>OY755087.1:15507388-16080686 GCA_963576655.1 Gastrophysa polygoni
GAGAGATCGATTGAATTGCGTACATCGCTAAAACTGTCAAAAAAACGACACGTATATAACCAAAAAAACAGATGTTGAAAAAACTAACTGAATTTCAATAGATTAGTTGATTTTATGTATTAAAATTGTATTTTCACTGCAAGCAACTATTGTTAAAATATATTTTTCTCAAGATGCCATCGCAAGTGCAGAAAATGTAAGGGTAGCACCTTCCTTGAGAAGTCAAAAAGGTGCAATATGGACAAAAGTACCACTCAACTTCGAATGGTGGGAAGTTGATATTTCATTTCGAGTTACCGGTAGGGGTAGAATCGGTGCTGATGGGCTAGTGAGTAATTGATTTTGTTATATGCCAATGATCAGATTGAAGAATTGAATACTTTCAGGCTTTCTGGTATACTCAAAATAAAGGTGCATATGATGGGGAAGTTTTTGGATCATCAGATAGGTGGAATGGTCTTGGGTTATTCTTCGATTCATTTGATAATGATAATAAACATAACAATCCTTATATCATGGCTGTTTTGAATGATGGCACCAAACAGTTTGATCACACAAAGTAAGTTTTTTACAAATACCTATAATAGCTTTAATATTATTCGCATTCAGAAATATTCATCTCACTTCCTTCATCTTTTTTGCATCAGTTATAATTCATGCCTATCTATATCTCGTATCCTCTTAAAATTTCAGTGATGGTACAACACAACAAGTTGCAGGATGTCTTAGAGACTTCCGTAACAAACCTTTTCCTACAAGAGCTAGGATAGAATATTATCAGAACACACTAACAGTATTATTCAACAATGGAATGACAAACAATGATCAAGACTATGAGATGTGTTTTCGTGCTGAGAATGTTTTCTTACCCAAAAATGGTCACTTTGGGGTTTCTGCTGCCACAGGAGGATTAGCTGATGATCATGATGTCATTCATTTTCTCACTAACAGCTTGCATGCCCCTGGACAAGTCCAGACAAACCAAGGTAAATATTTGAAAATGTAGCTGCAATAAATGAATAGTCACTTGGTAGTTGCTTCCTGAAGATGAATTTATGCTATCTTATAAATTGTCATATTTACTTGGGAAGATGTATTATTAACTGTTCTACTATGATTCACTTCTTTCGTCTAAGCTTGACATGAATTTTTCTTCACATTTTGTATATATCTTCTCAGTTTCTGGTGATGACCAGCAGAAATTACAAGATGAATATCAAGAGTATCAAAAGAAACTGGACCAACAAAAAGAGGAATATAGGAAAGAACATCCAGATGAGGTAAGTTTTCTATACTGAATCTTGATACAAGGAATTTGGAGAGAGTCTTGAGTATGTATTGGGAAATCAATGCAGGTCCTTTCATCTAAAATTTGAACTTGGATGTGACTCCCAGTGAGACATTAGAAAGCAATAAGAAACCAACAAAAAGGAGTTTTGAAACTTGCTATGACTATTTTTTATCTGATTGATTTCATATCCCCATTTGCTTTGGAGAATAGGTGGCCAAAGCAGTGCAACCAGAAATTGCTCAGTTACCAGAATATTGTCTGCAGCATTGTTCAGATTATTTAGCTAATTGTGGTTGGATTGTTTTGATCAGATTCTGTTAAAATTGAAGTGACCTATTGAGAAATGTTATGGATCTCTTTCCACAATTGGCCTAATGACGTCATTTGACGAAATCTCATATCATAGCATGAATCTTTATGATACTTATATTGCAAATATCTATTTTGTGTTTGAGGAATCTGGATTCCAGTACGGTGATTTCATTTTTTGTGCGCTGTATGAGATATCTTTCAGAGTAAATTGTTAAATTTTTTTAGGGAATTCACCTGTGATCGTTCACAAAAGCATCAAATCCTTGTGATATTTCATTTGAGAGTTTCCATGTTTTTTTTTACCATTTGATGTGCTTGCAAAATTTTTATTTATTTATTATTTATTTATTTATTTATTTAGTTATTTATTCAATGGATGATCCCAATTACAATTTTTTTAAAAAAAATTGTAAAATCTTGAACTAAAGATAATAGTGGTAAAATACAATAAAGTGGTACAATAAAATACAAATCAATATAGTAATGGAATAATACTACAGAGCAATGTAGGGAGTGTTTCAGGAAATAATGCAACTCAGTTCAATTTTAATGGTATTTGTGGAGCTGCTAAAGATATCAACCTGTTGATAAGTATTTCCATTTCTGAGCATTCGGGTTACAGGAGAGAAAAATCCATAATTTGTGGAGTGAAACAGTATTTTAAATGTTTCGGTACCGACTCTGGTCTGTCTATTGACATTCAAATTGATTGAAGATAAAATCTCGTCACAGTCGATGCATCATTCCTATTTGTGGATTGTTATAAAAGGAAGTGGTGAAATAAAATATTTCTTTGAACAACATGCATAACTGTCTTATACTTCAAGAGGCTGTCAGAAAGGCTTCTTGCTGTTTTGTGTATATTTTTTCGCCTCTTCTTACATTATTTTTTTTCATCTGTAGGTGAATAATTGAGCATTTCAATTGTGAGATTGTATGCCTAGGAATTCCAATTAAATTGATGAATTCAAATAAAATTATTGTGTTGAAATCGGCAGTGAATAAACTACATCTGTATATATTTCAATACATTTTGAAATTTTTTGTTCAGCATAAAGAACCTGACATGGACGACTGGTTCGAATCAGATTCGCAAAGAGAACTGCGCCAAATCTTCCAAGGTCAAAACCAAATCTACGGCGTCATCAAAGATCTGAACAAAAAAATTGACGAAATTATCGGCAGACAAGAGAGGACGATGAGTCTCATTTCCCAGCAAGGCTCGATGGTGCAGCCCGGAGCCCAGCAAGGAGGCTCATCGGTGCCGCAGGGCGGTTTTGTAGACACTATAAGGAGGCATGAGGTCGATGCGGTATTTACGAATCAGAATTTGATTTTATCGGGCGCCAATGAAATCAAGTAAGTAGAGAGTGGTGATAAATTGTCAGAAGCAATGTCTCTCAAATGCTTATATAAAAGCTAATTTGTTGGCATTATAACATGTGTGCAATTTTTTTAGGCCTTAAATCAAATAATAATTTTCATGTTGAAATATGAAAAACAATTATATAAATATGAGTGAGGTACTTTCACTGGTATCTCTATAGAGTGATTTCCATGAGAATCCAAAGATATATTCAGTAGGTTGTCCACATAACATTGAGAAAAGTATATGAATAAAATTTAAATGAAAAACACATTGCAGAGATCTATACTCGATATATACGTATGTGTATGAACGACTCATCGAATTTTATTCTATGCATGTTCATTTGCTTGATCTAAATCTTGTGCCAAGGCACTCATTGGATTTGGGCATACCAAACTTTTCATGTAACTCCATAAATGGAAATTCACGTATTCCCGAACACATTCCTAAATTGCGATTATTCTTCCGGCTTAGAAGCTGGCATATGGAGACACTGTTAACTATAATTCATCGATACTCTGAAATTCAATTCAACAACGACCAGCTTGTGGTCATAAATGGGCTTATTTATGGATCATTCGCCTCAAACATCATTGTTAGTAACGTTTGGAAAAACTGAGTTTCTGCTATAAAAATCCATGTATTGAAGTGAATTCGCCTAGAGATAAATGCGAATCAGAGTGATACACAGTAATTACTGTTGTACAATTACAATAATGTTCCCAACAAAGCCGCTCACTGCCGCCACGAACTCTGGAAGAAATGTTAAGAATGCAGAGAATAAAATAACATGCCAAATACTTTCAATAATTGAATTATTTGGATAGTTTTATAAATAATAGTAATAAGTTATTATTCAATCATTGAAAAGAATACTGAATAGAAAACGATTTTCTATTCTGTGGCTTTGTGTAAGTACGTGTCTGCTGTAGCGGAGAGACTCTCTTCGTGTGCTGTGATTATCGCCTGAGCGTTTGTTAGTCAGGTAATTGTCTCTTTCTCGACATTATTTTGCTAATTTTCAAATAATTTCTTTTCATGTTGTTGCTGTCAATGTATCACTATTGATTTGATTATCATTTTCATTATTATCATTTTCCACCATTTTGCAAATTTCTAATTTCACAGAGATGATGATGGAGTTAATTATTAAAGACGTGTATAACTGTCTATAACTCCAGGGGATGAAATCTTATAAAAGTTGAATTTTGTATGCATTGGTCTGAAAATTTCTCATGAATTCAAACATATTCTTTATATTCACTAATAGTATCTGAATTTCTTGTTTCATTTGAGAAATTTCGAAAATCTTTCATATTCAAAAACACCTAAAATATATCTGATGAACAGAAATGAAAACGTTCCGAAAATTACACAGCTTCCTGTTTGGCTGAAAAATGTATTTCTTCATCTGCTGCTGCTTTTCGGAAGATCACCATGCATATAAATGATCATATTTTTATATTGAAATAAAACAACCGATAATCATTCTCAGTTTTATTTGAAAATTTCGAAAATATGCTTTCCAAAATGAACAAATGGAAAAATTGAGGTTGATTCACCTCCAAGGTCATAAACATGCTAAATATGCAATCCTGAAATAGCCATTGAATCAGGTGCGGTTTTTTTTTCATTCAAAGGTTACTATAGAGTCAATAATCAAGAATACTTATATATATCCTGATTTTCAAAAGTCGCCCTGGCACGAGATATTCGCTACAGACCATCTCGATAAGGAAGTTGATTTATCGTTTCGAATATTCAATCTACATGCTCCTAGAAAGACGGTAAGAGTAACAAAGTTTACCAGGCCTTTGGCGATCAGAAAATTTGAATATTTTAATGAACGAAGAAATAATGTACTGCTTACATATAAATCGAATATGATTTAAGAAGATTGGCAGAAATATTAATGATCATGTAACCTCAGTCACACTTCTCTACAAAATGAAAATCGGGCATAGCTCGACAATTTCTGTGGAAGTAATGATGGTAAGAACATATGGGCTACTTTGAGATTGGCGAATGTTGTTGAACTGAGAAAAATATATAATTCCTGAGGAAACTTCTAACCCAAATACCAAAAGTGACTATTTTTCTAAGAGTTAGACAGTTTTTGTAGTGATGATATTTGTAAAGATGCAATTCACTACTATGATTCTAATTTTGTTAACATAAATTCCAACGACAAATCACATTTCAAATTGCCAAAGGTTAAGGAGGCTCTTGACATGTTATCGAATTGAATTTAAATTCATATGGTATTGACTATATCTTGGTGAATATGTTGAGGAACTGTAATCCGTTTATCGATCTTCTATTTACACACGTTGTCAACTATATCATTGAAAAGTATGAATCTCCTAGTCTAGTCTCTGTAGGACAAGGCAGGTATGAGCCAAGTAGATTTGTTTGTTCCCCGAATAAGTATTCTTATTTGTTCAACAAAGATTTTAGAAAGAATAATATTTGCACAAGAAATCTTTAAAACTTCCTGTATAGTAACCATTATATTTATTTTGAAAATATTGATATTGTGTTTGAAAAACAAAACTACTCAATTCCTGAGCACATTGAAATAATGGGCTTACGAGCATTCAGAAAATATATGACAGGTAGCAGGGGGTAACATATAGAACAAAAAAAAATACGATTAACCTTCGAACATCAACGAATACTCAATAATATTAAAACAAATCGCTATAACCCGTTTATTGAGTCTGTTGCCAAGCAATGTGCTTTCGGGAACTGTTTCACAATTTTTCGATTGTCGACATCCTTCTGGAGAATTTATATAATCAACACAATACCCTACTCTTTTTACCCTAATATATTGTTTACAGACAATTCGTATTAGAACTGAAGCAGCGTGCCGACACTATATTGAATAACCAAGCAAGACAACCGACAGCACAAGTACAATCTGTAGGTTATGATACTCAGTCCTTGATATCAGAAATGCGAGACGGTTTGAACCATCTCAAACAAAATTTAGCGCAAGTTACGCAAAAGATGGAACAATCTGGTGGATGTCCTAACGTCAATTGTGTGTCGGTTACAATGGTTTTAGTAATTGCTGCTGGCCAGCTGGCCATTCTCTTAGCATACAATCTATACAGGTGGGTATAATTTTATTCATTCACGAGAATGAGGAATCAAGTAGTCCGTGTGGGACATAATGCAGCATATTAAAGATAAAATATTCAGAATCCTTTGGAGATTCTACAAAATTTACTATATAACTTCAATGTGTTACGTATTGCTGGAAATAGCTCACGCTATGCTGTACAACACGCTGTCTTATAGGAAGTACAGCATCGTTACAAATGTTCAAATCTATCTCGACAATATTCATCTATTGACATGCTATTATATTCAGAAGAAAACTGGTAGATTCTTCTCGAATTGGAATCGAAATGGAACTCCGAATTACATAAATCATGATTGACATTGTAAAGCATTGCCTAAAAATTTATTTCACTTTTGGAACCATTTTTTTCAAATTTTCTATCGTGTAATGAGGGTTTATGGTAATTTTTTGTAAAGTTTCCGCGGGTGCACCTAGTTTTGTCAAGAATGAAGTGTTCAGGAAAACCATTAAATAAAATTAAGATATATTCTGTATTCTGTTTGTCGGCAATATCTCTTTTTAGTACTTACATTTTTATTCTTCTCACCTAATTTCATGACATTTTTCAGGGACAGTAAAGACAACCAAGCTAAAAAATTCTACTGAATCGACATTTGAGATCGAATTATTTTAGGAGAAGTACCTCAAGGATTGAATTGTTCTGATTGGCCTGGAGACAGTTGGATACTGAACAATCGTGTCTTCCTATTGGGTGTTTGATTGATCGGTTGTCTAATGGTTATTTATTATTTCAATTTTATATGAGTCAAACCTTGTGTTGTTATAATTTTAAAATATCATCTCTCTCTTGTCAGAAAAATGACAATTTTTCGAGATAGGCTCGAACGGTTCCAGTTTGGCTGTATATGGTTGTTACTACTTATTTTTATATGTTTTGTTTTCCAATGAATTTTTAGATATTTATATGTAAAATGAATGATTCAATAAAATGGCGAAATTTTCATTACTTTTTGTTGTATGATCTAGTGTGCACATACATTTATTATTTATTTATGCATTTCAAATTGAATGATTGATTGAATTGATGTTTCGCATGATCAGAACTGAAAATGGCATGTAAGACCAATCGGTTCCATTTCTGAATAAGAAACGTGATGTTTTCAATGACATATATTCAGAAAACAAATAGGTGAAGAACCATCACTATAAGCCATATCTATTTTTTCTATACTCCTTTGTATGTCCTCTATATCAACTGTCATTCAGTCAAAGATAATCAATTTATTGAGTGATGCAACTATCAGGCACTATCAGCTAACTTCAAATTCAGTGACACTGTTTCGATCTTGAAATATTTAATGAAATTACATTTTTTTCGAAACACTATGCATATTACAAATTCAAAGATATTGGATTTAATGTGGTTGACCCAATATATATATATATATATATATATATATATATATAAAGGATGATATACTTGTGAGGGCCAATACAGGGCTTATAGATTAGAAATAGACGTTTGTGGCGAACTAGAAAAAGAGTATTTTCTACAATGCTGCTACTTCCACTAGAAAGTAGTATCTCGAATAGAATACCCTATCACTTTTCCAACAACTTCACCTACTATTAATAATTATTATTTTATATTCAACATTGCACAAAATCACGAGGGAAGAGACGATGAAACCGACCAGTCATGGTTATCATGGCGCAGAGACTGACAAAACAAATATTTCACGATGCTATCCAGAATATTTAATTCGATGTAATCGACAATATAGATTAGAAACTGATGAGGTCATATTGCATTATTCTCTCTCTCCCTATCTCTATCTCTCTTGCCGTTTCTCTCTTGTTCCTAATGAATTGAAATATAAAATATACCTTCATTGTCCCAACGAAAACTTTCCACACGGATTTACTGGGAAATGACAAATTATTTTCGGAAACGCTGAAACACGTCGATTTTGATTTCTAGGGGGACACATGTCAGTGATGAATTTAGTCAAGCAACTTCATCCCCCTGACAGGGGCGGCTACCCCATTGCGAATCATCCTAGGGAACTTGGGTCGAGTGATAAATCATCTGAAAGCTCTCTTCATTATCTATCCAAACGTTCATTATTTTTTCAAAATCGCATGACTGGTACTTGAGATTAGTGTGGTAATAGGTTTAATTTAAATAATCAATATCGTACCTGTTCTTATCGAAATTCAATTTATTAATTGCTCGAAATGATCCCTTCCTACCTCCATACAATGATTACGAACGTTTTCCAATACTTCTGGAGTTATGCTGCCGCACTCGTTTACAATTCGACCACGTAAATCCTCTGGTGACTCTGGCGGAGTGGCAAAAACTTTGCTTTTGAGATGCCCCTATAAAAAATAATCCAACGGATTGAGGTCCGGTGATCTAGCTGGCCACTCAATTGGTCCTCGTCGCCCTATCCAATGATTAGTATATCGTTCATCCAGAAAGTTTCTAACCGCTACTGCATAGTGAGGTGGTGCTCCATCTTGTTGAAAATGGAGGTTGTCTGCCGAATAATCTCCATCGTTTTCGATAATATCCGTTATCATGGGATCGATGGCATTCTCAAGAAGATGTAAATACATTTGTCCATTCAGATTATCATCTATAAAAAGTGGTCCAATAATATTTTTGCCAAATATACCACACCAAGCATTCAACTTCTGCGGAGTTTGTGTGTGGACCTCACGTATTAACCTGTAATTGGTATCGCTCCAGTAGCGGCAATTGTGACGATTTACGTTTCCATTAACAAAAAATGTACTCTCGTCTGAAAAACAAATATTGAAGAGCGAATTGGGATTTGTTCTCAGACGCTCAGACATTTCCTCACAAAACTGTTGACGTCTGTCAAAATCGTCTTCGTTCAGTTCATGTACAAGTTTGATTTTGTATGGATGGAATCGATGTGACTTGAGAATTCTCTGAATACTCGATCGCGCTACATCTGAAGCTTCAGCCAAGCTTCGAATACTTTGAGTATGATCCATAGCCACGTGTCCCAAAACCGCTACCTCAACAGCCTCGTTCCTTATCCGACGTTCATGATGATGTTTTTGATTTCCCACAGACCCAGTTCTTTCGAATTTATCAATCAACGTTTGAACATAGGTATGAGATGCATTTTTCCCTGGATGCCTTGTATTGAAAATTCCAGCTGCAGCTCTTAGACAATCATCATTTTTGTAGTAAATTTTCACTAACTCAATTCGTTCTTCTAATGCGTAAACCATTTTCAGGAAGAAACTTAACTCACAGAATACGAATCAAATGATATTTCCATAAGAATCATGCGAACTGTGAATTCATTCTGAGAACATACACGCAGGCGAACCATAAAAAACAGGTATTTTTTTTCTATGAAAAAGTCAACAGAACAAAAACTAAGAAATATGGTTTCCAGGCTTCCGTGCCGTGATCGGTTCACCTCTGTGGAGGAGGTTCCTTTGAACGTTTCGCTCACAATTGGGGTGAGCATCTTCCGCTTGTATTGTTGTATTCGCGAATAGCGACATCAACCTGATACTTGGTTGAAAGATCTTCGCAATTAATAGTCCCAGCCTGGCTACTTACTTTGTTTTGACTAATTTGTTTTCGTTTTTCGTGGGGTGACTGGGTTCCCTGACCGGATGGCATGTTGCCATAGTCTATCTGTCCACTCATTGAGTCTTAAAATAGTTAATTAATTGAATTTGAATAAGAACAGGTAAGATATTGACTAATTACATTGAACCTGTCAACAACACTAATTTCAATTACCATTCATTCGATTTTGAAAAAATTATACACGTTTGGATAGAGAATAGAGAGAGCTTTCAGATGATGTATCACTCGACCCACGTTCCCTATGATGATTCGCAAGGAGGTAGCCGTCCGGGGGATGAAGTTGCTCGACTAAATCCATTACTAACATGTGTCCCCCTAGAAATTAAAATCGACCTGTTTTAGCGTTTCCGAAAATAATTTGTCATTTCCCAGTAAATTCGGGTGGAAAGTTTTCGTTGGGACACCCTGTATATATATCTTGACAAAAATATTATTGATCACGAACTAAGTATTAGCATTATTAGCTGAAAGAATCGAAAGCACAGCTCAGGCATCCTGAATGCTTAGGTGCTTTTCTTGCTTCCTGACGGATTTTTCTAGATGTAGGTAGTGTACAAAAATAACATAATTTACTCTAAAATTTCGGTTTGTTGCTGAATCAATATTGAATTCCATGTAGAGATACGGGGTTGGCACGCCGAAATTTGGCTGAAATTGTGAGTATTTATCTATATATATATATATATATATATATATATATATATGCTAGGTTCATCCTCTGTCACCCCAAAAGTCTGCCGGATCGCCAGAGGAAGTCCAATTTGCAAATTTCCACACCACCCATGAGGTATTGCATCGGCGCGTTAATATTTTTTATAGTGGGTGTTTCGCCATGAGCCCTATTATCCCACAGAAAGCCCTCCTATCTCCCCTCACAGCTTTACCCTGACCACAGTTTATTTCATGTCCCCATTTCTCAACACGAAGACAAACGTGAGGCTCATCACTTCATCTTTGCAAAAGGCCTCCTCTCTTCCCTCGAAGCCTTTCCCATCCACCAGAAATATCCAGATTGAATGAAGGAAATTTCTATGAGTTAGGTTAACATAATTATCCAGCGCATTTTTGAATTTCAACCAGATTATTGTTATTGAATATGATTCTAGAGTCGCAAGAACGAATTTATCATTACCAATTTACCGACGCGAGCAATTATAGTTAACAATTCATTATTCAGTTTATATTGAAAAAAAAAGGTGTCCGAGAAAAGACGTGTTTTTGAAGTTTTTTCATGAGAATTATCACAACTTTTTCGAATCCTGAATTACATGAAATAGAAAGGATGAATTTCACGTGTATTTCGTATCGTGATGTATTTCAAATTGAAATAGAAATCATAACGTTCTGATATGTTAGATGATCTACTTGAATCAGAAATTTACAACGATCAAATGAAAGATGTCGTGGCGAACGACTTCATTTTGATATCAATGGATGTGGTATTCCTATTCACAAACCAATAGATTCAGATACCAATAGATCTAGTAATTAGTCTCATAAATGAAAAATGGCATTTAATCAATCCACACACCACTATTCCGCTAGAAGAATTCATTGCATTGTTCCAGTTTGTGACGAGCAACAGCTATTTCAATGAAATATTCTATGAACAGATTTTTGGTCTAGGAATGGGAAATTGTTGATCCCCAATTTGCTCTTATATTGTTATGGCCGACACACAAAATAAATGTCTGAGCCAATGTAATTTTCCTTTCGTTTTTTTTTTCAAAAGATATATCAATGATATAGTTTTATGCATTCAAAAAGAAAACGTAGACAGAATATTAACAATATTTAACAATTATCATCCCAGACTGCAGTTCACTGTAGAAATCGAAACATATGATAGGATTGGTTTTCTGGATGTTTTACTGATTAGGTCGAATAACACAATCATAACCGACTGGTACCATAAACCATCATACTCTGAAAGATTTATTAACTACCACTCCGATCATCCAATGACACAAAAAATTAATATTACTAATCTTAAACACAGAGCTACACACTTAGCACATGAAAGTTTCAAAAACCAGAACCTTAAACTTATTGAAACGATGCTACTCAAGAACGGCTACCCCAAATCTTTGATAAAAAATTAGTATACACAGACAGTACAAATACACAAAAAGATAAAGCAACTTTGAACATTAAATATTTCAAATTACCGCATATAGCAGGTCTGACACCCCAACTACGCGAGGTTTTGGAAATCTCAAAGTTAGCAAAGAAATGTGAAAATCAGTTTTTCACGAGACTCAAAACAAAAACACTAAAAGACCTGAAATCCAATGTCATTTACAAGATACCATGTGCTGAGTGTGAAAAAGTGTACATAGGACAAACAGGAAGGTATCTACAACAAAGGATGACTGAACACAGCCGAGATTGTAAAAATATACAAAATGCGCTGAAAACAATAAAAAATCCCACCAGCCTGGTAGAACATTGCAAGTCATCACTCCATAACTTTGACTTCAATTCTGTCAGTATTATAGGACAACAGATAATATTGAAAAAAAGACTCTTGAACGAAATGATTGAAATAACGAAACATGGAAAACAATGTGTTAACAAAAGATCAGATATTGAGAATTTATACATCTCATAATTCAATTTGATAGAAAAAATCAAACATCAATTCCGAATTATTATCAGACCAGTTCTTCCAATCCTGATTATCTTTTTTTTAAAGAGCGTTTTTTACAATATAAAGAAACGATTCAACGACAGTTTAGTTTGTTCATTTCTTCGTGTTCGTGTCTGTGTTAAGGTCTTTCATGAACCTGTATATGTATTTATACTTGATGTCGAATTTATTTATTTCATCATTTTTAATCCCGGAAAACCATACTAAATGTAAGTACCCATCAATGTTGTTTTCTGTAAAGTGTTCGAAGTGTTTTATTTTCAACGATTGTTATTTTAAATAATTTATTTTGTTTTTATCAAAACCCACATTTCAGAATATTATTTTAATATGTATGTTCTTGTTTTTATACTTCAGTGTCCTGAAGATGAAACAATAAAGTTTCGAAACGTCGACAATTTAACGATTGGTTTTCTTCAACATTGCGACCGAATTCCCGATAATCATCAACAGAAAATATATTTACTGTAAGAATTTATTTTCACAAATAGATACTGTACAGATTTTCATCCACTGTACTGTGGGTTTTTTCAAAAAAAAGAAAAGACAGTTTCTCATTGAGGAAAATTTCCTACTAATCCGCAATAATTTTCGTCTCTCCAAAACACAGGGTGTCCGAAAAAATGATGAAATGCCTATATGTATATGAAAACGTAGTGCCGAAAAAGACTCACTCAAAAACTCTCATAAATATTATTTTGAATCAAGGTTCGTAGGAGCTAATTTTTGAATAGAAATCCGATTATGTACAACAGGAAACATGTTGTACTGCATGATCATTCCAAATAACCAACCAAAAAAAGGTTTTTCGAAATCGATCAAATAATGACGATGAAGGGTGATCATTAACCTGTACACACTGTATGTATATTATTTTTAAAATCATAAAGAATAGATAAGAGAAAAATATTTCAATATTGAAAATCATATTTTGCATCAATTTGCAGTGGAAAATTCGGAATACTCATGTCCTTTTGAAAAATAAGTTGATATCGACCCGAAACTTCAAAACGTGAAATCAAAAAAATAAATGCTGGTTATATAGAATGAGAAGATGACATATAGTTTTATTTTTCGATTTCATATTCGGAAAAGTATTGATTCTCGATATCCAGAAAAATTTCATTGTAATTATTTTTCACTATTAGAATGAGCTGAAAAAATTGTCCCTATTCAACCCACTTCATATCTCTAGGCGCAGATAGAAAAGAATATCCATAAGAGTACTCACTTATTTTTTGGGACCTATGGAAACCTATTGTAGCAAGGCACATTCACTTATCACACAAATACTTGACAATAAAACACTGTCAACAACTGCACGAACACTCGCTGTTTAGCACAAATTATTGAAAAAATTCACTTCTATCAACTTTTTTTTAATTCCGACCGATTTTCGATGTCTTGAACACGAACATCAAACGACTACCTCGATCAGTTTGATTAGGGTGATTCATAACCTGTTTTTTCATTTGTCATTGGGGCGAAATTTTCATGGTGAGAACTGGTGAGAAAAGAAAAAAACGAGATTCGATAATGCTCGATAATCTTATGTTGGAATTCAACTAGATATAAATTACTTTTACCTACTTTTGCCACGCCAGTTACCAAATGTTCTCTCCTGTTAGTCAATAATGGCAACAAATAATAGTGTACCTGATTCATTAATTTCATTCTCGTTTGAAATATCATTCATTTGACAGCTATGAGTCACATGTGAAAAATCAACATAGAGCTTATATCCGATATCTAGAGAGCTCAAGAATCGTGAACGACCGGCAATATGGCTTTCGTGACCAAATGTCAACAGGACATCTGCTCGCCTACGTGACACATAAGTGGCAGGTGGCAGGAAAACCCTGACTTCAGCACACAATGCCTTAATGATAATGTCAGGTACCACTGTTCCCATTAAGTTGTCAATATACATGCTCGGTATCACTGCGTCCATTGCGACAACTGCTTCACCAAAACTTGTCTCCCTGTTCTGTGCAAAGAAGTACTTGAGACCATAGCAACTGCTCACGATCTACAAAGCGCAAATTCGACAGGACTTGCAGTACTGTTCACATATTAGAACTTCAGCTACCAAACATACGTTGAAGCTCTTAGAGACTCTATTCAAAAGAGATCTATTCGCCTAGTCGGTAATACCATACTCACGAATTCATTGACCTCTCTAGAACATCGTCTAGTGAAGTATTTCCTCTTAAGAGAAATTCCAATACCTTCCTACTCTACCAACATTGTCCACCACTGACTATTGCGATGTTCTTCGAACATTACAGGTTTTCCATTCCTGTTATTAAAAGATGGAAAAAAATTATACTCATGAATATCAGTCAACTATTCATATAGATGAGGATTGAGATCGAAAAACTATTGAACTCTAATTAGCAAATCATTGTAAACAATCAAGGTTTGTAGATAATGGCATATCACACATTATACACAATACGGAAATGTATAAATATATGGGATAATAAATTCATGTTCCCCGTTCTTTGCTTCATCCCATATTTTGGAAAATTGTCAGACATTGAATTGCTCAATATGATTATCTGGTGTTCAAATTTATCAGCAAATCTTACTACTATATACAATTTGGAAATATCAAGTAAAATTGTTCCATGCATGAGAAGTTCCATGAACCTGTATATTTTTGAAATATCATGAACAATTATTGAGGATAAATGTTTAATTGCTAAATGAAAATATTTGATCTTCAAACAATAAAAATATGAATAATAAATAAAGGTAAAGGAAATATATCAATTCACGAATATTTCATCTTTTTGTGGATAGTCTATGTTTTAAAATTTGGATTTCATCACATTGCTTAGTCAATTTCTCATTTTGAGTAGCCAAATGTTCTGTCATGGCATCTAGCTGACTTTTATAGTTACTATTTGTAGATATCAGCTCTTCATTACTTTTTTTAAAGTTATTTTCTAGCTCCATGTGTTCAACAATCATATTTTCTAACCTGGACTGAAGAGATAAATTATCTGCCCACACTGTTTGGGTTTCAGATTTGAGTAGAACATTTGTCTCTAAAAGTTCACTGAGTCTAGTTTCATAGTAGTTACTGAGCTGGTCATTTGAATCAGGTTTTGATCTGAGTAGATCAGATTCTGTTTTCCACCGTTCTGCTTCTGATTTCCAAAATTCCACCTTGAACATATAACTGAAGTCTTCAGAAAATAAGAAACTGAGAACACTTACATTTTCCAAAGATTCATCTCCAAACTTCTTTCTTTGCATACTGTTCACTGACAGATCTCTAATGGTGTTTTCCAATTCCTGTATTTGAATTTTATACTTATTCATTTCATCATTTTTACATTCTTCCATATTAGACAGTTCCATCTGACAGGATGCCAAAACTTCTTCAATACCTTCTAGTCTTTCTCTCAGTTCATTTATTTCAGTGTCCTTATCAAAAATCTGAAATACAATTACTTTTTTTCACAAATAGGACCTATACACCATTTGATTATGATTACTTTGTCCTGGGACTTTCAATCAATGAATATAATACTAAAATAAAAAAAATAAACACAATGAGAGTTGAGTTCGGATGTGAATTTAGATTTGAAATTTGTTTTTCAAGAAAACTTTTTCATTTACTTACTGAATTGAAGAGCTGAGCATTCTCTAGTATTTTTTTCTGCAGTTCCTCATCAAGAATACCCACATCTGTATTGGCAATAACCTCAACTGCTTTACTATGTTTACCCTTTTTGGTAATACCAATGTCTAAATCTTGTTGCAACACCATAATACGTTTTGTTAACTGTTCATTTCTGAATGTGAGGCTCTCAATTTCTTGGTCTCTTTTTCTAACTGTCTGTTCCTGTTTTTTAAGAAGCTCATGAAGCTCTAAATTTTTGCTCTGCTCTTCAAGAACACCTTTTTTTAAAACCGTTGCTTGAGATCGAACCTAAAAATTAATAGCAAGCTACAAGAGTTAGGCTGATAGTGTTCTTGCTTGATTATCCCACTTTAGAATATTCAGTAGCTAATTTTTGATACTTGGCTTCCAAAGTGAGTTCTCTATCCATAATTCCTCAGTCTCACTATTTTCATAATGTATTTAAAAAACATTAATTACAAATTAATTTGGATGGATTAAGATCCCACCTGTCAGCTGGTCACAAATGTCACCAATCAGGTTTAATCTTTGTTTAGAATTAGAACATGAAGATACAGAAACTGATGTGAACTTAGCTGACAAATATACCAGCTGAAATTCAAACTTGACGTTCATGGGCATCATGAGAGAATTCATCAACACTTGGAGTGGCTGAGGTTGGTGAAAAAAATAGAGCTCTAATCAGACAAATACGGAAGCACCCTGGGTGACACAAGTGAATAGACAACATATAAGAATGTGCAATCTTCGAAAATCTTTTGTTCACATGATTGGAGAAGGAAGCCGGTGAGCAACTAGCAGTGATTATAGACCGTGAGCAGTGATCAAGAAAACACGATTTGGATGTGGAGTTTCACACAAATGTTGAAATTGAACAGTTAGCTTCCAGAGCTTCGTATAAGTTACATTCAGAGGTGTCCGCTGAGATGAGAGTTCGCTCAGCGCTCTTATGCAACTCATAGACCATGACCAATGTGTACACAGTCGTTAGTGTATACTTACTTTATTGAGAATAGGTCGATATACCAATTGAGAAGGTGATCAACCTATGAGGGCACTATTTTTCTAAGAAATGGCCGACTTTTGGAGTTGTTTGTTTACGTTCAATTTGACGTTTACGTGTGATTTTTAGAAGTCTGTGTCATCAAATATCCAATTTCACGATGAATTCCCGGAATTTCTTTCAAGATTAGTGAAAAGTGGTGAGTCAGTTGCCAAAGGCGTCAAATTGAACTCATACATCAGCTGATTACATGCACCCCAGAAGTTATTGAAAAATTGACCATCAGATGTCATTCGCATCATCACCTTCCCAATTGACAATCTTTCCTAAATGTTGGTAGCAATGAGTATTCTTAATTTCACCCTGTCATGTCAAAAAGAACGATCATTTGTCAAGCCCATGAAATTCAGAAAATAATAATAAACCTAGAAGCACGTGCACGAAGCAAGTAGAAATTGATGTTTCAAGTTTTTTTTCTACATAATTTCGTCTATGGAATAGATTCTGGCATATACCTTTAGTCTAATAAACTGCAAACGATGGATGATGTTAATATAGACACCAACAGTTTTGAACCCATCCGAGGAAGCAAAAGACTTGCCTCCTCAGATGATATGGAGGTGGAAGTTCAGAATGGTATACAAGGTAGGAGTAAAAGTAGACCACCTAAATCGAAAAAAGTCAGAACTCAGTCATTTTCGGAATCTAAAGATGATGTTCGAAAAATACCTGTTCCTACCCACAGATATACGCCTCTGAAGGAAAACTGGCTGAAAATTTTCACTCCCATTGTAGAACATCTTCAGCTTCAAATTAGGTTCAACTTGAAAAGTAGAAATGTTGAGATTAAGACCTGTGATGATACCAAGGATATTGCTAATCTACAAAAAGCAGCAGACTTTGTGAAGGTTATACAGTTTTCATATACTAGTGATTATCCTTCACATAATATATTCTATTTCAGGCTTTCATTTATGGCTTTGAGGTAGAAGATGCCCTCGCACTTCTTCGTTTAGATGATCTGTTTGTTGAAACCTTTGAAATAAAAGATGTGAAAACCCTCAAAGGTGATCATCAATCCAGAGCTATTGGAAGACTTGCTGGAAAAGGTGGAAGAACAAAGTTCACTATAGAAAATGTCACCAAAACTAGGATCGTATTGGCAGATAGTAAAATACATATATTAGGTAGTTTTCAGAATATTGCATTAGCCAGGAGGGCAATTTGTAATTTAATTTTGGGATCACCACCATCTAAAGTTTATGGGCAACTCAGGAGCGTTGCTTCCAGGGTTTCAGAGAGAATGTAAATAAAGTTCTTTCAGTTTAGTATAATGCTATATTATTTTTTATGAAAAAATTTCAAATATGAAAGGGAAGCTAAAATAAGAATTTCAATAATAATTATGAGAATTAATATAATTTTATTGTAAATAATATTTGTGCTCATTTTCCTCAAGATAGACTTTGTATTATGAAGTTGCTCATTAGCATTTTCTAACCTATCTCTGGTTCTCAAAAGAGCTTCTCTTTGTTCTCCCAAATCAGATATCACTTCATATCCAACTCCTTCTGTTTCTATGGCTATTTGCTGAGATCTAGCCAAACTATCTCCAGTGCGTTCAAGAACTGCTGTACCTTCTAAAATAATCTGTCTGTTTCTTCCTTCATAATCGTCATCAATATAGTTTCCTTTAACGTGCATTTTGTAGTTGGAGAAATCTCAAGAATTAATTCTAATGAACAGAAACAAACAAGTAGTGTGTACATAGAGTATTAAAAACAATTATTATTTGGTTTCTCTATGACCAAAAATCTAAGGTGTTCGAAGTTCTAGTTATCTTCTTCTTCTTAGATGTTGGAGTGTTGGTTATTTCATTTTTATGTTCATGATTGAGATGGTTAGAAGACGTCACAACACTCTGACTCAACAGTCAGTTACAACCATAACGAAGAAAACCATATATGGTCACAACATGGCATTTGAGACTGTCAAGTACCACAGTATATTATCAAATAATAATTGTTTACATATATACTCTTTTATATTATTGAACGACCAAACGAACTTACCTGTGAAGTTCGATCGTGATTATATGACATCGCCTTGTCCGAAGATCATTGTTATTCACTATGTAGTTTGCGCTCCTGTAGTGCAAAGGCCACTAATTTTAAAGGTAAAAATAAAAATAAGAAGAGCATGCTTTCCTCAACTAACTTCATTACGCTCGAAGTGCCTGCAATATTTTTTGGGCGGGACATTCGATTTTTGGCTGTGGGATGATCTTTGGATAAGGCGATGTCATATAATCACGATCGAACTTCACAGGTAAGTTCGTTTGATCGTTCAATTATTTGACATCGCCTTGTCCTTCAGATCATTGTTATTCACTATGTAGATTTTCAAAGCAATGAAAATATTGCAATTATTGTTCTGCGTTAAGCTTGGTTTGGCTGTTTTTATTTCGAGAAATGAACGAAAGAAATATTCATTTTCATTAAAATTTTTATTGTTCAACAGTTCTGCGGCATCTATTTTCTAAAGATTGCTTTAGAAAATTTCGTTTCATTGCTCAAGGGTCTGTTATAGAATTTTGCAAAGGATGTTGATCCCTTCCAACCCGCACTTTTCCTAATTACATCCCATGACACGCCTTTACGGTAAGCCATTGATGTAACTGCATGTCTTGTAGAGTGGGCAGAGAATACGTTAGTGTCCACACCTGACAGGGCTAGTGTTTTCTCAACCCATCGACTCAATGTTTCTTTAGTTGCCAAGGCATGCGGTTCTTTTGTTGACAAAAAAAGATATGATTGTGATCCTCTAAGATCTTGGGTTCTACTAATATAATCATGTAGGCAATGTACCAATCACAACTTTGGATTATCAAATCGTTCAAATTCCCAAAAAGGTTGGGAGCATGATGTAAATAAAGACTGGTGTCTCAACTCCCTATACCCAGCCACTAGAAAAAGTTGAAGACCTTCGCCTACTTGATTTTGTCGGATTTCAATACCTTACTAAGGCTTCCCAAGATCGAAACTAGGTGGCGTCACCTATGCCGATCTCGAAGGATTTTCTTGGAAATGCTGGAAACACGATGTGGATTCGAAATTCAACATAAATGTAAAAACTGAACTGTTAGCTATCCATCACTGTCAGGTATCCGTCATTATCAGTAAAAGCGGATTTGACTTCACCGGATCGACGATCGTATCGCCATCTATACTCAAGTGGTGCGGCCTTAGTGAGGTCGTTTGACAGGTCTACATGTTTTGGAAAGAAACAATTGAAGAGTTATTTCACCATCCTATATCCACCTTGGTTGGGAGGGATTTTTCCCACTTGTTTTAATTGGATCTGGGATATGTATCAGCACTCCTGAAGTATTGAATATAATCTTTCTACTCTGATTTTATGGAAAGTCTGGATTCTATGTCCTGTAGGTAAGGCTAACAAGGTTATAAGTTTACTGGAAAGTTCTAAGAGGCTTAATTTCTCCTCAGACTCTAGTGAAGCGAGATATCGTATTACTATCTCTGGATCCCATGAAACCTCATAACAAGACTCCGGGGGTCTCATTCTTCTGATGCCTTTCAGGAACCTTCTAACAAGAATGTTGTTACCTTTGTCACCTCGCAAAATGATGCTTATTGCTGAACGGTGTTGGTTGAATCTCCCATATTTGACAGGTGTTTTGTCCAACTGATCCTGGAAAAAACATAGGACATCTGCTACATTTCCTTCGAATGGGTCTATCTGACGACTTTGGCAGAATAACCACAAAGAGTTTAATGAGGTGTTATATTGTTTCTGTGTTGCTGGAGATAACGATTCTAAGGATGTTCTAACGGTCTCCTCTGGGTACTTGCTTTATGAAGGCCTTCCTGATAACCTCCCTGCAACCAGGTAAGGGATGCTGACATAGGGTGTCTTGTTCTGTAACTGGAAGACAATAATGCATCATTCGGTTGGAAGACTAACATTTCTGAGATAAGAAGTTTCTTGAAGATTGGGAACCATGGTTGTGTTGGCCAGTTGGGCACAACTACAACACCTATAGCTCGATCATGTATGATCTTATTTAACATTCTCAATATCAGAGCGAATGGTGGAAATGCATAAAAATCCATCGATTGCTACTGCATCTGGATCTCTTCACCATGTATATAGTGCATTTAGCATTTAGCCTGGAAGCAAAAAGATCAATTTCCGGTATTCCGAACTTCGAAATGATTTGTTGAAATGCATAGTTTGGTAATTCCCATTCTGTTTCCGAATCAATAATTCGAGAATTTTCATCAGCTCTATTCGCTCTCGATGGTACATATGAGGCAACTAACCACCACACACCATCCCCAATTTTGTTCAGCTAGACTATTCAGTTCAGGAAATTGTACACTGCCCATCCTATTTATATAAGCTATGGCTGTAGTATTGTCAATGTGAATCAATATGTTACAAGAATGGTAGTCTTTGCAAAAACATTTTAATGTATAGAAAGCAGCTAGTAACTCCAAATTGTTGATGTGTTTGATGTGTTTTGTGTTTTCTGTTGTACTCCACCTACCATGTGCATGTTTCCCCTAAAAAACAGAGCCCCAACCCATTTGTGATGCATCAGAGTACAATTCTATGGAGTATGAATCATCCTGTATATTATTGTATGATTCAAGAATATTATCAAGCCACCATTCTAAATCAGGTTTAATGAATTTTTGGTACAGCTATTTGTTTATCATAATCCTGACCTTCTGTTCTTAATGCTAAAAATTTTGCTCTTTCTAAAGATTTCATATATACTCTGCCATATTTAACCGCTGGGCATGCAGCCACAAGAGTTCCTACAATTTTTGCAAATTCTCTAATTTTTATCTGTTTTTTATGTAATAATTTCTTCACCAACTTGAAGGTGTATAATTTTTTCTCAGGTGGCAGCTCAATTGTCATCTTTTGAGAATTGAATAAGAAACCCAAAAATGTACTGATCTGGGTAGTTTTCAAGTTACTTTTCTTGTAATTGATGATAAAACCAAGACTTTCTAACGCTTTGACCACAGTAGAAACATGACAATAACATTCCTGTTCAGTACTAGCAGTAATCCAGAAATCGTCCAAATGAGACACACAAGTAACATCTGACTGTCTAAGATAATCCAATATAGGTCTAATTATTTTACTGAAAACATATGGTCCAGTCGAGATGCCAAAAGGTAAACAAGTGAACTGGTAATAAGTTTCACCAACTTTAAATCTAAGATATTTCCTGAATTTTGTATGAATCGGCACTAGAAAATATGCATCTTTTAAATCAATGGTTGCCATAAATGCATTCTTTTCAATTAACTTCAGAACTGTTCTTGCATCTTCCATCTTAAAGTGTTTAGTATTGATAAACATATTCAAATTCTTGAGATTCAGTATGAATCGCTTTGTACCATTTGGCTTGTTGATAAAGATAAAAATTGGCCAGAACATAGTTTGCATTTCTCAATTGCACCCATGAGATGAAGTTCTTTCAATGCTTTAAGAACTTCACGACTGGATCTGGAAGTCATTCCTAGAGATTTGTAATTTTTCTGCCTAGGTTTTGCATGAAAAGGGATCTTGTACCCCTCAATAATACTGATGGTAGTCATAGAAATTAGAATTTGCTTCCAGAATTTAATGAACTTCCTCAGTCTCCCTGCTGTAGTTCCTACCTCCATTTCTTTTTCCTGTAAGCTGTTCTGGCTGGTTGTTGCTGAGGTTGCTGTCGAGGATATTGCCCTTTCTGTTGTCCTGGTGTCCTCGAATACCAGAACGGGCTTCTGTAGTTTAAATTCTGTGGTGAACAAAACTGTTTTCTGCTGACCTATGTAATGAACGGGCATTTTTGATTTTCTCACCCAAGTCATCCCCAAAGAGGGATCTGGAGACTGAAGCTTTGTTGAGGACTTCCTGGATTGATTTGTCTATGTGAGGACAAATTGTTCGTCTCCTAGATAATGACAAACGATAATGGAGATCGATCAGAATGTTTGGGCCAGCAATCAATGGTTCTAGAACCTTGTTTTTAATATGTTCTGAAGTATTTGCAGTATGTAGCAGGTTATTTATTGCAAATCCTATAGAAGCAAGGCCTGTGCCTGATTGATTTTGTCTGGATATTTGAAATTTTTCCATTTTCAATATTCCCTCTGGTAAAGCCGAGGATAGTTCTAGGTTTGATTCAGGGGCGACAAGTTCTGGCAAATTAGTGCATATTGGAGCCTATTGTAATGCCTCCATTTTTTTGGTATTATTGAAACCTTGGCACAACATATTATGCCATTTATCTTTGAGGGCATCATGTAACTCATAACAGAGTATTTTCTTCATCAGCTCCAATGAGTTGTAGTATAGAGTTATCCAAATCACCAGGACCTCTGACTGAATTTTCATTAACATTTTGAATTGAGGGAATTTCATCTCCTGGATCTGAAATATTGTCTGGGATTACCAATTTTTCATCATTAGAATCAGTCTCTCCTGCAACCGGCATCGTAAGAGACTCATGATCCCCGGCCTGTGGCCTTAGACGGGATTCCTCGAGATTTTTCGTTGACCTTTTATCCCCGGCCAGTGGCCATAGACGGGATTCCTCGTGTTTTCCTCGATGTTCTCTGGAAGAACTTGATCGAGACCTAGGAGTTCTAGTTCCTTCCTGATCTCGACGAGAAGATACTGCTCTACTAGAAATTGTACTATAAGAGCTACGAGAACTGCTTCTACTTCTGCTGCCATGCAGAAATTCCTGTCTAAGTGTGGATTTATGCAGCCACATTTAACAATTATCAAAACATTTATCAATTAGGAATTAGCATGTAACAAGTAGCGAAAATATTACCGTTTATGCAGAAAAATTAACGACTAGAAATAAATGATACGTATAGACGCACATGTCAGTCCCAAGCCTTTGTAACCTATGAAAAGTAAGGTTAGATTCATCATCTCTCAGACAAGGTCTGACCAATCACAAGGTTTCTCTACCAGTCTTAGAACCAATTGGCGGTCATCTGCGTACTAGTTGCGTACTAGAAGAAAACCTGGTTCAATTGAAGTAAAAAGTTATAAGTTGGCCAACTTCTTACTTGTTAATTGATAATTATTAATTGTCTGCATAAACACAGCCATTGAAAACAAGAAGTTCAACTTATAATTGTTAATCCATAACTGATAAATGTTACTTGATAATTGTTAAATGTGGCTGCATAAATCCACACTAAGACTTTGAAACTGCTTCTCAAGCCTGCGTAAACGGTCTCGGGAACCAGACCGTTCTCTATCCTTTTTCTTTCACATTTCGACAGGATGAAATTGATTTCTCTATTTCAATGATTAAATTTTTTTTAGCAAAATAATAAAACGTGTCATAGCCTTTTGCACTGAAAAGCGTGATGAAGTTAGTTGAGCAAGGAAATGGAGGGAAAGCTTGCTCTTCTTCTTTTTATTTTTACCTTTTAAATCAGTGGCTTTTGCACTACAAGAGCGCAAACTACATAGTGAATAACAATGATCTGAAGGACAAGGCGATGTCATATAATCCTGATTATCATTTACGAACATAAAATGAAGATAGTGCAGTGCAAGTACCTGCCAGCAAGCAGCAACAGCAAATCATTCAGCTTCATTTTATTTCGTCCACTTTCTCATATCGTCAATAAGCCTCCTATCATAGAATAATTTATATATACTCTTTGCCTCTATCGTCAGGTGTATTTCTGGAATACTGGAAAGAGGTTCAGAAGTTGACTCTGTGTACACTGATTTATCCAAAGCTTTCAATAATGTTAATCATGAGCTCTTGATACATAAATTTCTCCTATTGGCATTGATGAGCTAATACTGCAGCAGCTTAGGAGCTACCTTACGAAAAGAAGTCGAATTGTCAGTGCCAATCATTAATATTCTCATCCCATCGCAGTCACCTCGAGTGATCCACAAGGATCACCTAGGGACCACTGATTTCTCCCGTTTATTCATAAATACTCTAAGTGAGTACACTTTATAGTTTATATTTACTCGTTGTAAAAACAGTTCTTTGAAAAATGAGTCCAACAATGGAACAAACACTGAAACACCAACATGATATAAGGAATGGCACGACTAATAACGAGAGGCTCAGCAAAATTTGGATAACTGATGAAACAGAATCATAAAAATCACACATGAACGTCAATATAAACGTACACAAACGACTCTTCTAGTCGGTCATTGTGTTAGAAAAACAGCGCCTTCCCAATTGTATAGTGATCTAGAATAGCGCCATAGGAAGTTTCATAACTATCATGCCATCATAGCGGAAAATGCTGTTAGCGTTTTGCCGAAATAAAACACCATCAGAATGGATTCGGTATATACCATATATGTATTAACTACAATATTGACCAAACGTCATAAGAGCAATGTTAAGAAAGTGATGCTTCATTATATACGTCTTTCGTTGTCTAATTGGCAACGATGATCGAGGGCGCATGCGCAAAATTCAAATTTCGAAACTTCATGTGTAATGTGTCAATCTCTTCAGTTTACAGGTTATGTTTGTAGTACCAATCTATTTTCTCCATAGATCATCCTCATCTAAGATTTTCTGTGTAGATAATCATGTCATTTGGAAAATATATATATATATATATATTGATGGTAGACAACATAACATATACTTAGCTTTGATATAGAGTGATCTGGTTATACAGGTACGTTTTTTTCAGATAGAATGGAGCAATCAATATTTAAAAAATAGTAGAAATCTCGGTAGAAATATAAGATATCCTCAGTATTGAGTGTGATAAATTTCTTACCGATGATATGAATTGGAGCTCTTGGAGTCGTAGAGAAAACAAATTTGTACGTTTTTTGCGGACATTTTGTGAACAGTTACAAACTTAAGCTACGAATACTACAAACAACAACAACAACTATGAACTAGCGTCTAAACACAAACACTGAATAATCCAGAACCGGAAAAACAATTACTAACAATAACGCTACTTACGAGTAATAAAAATATTCAATTCTTAAACATAGACAAGACGACAGTTCAAAGAACTTGGTTGTTTGAATAATTGCGCTGCACAAAAAGTATTAGGTATAAAATACGACGCACGATCATTCCCAATTTGAGTAGCAACGACAGGCGTAAGAGTGAAACAACACTAAGAGTGTCTGTCATCTTCCATTTTCATTTTGGCGCATGCGCATAAATAAATCCTTGCCAATTGCACTCTTTTATTTTGACATCAGATAGGCTGTCCTTATTATCAATATTCGTAGTTAATACATATATGGTATATACACTCGTTGCCATCAGTGACCGCACCAGTCTTCTCTACATCGTTCTTCAGTTGATGATGTTTTGTGGGCATGATCTGAAGACTGTCAAATATTAAGTTGATGAATGACAATGACAGTGATGTCTGATGGATAATGATAATGTATCATCGACTGGAATTCGCGAAATAAATTGAAAATTTTCTTTATGAAAATGAGTTTGGGAAACTGTCTCGAAAATGTTAATATGCCTCAATGTATTTGGTTTGATGGTGGAGATAAGAGAAATGCTTATGCTTCGATGCTAGCTGGCTTATTGGTAATACCTTTTTGTTTATGATCTGACTACTATCTGATAACATTGTCTATTGTGGTCACTATGAATTTTGTATATTTTCACAGTTTTTTGCTGGTTGGTGGGCAGTTATAGATTCTGCTAGTGTCCATGGAAAAATTCTTGCTGGGTATCACATGTGTGGTGTTGTCGGTACCTTATCTTTAATTATGGTGAATTCGGTTTCAAATGCACAGGTGAGTTCTTAGTTTCACTGGGACTTATTGGTTATTGATTACCATTCAAACAGATGAGGGGTGATGTATATGAAGGAGGCTGTATGGGCTCTCGTGGTACCAGAATTTGGCTATTCTTAGGCTTTGTGATGGGATTTGCTGCAGTCATTGCCTCTTGTTGGATTCTTTTTGCCGACTTCATGAAGGAAGGTGTGTATAAATATTCATTGGCCGTGGTCAGAGTTCCATACCCTAAAGATCTGCACATGCCTTGATATAGCCACTACAGGTTCACTACCTATTGATATCTGATAAAATGATGGAAAAGATAACAAATCACACATATTCATCATGAGCAAACGAACCAGACTTGATGACTCTTGATGAAAACTATATTACTTATAGATCAATAATAAATTGGGGCATGTAGCTGCAACGAAGTAATAAAAAGAAGGATATGAAAGAAACTGAACACCAACAAACTAATTTGACTGTTCATAAAAAGTATATTATTCAAGAATCATTGAAAGTTTTGCAGGTCAGTGCCTTGCAGCACTTTGGTACTATGCTGTTACAGATATAATAGTTACTGTCAAAAAGGTTCCATAACATGCAGAACTCTCACCACAGCCATCTTATTTTGGCCAATAATTTGTCTACACTTCCTTTTTTTTTTATAGGGTATCGGTGTTCTGGGGTTTCCCTATTCTTGCAGAATGCACTCATATTCATTGCATCTATCATTTATAAATTTGGAAGATCTGAAGATGTTTGGGGATGAATTTGTATTCCACTGGAGATATTAGTTTTTCTTATTGTATGGTTATTCCAGAATGGCTACTAATCTTTTTTTTTTTTTGGTAATGTATGATAGATCATGATAGTTAAGGGAGATCATTTTATCATTTTCCAACTATGTGTGTCCTAATTAAAATAATATTTCAACACTTGGTTGCTATCATGTTGTCAACAGATAAAAAAAACATCTCATGAACATCTAGGGGAGATTTATTTACCAGATACTCTATAAATCTGCCTAATTGTCATCTAATTTTTTCTCTCGAATCCTGTAACCTCTATGATTAATGTACAGCCAGTTTGGACATCATTTTATTCAATAAGAGTGAAACCTACAGTGACTAAAAATCACTGTAATCAGACCTATGACACATTTACCACTCAGATCAGATTTTCTGAAATGATTTCAAATCGGACCACTACCGCATACTGCCAACAAAATATTCCCGATTTATTTGAATTTCGTACAATACAGAAGGAATGTTCTCAAACACAGCGTAGAAAATGGAAGATGAAGAGTTATTGGCAATTGCTCTTCTACTCTACATTCGATCCCAATCCCAAATAGTTCCAAACAGAACAGATTTGTTCCTATGAAAGATCTTTTGAATAGCGATCATGATGAGATTCATGGCTTACATTCCACCAGCAAGGATATTTCTTGACCGCGGTAATTGAATTCTCGGTATCGCACATAGTTTCACATGTCCTTTCTACATTCACTAGTCGAAAATGCGGTAGACACCGATGTAAAGAAGCCTGGTGCAGTCACTGATCTGTACACATAGTTGATGTTTTGAGATTGTAATTATGCAGTTTGATCATTAATTGAGAAGTAACGTAAATTACTACTTCTGAATCAACGTTTTTCTAACACTGAATGTACAATCAGTGATTTTGTTGTCATTTTTGTACCGCTATAACGATGTATAGAACACTAGCGGAGCTATTCTGCCTATTTGCCTATCTAATTTCTTCGGCCAGAACTGTAACGTACAGCTAACTTGATAACAGCATATTATTTGTTGAAGCGGAAAATCACTCGAAAGTCAGTTGTTAGATGGCGACACAAAAAAAAACAAAATCAGTATTATTGATAATTGCACAATCTGTGTTATAAAAATGTTGATTCAGGAGTAGTAATTTAAGTTACTTCTCAATTTTAGATCGAACTACATAATTACAATCTCAAAACGTCAACTATTTGTACAGAAATCTGTAAAAATGTCGCCATCTTCTGGGGAGTTTCATAACTATTAGGCCATTATAGCGGAAAATGCCGTTAGCGTTTTTGACGAACCAAAACACCATCAGTGACTGCACCAGTGTTTTGTACATCGTTATCGCTATCTAACAACAAACATATGAATTATTTCCCGCTATAATGAATAAAATGCTTTTATCAAGTTGGCTAAGTTTTAGTTGAAGAAATTGGACAGGCAAATACACAGAACATAGCGTAGCTGCACCAGTGTTCCCTACATCGTTACCTTATTTATGTAATAAACTAGCTTATTACATCAATGTTAGCTTGATACATAATTTTGACAAATGTGAATTCATACCTCAGATCATGGAGAACCCTAATCTAACATTTATACCCACCATGGCGAGCATGAGTTGGGACGTGGGTTTGTTGTTCGGAGGTTGGGACAAAGCATAGACTTATTTAATAAGTCTATGGGACAAAGAATAGTTGGATTCTGGTTCTGAAAAATAGTTTGGCAACCGTGCCTTCGTCGCGAATTTTTGAGGTTAGGTAAGGTTTTGACATTCTGGTGAATCTCATCATCTGAGGAATGAATCAATTCCTCACTCGCTCACTCCACTGAACAGCAGGATAGCCCTTAATTCAAAGTTAGTGATGATGTGAACCTATTTAAAATTTTCAACCGAATAAACGGAAAAAATGATTTTTTCATCCCGACATGAATAGCCAATCAATGTATGCATTGTTTTCAGCTATAACATAAATTTTAATGGCGAAAATTTGTAGATTTTTGAACTTGTCTACTGATCCAGAGACCCAAGGTTTTGATTTACAGGCAGGCCAATCATGGATATATCCCACGAATTACCCCGTTCGAGACTATCAATTCAATATTGTTCAAAAGGCATTACTTGAAAATACCCTGGTGAGCCTACCAACAGGCTTAGGAAAGACATTCATAGCTGCAGTTGTGATGTATAATTTTTATCGATGGTATCCCCAAGGAAAAGTTATTTTTATGGCACCCACAAGACCTCTTGTTAAACAGCAGGTTGATGCTTGCTATGACATCATGGCAATTCCTAAGGAAGCTACAGCTGAGTTGACAGGTTCATTAATCAATATATTTAATTAGGAGTGAACCATTAATTATCATCATTCCAGGAACCAAAGTAATGCATATCAGGGAAAATATTTGGAAAGAAAAACGGGTGTTTTTCATCACACCCCAGATACTAGAAAATGATTTGGAAACGTTTCAGGATCTAGGGCAAAGGATCAAGTGTCTCGTTTTTGATGAGGCTCATAGGGCAAGAGGAAATTATTCCTATTGTGAGATTATGAGAAAGCTCAGTTCATCCAACAAATACTTCAGAGTATTAGCTTTGAGTGCTACTCCTGGTGGAACTATTAATGATGTTTTAGAAGTTGTTGAAAATTTGTTGATCTCTCATCTAGAAGTACGCACAGAAGAGAGTTTGGATGTAAGTAGTTATGTATTTCAAAGAAATCTCACTACAGTTGTTGTACCTCTTGGAGAAAAATTACAGAATGTAAAAGATGAGTATATGAAAGTTTTGGAGTATTATACACGAAATTTAATCAAGTTCAAAGTGATTCAAGGGAATTGTGGAAGTCTGACCAAAGGCAAAATCTTCATGACCATGAAGAACTTCCAGCAAAATGCTAAAGGCACAAGGTATTTAAATTCATATTCCCATAATAATATCTTGGAACTGAAATATTAGATGAATCATGGACATAATGAGGTAAATGAAAGCACCATGACCAAGATATTTCATGATTTTTTTTCAATTGAACATTAAGTTTCATAACATTTTGATTTGTAATCACAGTGTAACCCCTCTTGTTAAATTTGAAAATCATATCATTCTGTATCATCATTGGTGACCCTTCATTGATGCTCAATTTATTTTTGTATTTACTATTTATTATTCTTGAGTCAAGGCATCTTTATGCTGACAAATTTATATTCCCTATCTCTGATATTTAAAATGTAAATAATATGAATGTATGAATGAACAAATCAAATATTGAAGATGATTAATATTCAAGAAATTTTTTGTCGAATAAATATTTTCTATTTTCACCATCAGTACCATTTATTTCACCATTGATATATCCATGACTTAATTTTGATTCAGAATAGGCTAGAAGTTCTAAGAAATCTACTGATCTTATCCTGATTTCATTTGATTTGTTATATAAAGGTATTTTTAGCCACAATTATGGAGAAATCATGAAAGGTCTCAATATCTGTATAACACTCTATCATGCTTATGAGCTATTAGTGAGGCATGGTCTCAGGAGTTTCCTGACTTTTTATGAAGAGCATATTGAAAAGCCCTTACTCAAAGGTAACACAAGCATCATTGCTATCATGAACAATATCAGAGAATATTTAGGACCTGCAGCAAATCTAGAACAGTTACCTGATGGTGAATATCCAGAAGTAGGTCAAATGCACCACCAAAAATAATAACTAATTGTAATACCACATCATCATGTATTTCAGGTGTCTGGAGATGTTAAATTTGGACACCCTAAATTCTACAAACTGCGAGATATTCTTATTGAGCATTTCGAGCAGAAAGGAGATCAAAGCAGGGTTATAGTTTTCTTTGAATTTCGAGATTCAGTTATGGAAGCATATGCCCTCTTGATTCAATCAAAACCTGTTCTAAAACCTAGAATTTTTCTGGGACAAGGCCATGGTATCACACAAAAACTACAGATAAATGTAAGTATCATATATATATATATATATACGTATGAGTGTGATATTCAAACTAACTATTCAACCATTTAATTTACAAATAATGAAAAGACAAACAAAAGTACAAAAGAAACAAGAAAAAACTGTTTATTTTATTTTCATTTCATTTTATATTATCATGCATTCTCTGACATGCGTCGTTAAGTACTTTTTCAAGTACGATAAATTCTAATCTAACTAGAAAAGATATGTAACTACTCTTTTGAATATATATCTGTGTTCAATGTACTGACTTGATTTTGTATTCCAATTCACATTAAATTCATGGTGAATTTTGTGTTTGCAAATACATACCATTGTAACCTCCCCTTTTATCACCTTACCAGCCCCTGCTCTTGAAACCTGACATGCAAAGTCGTGCAACTTTTTTGTCACTTCACAAAAGAGGGTACTCAACAGTTCGCTACTAGGTAGAACTTTTTCATCAGTGTTTGGGTTAAACTCTAGTTTTTCTGTACTAATATGAATAATGAATGAATGAATGATGAATTTCGAAATAATAAATTACGAGGGCACAAATAGGAAAGGGGAGTCCGTGTTTCATTCCTAAATAGTGCAATAGTATTTACATTTTATATTTGATCCTAGTTAATGATTTTGTATCATATCTTCATTGATGCAGGTGGTGAAAGCTTTTAGAGAAGGCCTCTGTAATATTCTTCTATCGACAAGCATTGGTGAAGAAGGTCTGGATGTTGGAGAAGTAGACCTAATAGTATGTTTTGACATTTCTAACAAATCCCCTATCCGTATGGTACAGCGAATGGGCAGGACAGGTATAATGAAATGGATTACAATACATCATGATTTGAATACCCCACAGGGTGGACCGGTAATTAATGCCCAAACTTGATATAAAGTATCAAAATATATATGAAAATGTTTTTTTCATAATTTTGTCTTCTTCTGGAATGAATTTTTCTATTGAATAAGTGTTTGAATTGAGAAATTTTGTACTGAGGAATCCTTGGTATCTTTTATTATAAACATTCCATGCATAAATACTGTCTGTTCTAGAAAATAATAATGTTCCTGTAGACAAAACTTTACAAATATTGAATATGAAGTTAGAAGATGATGAAAACATCAATGAAAGAACTAAACTGAGTTTAGAAGGACTTTCAAAATTTTTGGAATCTTAAAACATCCTACTTTCAATTGGATCGTGATTTTTATCAACATAGTTCTGGTATGGCTTCTCCATTATCTCCTATTCTGAGTGATATATTCATGGAACATTTTGAAGAAAACATTGAAAAAATACAATATTCCAGAACACCCTGTAATCTGAATAGAAAAAATCATTTAAATATCTGCCTTGATTTTGAAATATTGACAAGATAAAACATCTCAAACACCTCAAATTCATCCATTGGGATTCAATATATAATCTCAAATGTTGATGAAAGAAAAATATTCTTATTGGTAAGGAGTGAACTTCCATAAATCTCTTTCGTTTTTATTCTGAATTCAATGAATAAGAGTTTTGAGGACCTCACCTGTTTAGAGTGAGAAAGTATATATTTTTCAGGCAGAAAAAAAGAGGGCAGTATCATCGTATTGGTGACAGAAGGAAAGGAACAACAGACATTGAAAGACTGTCTCATACACAAGAACAACGTTGCTGTTCATGTTTTGGGTTCCAGGGAACTAGCCAAAGGGTTGAAAGAAGGAAGTCCGAGGTTGGTACCCGAGGGGTTGGATCCAAAGTGCGAGAAGATTTATATTACAGTGAAGAAACCTATGTTGAAAAAAACTAGTTCTCTAAAGGTAAAAGTATATGTAACCAGAGTTGTAAATTTTGTGTATCCTATATTATTTTATCTTTGGATTCATACAGGGCATTCGACACCGTGAATCATAACATTTTACTAAGTAAATTATACTCAATAGGTGTCAAGTAGACCCTATATATGTGCTATAAATGAATGAATTATCTTTGAAGGAGATTCCATACGAACATTATGCATTGAAATATCGAAAATTGAATGCACCAAACTGGTTTATAGTCTATTACTACTACTATTACTACTACTACTATTGTAGTACTAAAATACTATATTATATGTATTTCAGGATATGTTTCGCAGCATTTCTAGTAGTTCATCCGAACCAAATTTTTCACCAGACTTGAAAATTGTGGAAATCAAGGAAAGAATTCCATCATCCTCACTTCTAGTTATGGAAGGTAATATACTCTTAATCATTATAGTTATGAGGATTGAACATAATATTATATTATGCTATAATTTGAATTCAAAAGTAACTTACATTGAGGTTCAAACTTCGAATGAATTAGTACTATTTAAGATATGAAACATCAGAGATTACACTCGCATGGTACTAACATTACAGTTGCTAATTGGTAGAATTAAGAGAAGGTACACTGAAGTGACATGTTTGCTATAGTTCACTTCTGGATCGGGATTGACAAATGAAAATATATCATCAATGTTTCCAGAATGAGTGGCTGTAACTGTCTATCTGAATAGAATTCCTTATTCTGGACAATGGTCGAAGTTACTTTGATATCTAGTAGCAATCTCCGAATAAATATCTCATATCGCCACGCACATCCCTGTACCACTTAACATAGGCCATCTATTCATCTAAGAAATTGAAAAAATTAAAAAGTATCAAATGAGAACTTTATTTACAGTAATATGAACTTTTCATTTCAGGGTGATCTATTTTTCCGTGACACACCAAACATAGTTATTTTTTCAAATGGAATATCCTGCATTTATAACATTTTTTGATAGAGCTATTTATGGTGTGTAATGAATGAATGCCCAATGTGGCTTGCAGATGGGTCTTTATATTTGCACTAGATGTTTTATCACTTCAATAGCAACAGAGACATTGGATTTTGCGCATGGCCATTGGTCATCCTGTTTACAATCGTGTACTTTTTAGCAGAAATGGAAATACCGCATTGCTGAATATATTTTAGTTTCAGAGTAGGTGTATGCATATAGCGTATGTGAATTGATTTCAACATCTGACAATGTCTTTCTCCTTGTCGATTAAAAAATATATACCTCTGTATTGAAGCTGATTTTTCTTGCAGGTCGTGTTACGGATCAAAACTTGCATTTATCAAAAATTTTCAGTAAGAGAATAGAAAAACAACGCAGCTTTCAAGAAACACATCAAGTGAATCATTCCAAAGATACAGAAATATTTGTCAAATTACTTCAGATTGCAGATTCCAGAAGGTTCAACATCCCCATGTCACAATTGGGTAGATAAAAATGATCAAAAAAAAACAGCAAAACCTATCTCAATGTTTTTTTTCAGGTGGTACCCAGGAATCAGTAAACAAAAATCTAAAACAAGCTGATATAAGAAATATGTTTGTGAAATCTCAGAGTCAGAATGACTTTGTGGTTCCCAGTACCCAAGCACCCAAGACCACTCAGCCGTCTTGTCTCGCAGATACAAACACGTTTGGCTCTCGTGAATTGTTCAACGAGTTGTCGAACTTCTTGACTATTGAAATGACAGATTTGAACAAAGGATGTAAACTTTGTTTAGGAAACATGGATTGTACACAAGCTACACTCATTCGGAAACCATCCTCTACATTGAATTGGATAGAACTCGATGAATCAGTATTTTCTGCTGTAACTGAAGAAGACCTGAAATTATTTGCGAACTCTATGGATAAAGTAGAGACAGATTTTCATTTGGAGGATGATACAATTGATTTTGGCATGATTAAAACACCAAAAGAGTCAGAGGAACTCATTGGGCTGGAAGATCTCATAGATAATAGCATTTTGAATGGCGTTTTCGATAAGTCTTGTAATTTTGAAGCACCGAAAACTCTGAACAATCTTTTGAACAAATACAGCACTTCCATCATGCATGTAGATTCATCACAAGTGGTATCACAAACAAAACCAACCCTTTTGAAAGGAAACAAACAAATCGAAAATGAGTACATGAATAAAGAAGGAATTCTGTCTTTTTTTAAGTTGTCAAGCATCCAGGATATTTTTGAGAGCGAAGATAACGTTAGTTCCGATCGTACAATCATTTATTCGCCTGATATTTTTGAAGCAAGTCCTACATTGTCTAACACGAGAATTAATTCTTCTCCTACAAAATCATGCGCGACTGCAAGTAGTGATGAGTTTTCCCCAATATTGGGGACATTTGAAGTGAAAAGAAAAAAGCAGATCTATAGTCAAAATGTGGCTCGAAACTTGGTGACAAGCAGTCTTCTTATCGAGTCACCATCTAACTTCACGATGAATAGAACTAAAATGAGTAGCACCCCATCAAGTGTGCCACAAAAAAACAAAAAAACATTACCTGAGGGCCAGAAGTCAAGTGATAGACCACCAAGCAACACTGCAAGAGTTGGTACTTTGGAACCAACTGATGGAAAAACAATCTCTTCCTATAATACTGAGGTTTCTAGCTCAAAAAGTGAAGGGAAAATTTGCCAAATTGAAGATATTTGTGATATTTCGTTTTTTGGAATACCTGGATCAGATGAAAATGTAGAAAATCCTGAAAAAAAATTGGCGAAAAATTCTAATCTGATAACTTCTGACAAACTTTCGGATATCATTGAATTATCAGAAATTTGCAATGCTGAAGATTTTGTTGGTAACTCTTTTTTTGAAAATCAACAACATACTTTGAAAGAATCTCAAGTGGTTGATAGACCAACATCGCCTTCGCAAGTTACTATCACTCAAATGATTTCACTAGTGAATAGCGATAGTGACAGTTTTGAGCTCAGAAGTATATCAAATATAGCACGAAAACAAATGTGTAATGACCAGTTCGAAAGTAGTTCCACTGATCTAGGACTCAATTCATTGAATAACAAAATAAACCATTCACAAGTGAAGTGTACTTCACGACAAATTCCATTCCTTTCTGAAAATAATAATCCAAAGCTGAGCAAACATGTTATTCCAAATGTACTTGATAAAAATCCGTTCTTAAAAAAAACTGAGTTCAAATTACAGAAAAATAATTCGGCTGGAAATTCAACTAGTTCCCAAAAAGAGAACCATTTGGATTCTGTAGATACAGAGGACAACGACCTATTCGATTTCAGTTTTAATAATAAGAAACCAACACCCAAAAAAACTAGAAAATTATCGCCTCTCAAGAGGATTTCTCACAATGTCTTTGAAAAGAGTGACGTTAATTCTGGTGTGGTGAAAAATGTAGGTGAATCTATTAAATGCTTGTCTCTGAACATGTCATTACAATCTAATACTAGTGATGATGAATTTGAGACACAACCTTTCACAAAACCAAAAGTCAGTTGTGTGAGAAGGAAAACCAAGTTTTTAGAAAAGAAATCTACTGAAAGGTATTCTAAGAGCGATAAATTGAAAAAAAGAAAGGTGAAACTTCAAATATTAGTCCCTTCCAGTATTTCACTTTCTGTATTTTTATAGAGGATTGAGAGGCAGTTCATAGCAGATGAAGCAGAACTGTCCTTCTGTGATGCAATCAATATTTCTGATGATGAAGAGGATGAGGAAAACGAAGATTGTTATGATGCTAGTTTTGTTGCAGATGAATCCCAATATGTTGATACCCAAATGCAAGTAAAATATCTTCAGTCAGTTAGGTATAATAACCAAAATTTGTATTTATTCTGTTTACATTGACATTGCTTTCAGGACTCCAGTTCTTGTGAGGGAACAAAATAATCAAAGAATACCAATTTGTAACATAAATGTTTATTCTCAAGAGGTGGATACAGAAAATGATACTTATTTAGATGTGAGTGAATTCATCTTTCAGATGATTTTTCTATTCAGTGCTGTTTAGAATTCCATTAGTTTTTATAATATCTTTAGGTTTATCAAGGAAGTGCTATTTCGATTTTTTTCAGACTCAACAGAATTTTCTCACCGTTTATAACAATAAGAAAGAGCCAACTATATACAGGGTGGCCGAAAAGTATAGAAATGTTCAAATATCTCATTAACGGCGCCCTGGATCTCAACTATTTTTAGTACACTTAGTACAGGTCATGATGTAAATAAATAGTGTGGTGTTCCAATCTCTATACCCAGCCACTAGAAAAAGTTGTAGACTGCCTACTTGATTGTTATACCGAATTTTAGTAACTGACTAAGGTTGCCCAAATCGACACTAGATGGCATCACCTCTGTCTATTTCCAAGATCTTCTTGGAAACTTTGGAAAATATGAATTAAAAATTCAGCACGAATGCAAAAGTTGAACCGTTAGCTATCCGGATTTGACTTCACAGGATCGACGATCTTATCGCAATCTATACTCAAGCGTGCGGCCATAGTTAGGATATTTCATCATCCCATATCGACGTTGCCCAAAATTGTAGTAGAAAAAAAGCGCTACAACATGAGTCAATCATATATTATAGAGTGATACGGATTCTCAGAAAGAATAAATTACACCCATTCAAAATGAAACTGGTGCAAGAATCATCTGTTGACGACTGTGATAGAAGAACCGAATGTTGTGAAATAATAATGAAAAAGCTGACGAACCAACCACATTCACTGAATGAAATTTTGTTTTCAAATGGAGCAACCTTCTACTCAAATGGAACGGTTAATCAACAGAATTGTAAATAATGGAGTCGTATAAATCCTCACTGGTTGAAAGAACAAAACACACCGAGACAAGACAATGTGTGTGGTTAGAAAAGTTTTCAAGATAATCGACCCCTTTTTTATTGAAGGAGCTTTGACTAGACACAAGAAATTGCACTTATACAATTACTTCTTGATAGAAGTGAGAACTCGTCCAAATAACGTGATTTGTATACATAGCTGTTACAAAATTTTATCGCGATCCTTTTTTTTTCATAACGGATAACGGTCTCGCAAACAATGTATGGCTGCAACAAGATGGTGCTCCATCTCATTTTGACCGGCTGGTGAGATAATGCTTTGAAACAAATTCTCCACAAAGATGAATTGGAAGAAGAGGGTTTATATAATGGCCCTTAGGTCACCGGACCTGACTGCATTAAATTTTTTTCTATGGAGTCATTAAAAAAAATCACTCTTTGAATCCAAATCAAAAAATTTTATTGATCTCAGAGGCAGAATGACGAAGTGAGGAAAATGAAGGCATAAGTGTCCTCGTAAATGTGCTACGGAATTTTTAATATCGCTTGGCATTTTGTTTAGAACTCAATGGTCATATCGTTTTTTGTGAAATTGGAAATGAATATATAAAGAAGAGTAGTTTGGATCCAGTGAGCTGTCACCCTGTATAAATAATTTGACATTCACTTCTCGAATCTGAGTCTATCATCAATAGTGTCGACATATTGAATGACCCACTCGTTATGACATCGAACGTTATAACTTTGAGATCAATTAATCAAAAAATACCCACAATCTGTATCGCACATTTTCTATTCGTTGACTTGTGACTGAAAAGTGTCAAACAGTAGAGAGAAAAAATATTACCGAGCAAAGCTTTTCCAAAATAATTTAACTGTCCTCACTACAAAAAATGTATTGAAATAATTATTATATTTTCTACTTTTTTAAACGAGGAGAGAAAATCCTATGGTCTCAAAAAAATTATTACCATTAGTATTTCAATTATAGAATGAGGAAGCTTTTGATTTTCATAATCATTCATATATAATGTTCATATTGTTTTAAATCTGTTGATATATTTTGATAGGATACTTTTGTGGTTCATGAAGAACTGGATGAATTGATATCCAGTCAAGCTGAACTTACGGAATTGGAAATTCTGGAAAAAAAATTGGAAATGCAGCGAAAGAAGAGAAAAAAACCTGGTAGCGGTAACCCAGTTAAGAAAAGGAGAAGAATTATTGAAGAGAGTGACAGCGACTAGTTCACTTTTTTTCTGTTTATAATTTATGTGTTGATTTTTGTAATAATGTGTATATTTCATGATTTTTCAAAGAATTATTTTATATACGAATATTATTAATAAAAACATGTATGCTGTTCTGGGATAATTCATTTTATTTTTTTCCAAAAAAAGAAATAAAACAGTCGTTTTTAACAATTTGTTGTACTTTCTCAACAGGGGAGGCAATATTAACAAAAATGTATCCTGGCAAAATAATGATAACTAAGGGAAACAATATTTACAATAAATGTCAACATAACTATACAACTCTATAAATACGTAAAACAATGTCTATCAACTGTACATAGAGTACGGTATACCTAAAAACAGGCAAAATAATATTAACTAGTGTACAAACAGAATCTTGAATAAGATCATTAAAAAAATAAATTCCTTCCAATGAGAAATCAGAATAATGCAGGCAAAAGTTTTTAGACTATCTGACAAAAAACAAACTCAACCACAATTGAAATTATTTACAACACTTAAAAATATATCACAATTATTATATTTGACACATCAGAATATATATAATATTTATGTGAATAATAAACTAAATTCTACTAGTAGAATGTTCCAACAATAAAATATTTTATAAAATGTATATTTTTCAATAGATTTTCTGTTATTCAGTCTTCAGCAGTAAATAGCAATATGTACAAAATTCAACTATTCAGCATTCATGTTATCTCTTATCTCTACATAATTTAATTTACTCTGGTCGTTGATAAACACTTTCTTGGCTAGGATCTGTAAAAAAATAATTGTATTGTTACCATTTTAGTGTGTGATATTTCAAAATAGCTAGCTTGAAAGGTGGACAGATCTGAAATATTCATATCTAAAGGAGACGAATTTTTAGATACGATTATTAAGCCATTTTTGTTCGAAAAAAATGGAGCCTAGTCGATTCAGGCATAGGTGGAATACCTCCTTGCAAAGTTGAGAGCAATATAGGATGAAACTTGTCATTTTGATTCACCTTGTATTGAAATATAAGGAGATCATACGCAGTGGAGTGATTTCGAGACCATATTATGTCGTTTTTTTTTCGCGTAGAACCAGATCAGACATGGTGGGTTTTGTTGAGCATGTCATAAGGGATAGGAAATTGGATTTTACGACATTTTTGGTCTGTAACTTTTTAAACCAGAAAAAAAAAAACTGAAAAAATGCACTGCTAATAAAATATATCGTTTTTTTTCCCACCGTCATATCTTCGAAATTTTTTGTCAATTGAAGTAAACACAGTAGCGCTTCCAACAGTAGCGATGGATTGTACAAAATTTGCTTTTTTCACCGCTCTCCAAAAACCAGGAAAACGTTGGAATTCAAATTATTTGTATTTATATTTGCACCAATCGATAATTTTTTTATTTTTGAAAATTACATATAGCGAAGCAAATGAAGCCCACATATGATGAAAGTTTTTGAAATAATTAGTTTTCTCCCAATTCGTATAGTTTGGCAATAGTGATTTTTTATGAATCGAGATATCGGCGCGCGTCACAGGGAGACATGGAAACGAGGTTGAATTAATTCGATATTAGCGGCATTCGGAGTAGTATCTACGCAGGTACGCAAAATCTGAAATCAATATCACTTCAATAAGTTCTTAGAGACAATGGAGTGTATTATTTGTGAGGAATCTGTGCGGGATGATGACAAAACTGTGGTACAAAGACCTATAGTACAAGATATGATCACAATATTATCACACGAACTAACAATATTACCAACATCCATATTTCATGACGATGGTTCCATGATAAAGACAACTAAATCAGTCTTAGTCAAAAAAATTGGACGAGTCTAAAGCAAACGTTGATTGTACAATCGCTGCTTATAGATGGAATGGTAACCATTCAAGAACTGAACGAAAAATAATTCATAACTTTCAACGATTCAGGTAGGATTTTCTTAAAAGCTGTAGTAAACGCAGGGCGCAGAGTCAAGCACTTCGAACATCGGTAGTTTTTGACACCTACAATCAAAATTCTATGAAAACTGGTGAACATTTAAGACGCGGGGATTCTGATGTTCCACAATTCAACGTTATTGGTAGTCGAAAAATACAAAAATATCGAACATTTTTGAAATCCTATAAAAACAAACAGTCTGTTTTGATTCTTTTGACTGAATATATGACACGAGTACTTAGATGACAATGAAATATTATTGATAGCTGGGGGATTAGAAATGTCAGAAAAAGTAGTTTCATTACATAAGTATCATTCAGAAATAATCAATCAATTTTGCATGCAATATATGAATCTTAATCCAGCAAACAATTATTAGTGATACAGATGTACTTATTTTACTTTTTCACTCATTCTGACTCTTAGTTGAAAGGGGCTGATTAATTCAAGCAACTTGGATATGGTACTACCAAACGATATTTGTCAATTGGGAAAGTAGTGCAAAGTTCAGGAATGACGGTTTGTTCTTGTCTCTTGGCACTTCATTGTTTCACCAGTTGTGACACAACCAGAAGTTTTTTCAAAGTAGGAACAAAATCTGCGTTCGACGTTCTTAAGAAAAATATTGTTGTTCTCAAAAAATTGTCGGAATTACCATTGCTTTCTAATGATGAAGCTTTGAGAATCGCTACGAAATTGGTTCTCCTACTGTACAAAAACAAAGATAAACAAATACGGAAATTGAACGACCTAAGGATCAAACTAGCAATAACAACAAACAAACGCTTGGATCCTAATATTTTCCAGCGATAAACCAATTCCTGATTTCGTTAGGAAATCATTGAGTTTTATTTGTTCAGATAAAATTTTGATAGTGGAAAATATGGTTGTTTCAAGGAAGGCCTGAAATGTTGTGTCGAGTGTAAATGTCGAGAAGAAAATGATGAATTCGAATACTTTTGACTACTACTACTTATGTCAAGGAGAAAAATAAAAGTTGAAAATAGTGTAACATGTTCTGTGCATGCGTTTTTAAATCCAATCAAAAATGTTCAATAACCAAACTGAAGGATAGAACTTAGTTTGAAACAATTATTCATATAGATATAATAATCATCATTTGGATTAATCAATATTCAATACTTCATAACAAAAATAATAAAAGGCACCATCCCATCAGGAGTCCAACTATTTACACGAAACGGTTCTGCAGTTGGAACGGCAGGCAACTGAAAAATGAGAGAGCCGGGCACCCGCGACTAGACTGACTAGATACAGAAATATATAATGAAAACATATGATTCCAAAAACTTCCTCCATACTTTGGCTTCACTTCGTTCGCATGATGTAAGCACAGATTCCGAAAAATAAAAATTTCTGTCGATTGCTGTAAATTACATTCACAAAGATATGAAAATCAAGTTTTCTATTATTTCAACAAACCTAATGAAGATATTATCTCATAATCGAGAGGTACATGGTAAGGAGCGCTATTGTGTCCTCTATAATTTGATGAAAAAGTAAACTGGAAAGATCAATTACTTCGAAAGATATAACGGTGGGGACGTAAAAAAATATTTTTCACAGATAAATGAATTTTTACGAGTTTTCTTTGAAATTCAAAAGTTCCCGACCACTGAAAAATGTCGTAGAAAGTGATCACGTGTACACGACCACCTAATTGAAGAAATGCACCAAGTATGGTCTGGTTCTACGCCAGATTTATTTTTCTCAGTGAGCGACTTAGCTCTCAAAATTTACTCGTCTAACGGTTTGGATCAAAAGTTCGTCGCCCCCCTCCCCCTCCGTTACTTCTTCAGTTTAATTATAACAAAAAAAAAATGTTGAGTTGTAGGTTCATTCGATCTCTTTAATGGTTCAAGGTTCGTTTATACAGAGTATCTCAAGAAAGCACAGCGATTTGGAAGTCCATTTTTCTAAATATCATATTATATTAGTATATTATTGCATTTTCAGATTCTATGTAAAATTTTGAACGAGTCTAATAGATGATTTTATATCAGAAAAGTTAATAGTTTTGGAATTATGAACACATGTAAATTATTATTATTTGAGACACTTTATATAAATTAAACTCAAACCATTGAAGAGATCTAATGGAACCCTACAAATTATGCATTGAACATTTTTGGTGATATGTGCACTAAAGAAGTTAAGGGGGAGGGGAGGACTGACGTTTGGTCCTCACTGTATAACCAGTAAAGTGGTCATTTGATAAAGGAATACATCGAATACTCAGATCCGAAGTTGTATCGCAGTAACTACAGGAAGATATCTCTAGGTGAACCGAAAACGGTAAAACTATGAGACATAACAGATATACCTTCAGACTCTCTAGGCATTGGTCCCCATCGCACGTATTGATCTCAGTCAGCAAACTGTTAGACCGCTCCAGCTCGGCGTAAAGACCGAAGGGTATCTTCGCCAGGCATTCCAGTTTCATGATGTGCAGCTTCGAGCGCAAGTGCTTCGCGAGATGACCGTGTATCCGGAAAGCTATGCTGCAATCGATGCATTTGAACGGCCTTGGTTCAGAGGATGATAGGGTCGGCGAAGATGACAACTGAGAAGACAAAAAGATCGTGGAAAATACGGTTCAAATTAAGATAAAACAATACACCATACTGAGAACAGCAAGAATATACAACAACCACAAAGATAACCAATACTGATAACAAATGTAATTCTCCATACATTCCCCGAATATCTGAGAAAATTAAACGTGTTGGTGTCAAGTTCCAAATAAAAACAGTGTTCAAGACAAGAAATCCAGTGAGATCGATTTTGCCTCATACAAAACTGAAAAATGAAGAACAATCATCAAAAAATTGTATTTATACCATGTGTTTGTGGAAAATATTATACCGGTGAAACTAGCAAATCTCTGATCAGTAAGGATGGAAGAGCATGAGAACAATATAAAGAAAATCAAAATTAGCTGAACATATCCAACAACAACCAAAAACGGAAAATCAGAGAATCTGCTTGCATTCTCCTGAACGGAGACAATAATATTGCTTCTTGTCCAGTCGATATAGATAGAACTTGGCACCCACTTCTGAAAACTGAATATGAAAATGCAAAATTTAATATCAATTGATGAAAAACACCTTGCAACCAGAATCTCCGTCTGCCACATTGTCACTTTTCAGTGTCAAAACCAACTGAACATTGAAAAATTTTGCGAATAAAAGTATTCTAATTGTGTTGAGAACGGGATCAGATTCGTTCCCGAAACGTCCACTGAGATAAGTAGAAGTTTTATTTTTATTGAATATATATATATTTCCAAATTTTTCAAAAAACAAGGTGTCACTGACAAATAGAGAATTTCTCTTTTAGGTATATAAAGGTTTAATTTCTGACGCATTGACATTTTGGGGCAGATCATAAATCTGTCCTTACTACAAATATATTGAAATAATTTTCAATAAATTTTACTTTCTTTTTTAAAAAATATGAGAGAAATTCCCACGAAAAGCTGAAAGATAAGAATGATATTAACGATATTAATGCATATCAATATCAATGATATTAACGATGTCTTTTTTCGAATTTTTTGGGTTTAGGTCTTCAGTAACAGAAACTAACATTTCAAAAGTCGACTTTGTGATAGTTCATTCTGTCAACATCAGGACAATAAAAATAATGATTCCGGAATTCCGATCAGACTTCTGAATCAAGAATTAACAAAATATCTTCTACATAGTAATGTTAGTTGTGCATTCAGAGGGCCAATCCAAGAGCCGAAAATTTTCAAAATTATTCATAGTTCTTCAGTTGAATCGAAAAAAGTGAAGTTTTGAAAAATATTGACGAAATTGGTGATAATTCAGAAGAAAATCATATTCGTTCAATTTTTATTCCTCGTATTATTCTGAACCTGTCATATTAACATTTTTTTTTTAATAATCATCTTTATTAGTCTATCAATGGAAATGAATTAGTTATTATTGATGTGCTGACTTAGTTTTCTTCAAACAAGTGGAATTGATATTTTTAATTAATTTGATTTAGAGTTTTGAAAAAAAATATGGTGTCTAAAACTAGTTCAAAACACAGTCAAACCCTTATGTATGATACATGGATGTATCCAAAATTAAACAAGCTTTCAGATTCTGTGAATACCTGAACAGGGCTGTATTTGAAAAAAAAATAAGTTGATGATGGCTTCACGGATACGAAATGTCAGAGGAAGAAATCAATATTACCACGTTGACTCATACCAGAAGCTGCCATGCAGAAGTATTTTTAATTTTTCCCTATTTCTAATGATAAAGTTGAAAACTAATAAAATAGATTTTTCAAAATGAAAATGTTCGTTGACTGTTCGAATGGCCTTCTGAATGCGCAACGTTTCTTTCATTTATCCGAATTTGTATCTCCCATTTTCCGAGATCTCTATGCTGTACATCCTTATCTTGGGCACACTGTATATACAGCATTACTTACCCTGTAAGATCGTAACAATATATTGTTTCTGGATCCTCATATTCCGATAAATTTCTGTAAGGCTATTATTATGACTGAATCGGTCATAGAATTAACAACTAGTGAGTAATTTTTCGCAAAACTGTCACAAATTTGTCACAAGAATGAAATGTTTTCTCCAAAAAGATCTATTCATGAATTTCTGCCAGAATTCACACAAGAACCTACTTATACTTCAAGTGTAATGAAATCCTAAAATCCATATCTCCGTCGAAACAATACGTAGTATGAAACTATTCAACAATTTGAGGAATACTGACCTTATTATTATGGCCAGCACTTCTCTCGTGTTTTTGCAGGTGCCCTTTAGTACGAAAACTGACAGAACAAGATTCGCACCGAAACGGTCTCTCCAAGTAGTGAATGTTCATGTGCAACCTGCAAATGAATTATGTTCAAATATAAGGCTGCTGTGTCATAATAAGAGGAAAAAATATTATATTTATTACAATCATATCGATACATATCGATATTTATCAATATATCCATATTAATCGATATATATCAATACCAAAACCTATATCGATATCAAGTTTTCAATATCGCACACTCTTGATTCATACTAACCTCTATACCAAAATAATCAATGAAAGTACTTTGAAGTTATTAAATTTCACTAATTATAATAATTTCAGAGAAAATTAATTATCTGATTTGATTTTTGCACCCTTGCGAATTCAGAGAAATGGCTAAGGGGATGAAGAGTGTTGTAAGATATTCGAGGAATTAAATATTTATATTTATCAAGTCAATAGAATTATTTCCAGTTCGCCATATTTCAGCATGGTATAAGTTCATCAAAAGACATAATCCTTGAAATACTCCTCCATGAACCAATCCTATGAATTAGGCCCCAAAATCTCAAATTACTGGCTAGTAGATTTTCAGAGAGGAAGGTGAAAAAAAAAACGAATTTTTGCAAGGTTGGACTACTTACGTTGGACGTCAATTGTCAACGACAATTCATGTCAGTTGGCTAAAAAGGTTTTTCGTATACAGCCAAATTACATGCATCCTAACCCATCCTCTTAGTGTGTCTTCAAAATTTCAGATCGATATTAATCATAGATTAGATTTCAGGATTTGTCATGCATTTTTATATTTTAATAGTTGTCTTGATCAAATTCAAGATACCCTCTATACATTTAAATTATATATACAGGGTGTTCCGTTGATCATGTTACAAACTTCTAGGGTAGATAAAACACACGAAAATAAGAAAAAAAGTTCATGTGAACATGGGTCCGGAAACGCTTCTTCAGGGAGCTAGGGCCCTTCGAAGATGACCTCCAAAAACTACTTTTCGTTTTATAGCTTCGGTACTACTGCAGCTATCGCAACCAATTTCGGGACATGAAATCTAGTTCGTAGGTTCATCAATTTGAGCCTTCTGGATTTTGTCACCTTCAACCAGGGGCGTACAAACCAGGGGGGTATTTGGGTAAATTTGACCCTACTCCTCATAGGCTTCAATTTCTCACCATTTTTATATCTGATTATGATTCTCCAATGCCTATTACATAAAAAAGGTACTCTTGTAAAAATCGCTATCTGTCACCGTTTCCTCCGAAAATGGCTAAATCCAATCAATAATAAATTATTGGTCTTATACCAATTATTACGTTGAAATATGAGAATGAGGTTCAGTACAGATAGTTGTCAAATATCTGTCAATAAAATATTGTGTCGAAGATTTGACTAACTAATAATGCTCACTATCTGTACTGAACCTCATTTTCATATTTCAACGTAATAATTGGTTTAAGACCAATAATTTATTATTGATTGGATTTAGCCATTTTCGGAGGAAACGGTGACAGATAGCGATTTTTACAAGAGTACCTTTTTTATGTAATAGGCATTGGAGAATCATAATCAGATATAAAAATGGTAAGAAATTGAAGCTTAAGAGAAGTAGGGTCAAATTTGCCCAAATACCCCCCTGGTTTGTACGCCCCTGGTTAAAGGTGACAAAATCCGGAAGGCTCAAATTGATGAACCTACGAACTAGATTTCATGTCCCGAAATTGGTTGCGATAGCTGCAGTAGTACCGAAGCTATAAAACGAAAAGTAGTTTTTGGAGGTCATCTTCGAAGGGCCCTAGCTCCCTGAAGAAGAGTTTTCAGACCCATGTTCACATGAACTTTTTTCTTATTTTTGTGTGTTTTATCTACCCTAGAAGTTTGTAACATGATCAACGGAACACCCTGTATATATATATATATAGTATATATATAAAGTCTCACCTGAGCTGAGACGGCTTGTTGAAGCTTTTCGCGCATATCGTGCAGCTCTTGTTTCCCTCGGATTTGGCGATAATGTCATTAACGTCCTTGCTGACGCTTGCATAGTTCACCGACTCCCTACTGCCATCTATGTTCTCATTTTTTGTCGCAAGCTTCAAGTACTCGGTCGCCACGCTCTTGGCCAGCGTGTTCTTCTCCAACTTTACTTGTTTCGTAGCGATATCAGCCAGGGTTTCCATGGCGCTGTTGTCGTAGTCGCTGATTTTCCCCTGGTCGTCGCTGCTGTTTTGCTGTTCAGCGTTCGCGAGGTCTTCGGCTTGCAAGGGGTGCAAAATCAACACGGTACCATTGTTCGGAATGGTTTCCACGGTTGTCAAACTCGAACAATCATCTTTTTCTTCGATGACGTCGAGCCTTTGTGGGCTAGCGATAATCACTTTGTGTAAGGTATTGTAGATTTCGTTGGTGACATTTTTCGGAGCTTGGATTCGATCGTCAGTACCGTTTAGCGCCTTGTCCTGAGAAGTGGTCATCGACAGGTCCATAACCTCGTCATTCTTTTGAATTTTGTGTTTAAAAGCATCTTCTACAGCGGAAAACTTACGTTTTCGTAAATCACTGGTGCTCTCACTAGTGACCATCACATCGTTGATTTTGAAAGTGGGCAAGGCCCTGGCGACGTTAGAAGATAGATTTTTCTTATTGTTTAGTACGACCTTCTCGGGTAGAAGTTGGATGACTCCAACTTCTCTTGGCGCCTCTTCAGGCTCAAGTTCAGGTAACTTAGGCGACAGTTGAGGCATATATTTTTGAATGACGTGAAACTGCTTGATGGATTTAGGTTCTGGACTAGCTGAAACGCTTTCCGATACCTTCATTTCTCCATCAGTGGGCTTGGGAGATGCCAAAAGCTGTCGCTCCTCGGGCGAAGCTATGCTGTAAGGGTACGTCAAAGGTCTAGCGGTGCCTAAAAAGTGCCTGACATCTCGTGCATGCGCTGCCTCTTCACCAGAAACAGCGGTCGATACCTCGTTCAGTTTCCTCGAATCGAAACCGCAGTTTCGTTCGTCCAAAATTTTGTTTCTGGCGTAGTTGGCCTGGGAGACATGAGCTATCTCTTCACTGCTCATGAACAGTTCATTGGGGCTGATACTGCGCAAGTGGGCCACGTCAGAATTCCCGCTTCCGGTAGGTTTCTGAGAGAGGGAAAGCAGCCCGTAAGCTGCCTCATGTTCCTGTTGTCTTGTCGATTCATCTTGAAAGAAGAAGAAATCAATTTCTCAATTGGAAATCACATTTTGTTCATTTATACTATCAGGTGTTCACTGAATATTAAATAATTTCATAATATTCATGCAGCGGAAGTTAATTGAATTATTGAATTTCCCAAAATTCATGTATGCCATATTTCGAGGGTATACAGTGTAACAGCTAATATTGTTCATCCACCGTGAATTGTTACCAACTAGAATCAATGATTTGCAATTTATTTTTTTAGGGTAATTTTGGGAATGTTATTATCAAATGACAATGACATTGATGGTGAGATTTCTGTACAGGGCGATACCGAACTGAACCAGAATTTTCTTATTTGAATAATATCATCTACGTTTTAGAAGAATATATACAAACCTAATCTGTGAATTATGACGATGAAGCTGGCCAGTTGTTCTATTTTTAGATTTTTCATGAGGGAGATAGGATCTCATTCAGGATGTTGATATAATTTCGTATAATATTGCACTTTTTCTACATTATAATTCCAAATTGTTCTTGTGAACATTACTCTCTTGACAGATACGATAGATATGAATTTATCTGTTTCGGCAATTTCATGCATGATTTGTCATGTAATAATGTTGGTTTGTCGTTTCTAACAATCCCAAATTGAAATTATTTCATGATTTATTATTCACAATAATATTTTTCCCCTAGTGATCAAATTTTGAAGAAATTTCAACTAAAAACACAAATAACAAAACTATCCGACGCTGTATCAAGTGTCAAAATTCCACAACTATCACTGTTTCGTTAAAAAAATATGTATCTCGTATTAAAATAGAAGCCAATCTAAAGAAATAGTACGAAACGCTTGTTACAGAAGGCTATTCAGGAACGCGGCTCATTTCAGACTTGTACTAGAATATTATGTTGCCTCTGCAACTTACATTTTAATATTCAGTTCTAGCACTATTTCGATAATAGGAATAATTTACTGAATGGTAGGTTGTTACCATTATCTGTTAAATATTTCAAAGAAGTTCTCTTAAATCACATCACATTCACATCAAGTGAATAAGGTTAATGCATCAAATTTTAGTGAAGAGTAATGATTAAAATAAAGTAGTTGCTTTAGATACCTTATTTAAAAAAGTAGTTGCTTGTCACTAATTATATTTTTAGTAATCAATACACAGGTAAGATGATTTATCCATGTTTAGAGTGAGTGAGATCCATATTTAACCAGTTTACTTATGGTGTGCATGTCAAGTTGAATCCAGCGTGTCAAGATACCTGTTTCATGGATCAAAACTGATGGTGAGAAATTAAATTATCATCAAAATAATGTTGACATTATTCACTGTATACACTTCAGTGATGAAGGTCTAGTTTTTATATTTACAGATTCACTTATGAATGAAAGATGATGATCTTCATAATTTTTTTTATCAACCCTATGGAATCGTCACATTTTTCTCGAAACAGGTGTTCACTCACTCATCGATAACAACATTTCAGTTGAGTTTTTTCTCCATTTTCCAGTGATTCATTTTTGGCATTTGTATTTCTTGTGATTGTATGACATTATTATACCATCATACCCTAATATTGAATAATTTTTCAAGTTTCTAATGGATGGAATGAATGGATGGATTATAGAATATTGATCGCAATACTTATAGGCGTTTGATGAAATGCTTATGTAATTTGAGATTCTTACCGCTGCTGTCCATGCCACTATCATCGGTATCAGAATCCGAGCTATGAGCGCTCAACTGAGTGGAGGATGATGATCCGCTACTAGCTGTCGAGTTTTTAGAGTGTGCTTTGCTCTTCATGTGTTTCGTTAAGTTTCCTTTTGTTTTGAAACTGAAAATGAACAGTTGAAGTATAATTTATTCGATGAACTGAGTAATTAGTTTTTACCTAAAATTGCAGTGACTACAAGTGAAAGGCCTGTCATTAGAATGTGTCCTGATGTGCTTTTTAAGCATAGAAGGTTTCTTACATCGTATTCCACATTGATCACACACATACCGTCCTCTTCCTAAAACCAAACCGAATTATAAATATTTTCAATGGGTTAATAACTATTGTTGAATTCGTTATGAATATCTGATAGCCGTAAACGAAGAATTTTCATATCTTTAGATTTGACAAAATCCGAAATGTGGTCGATGGCAACGGTTGCTTGTGGATAGTTACGTTTTACGTTACGATCTGAAAGAACTCCCAAATTAATAGTTTATTTAGAAAATATTTCCAGACCACCAAATGATTTACTGAAAATTATTATTTCATTTCATCAATGAGTATTTTATTAATAGTATTAATGATTATTATTATAAGTTACGATTGACTGATGAAGAAACTGAAGTACCAGATTAGTTTTCTCGAAAAAAACAAACTGATGTTTCTAAATGATAATTATATTAATTCAATTAAGGAACGAAATTTTATGTACCTCTTCCTCTAATGTAAGTATAGTCCTCATTGGATTCATAGCCCCCAAGAAGAGCTGTGTTTTTTTGAGGTTCATCATCTTTGTCTGAACCATGTGATGTCTCGCATACCATAAACTGAAAATAATTAAAAGTATGATATATTCCAAGTAGAATTGTAATACTCAGTGAAAAAAGACGAATAACTTGAAAGGCGTACAGGGTCTATCGAGTTTGTTTAGATGACTAACATAATTTGGAAGAATCGGCACAATCCACTTAGTTCTATAAGAAAAAATACACGATTCGATGACCTTTATCAAGATCTTAGAGGTCAACAGGTGAAATTAGTATTAGATATTTCCTTCTCGCCTACTCAAAGTATTTATTTACACACAGTATCGCTGTTAATAAATTTCTTTTCTTTCTCACAGATTTACTGAGGTGTGTCATTTTTTGAAAAAAAATCAGCACATTCTGAGTGAAAACGTAAGCAAATGAGACCTCTTGCTCCATATAACCTATAAACAATGTCTCGAAGACAACTACTAAAATATCACAATATTCTGAAATTTGTGTCGAACGCTCTAAATTGGTACACTATTGCTATTATATTGGAAACAGTGCGGAATGTGATACATATGCAGACGACATACAAACAAGTCATAAGAAAAAAAAATTGAATGAGAATTGACTTGGATATCTTCGAATCTGGTGTACTTTGAATTCGTTCGTAGCAACCTGAAATCATGTATGTGTACCATATTGTCAGATATCCTTATCTGCGAATATTTTTTGTCATCTCTCTCCACTTCTGATATATAGCAGCCAGGTGGTTACGAAAGCGAATAGGGGGACTTCCATCAAGGCCATAAATATTTGTGGATGAATGCCTCCCTAAACCCCACACACACACATTCCAAAAACTAGCAAAAATATAATAAAAAAATAGCGGAACTAACTACTAACACTATAAATATATACAGGTGTATATGAGTGCATTACCCTCGCAGAGAAAGAAAATATATATTGAGCAAACACTCTGAAGCTGAACATGATTATTGATTTTTTGTATAGACCATTAATTTAGATACGTTCATTTGGTAACATGCTTTCGGTTGGGTTAGTGAGGAGTCAAGTTGTTGATTAGTGTCGGGATCTTAGCACTCTATATAGCACAACCACCAAAAAAGTTACCTTGTAGCTAGAGTGCGTCATCAAATCGGCTTTCGTCTTTCCCGCAATCGTATACCTCCCGCTTTTTTGCCTAGAATCGTAATTACTGACGTACAACTTGTCCTGTCGTGTATCCTGCTGCCTCCACTCGGAATACATGCTCAATTTCTTGAAATGCGGAACGTAGAACGGCTGTGTCTTGTTCAAGGTACAATAAATGGGCTTCGTCGAGCTCTTCAGACCCAGATAACTGAAGTAGTTACCTTGAATCAAGTGCTCTGCGTATTTCTTTGCCACTCTAGGCGTATCTGGACTGATCAAGATCTGATTGAACATGGTGGGGGTGAGACCGTGATGCTGTTTCGAAAATGCTACCGTCGGCTTCAAAGCCAAACTACTGGGACGAGCAAACTTTCTCAATTCTACTTCAGAAGTCTTAATGTTTTCCAGCGGTTTGGTATCCGTGAACCTTGTTATCAATTTCAATTCTGGAGGTTTCGAGAGCAACTCAGGTTTAGATTCTGCCGAATCTGGTTTCGGCGATTTGTTCACTCGCTCAGCTACCTTTTCCGGTTGCAAAAAGTTGACAGAGCCTCTAGGGGAGACCTTATCCCCTTGTGCTAGATTCGGGGATTTTACAGTCCTATCTGGAAGCTTCTCGGGCTGTAAAAACACATTTTGTCTCACTAGAAACTTACCGCTACAGCTCTCGTTTATTCTAGGTGTTACAGGTGCTCTGTCTATAACCAGTGGGGGTAAGGGTGGTAAGTTTTGTTGAATGGGCCTTACGACAGCTACAATGTTACTGCCGTTGGCCATATCCACCGGGCTATCAGGAGCTACGACGGGTCCAGGCATGCCAGGAACATGCCGCACCACTTTGCCATTCACAATAAGGTTCACTGGGTTGTACAGGTTAGTAGGAGTCGAAGGTTTGGATTCATGAAAATTCTTTTTCGAACCTGTTTCTGAGAGGGGGCTCAGAGTTATTTCTAGGCTAGATCTGGGTTTGCAGATAGCTTGTTTGGCGGTACTTTTTTCTAACGGATTGATCAAAGTATTTCTGGGTACAGGTACGTTTGCGAGTGTAAAGGTAGGCTGCCTTAAGTTGGGAGTTAGTTTTCGAAGAACTGTCTGACTGAAATCCATGATATTTTTGTACAAGGGACTCGACTCGTCTGGATACTGAGATCTGTAGTCCGCGGATTCTCCGAGTCTATGATGAGGTTCTTCTCTTCTTTCCTGCATTGGAAGGGGCCTATCAAATGTGAATTTTTTTCCTACATTACTAATTTCTATACTGGGTGACGCCGTACTACTTTCGAAGTCCCGGATGACTTCTTGTGGTGTTTTCAGGTTCTGCTTGTTGTAATTCGTTTTGTTGGTCAGCACTGTACCACCAGACTGAAGCAAACTGGACTTGACCACCCGGTTTTCGCTGATTTTGTTGCCGAACTCAACATTATACCTCGGCTCTGAGTCATATTTCTCCTCTTTGCTGTCAATCTTGAAGCTTTTCGATTCACCAGCACCTTGCACTTTCACTTCTCCGCCGAATAGTTTGTTACCAGGTTTTTTCTCCCTATCGAAGGGCGACGGAGATAAGAGATAATTCGGAGATGGCTCGCTGGGACTTAACAAGGGCAAGTTTCCTGCATCGAACGAAAATGACTTGTTTTTATCTCCGTCCACCAACCTAGTCTTCCCAAGGAAGGGTCCGGGAGAGTTCAGAGGAAATACGGTGTTTTGCAATTGCGGAATATTGTCGAAGGCGTTCTTATTCTGCGTTAGAATGGAGGCTACATTCACGGAACTGCTCCTGGTGTATTTGGCACCTAAGGATTTCGCTTTACAATTGCCTCGGTACTTATGGACATCTAATTCGGTGACTGTTTGGAAGATCATTTTGCAGTGTGGGCACTGCATATCGGAAGCAGACAGATTTTTCAGTAGTAGCTCCTTGATGAGACTCTTCTGGACGACAGGTTCGGTTACTTCGCTGAGAGATCGCTTTCTATTCTTGTTCGTCAAGTTGAGAGGTTCATCTATGGATCTCTGCTGCTCCGCGTAGACGTGTTCCGCATGATTCTGTTGGAAGGTGCCGTTGGGATTCACGATGGAGTGGTTCTTGTTGATGATTTCGTTGATGTGGTAAGAGAGGTCTGAAGATTGGTTCTCCGACTGGGCCCGTTCTTCTTCAATGTTCTCTTTGGCTACGTTATCGAAGAACTGTTGGGCGGTGTGGAACCTAGGTTTGTAAGGCTTTTGAATAGATGTTTGCTCGTCGTTGCTCTCCGAAGAATTGGTGACGTAACTTTCGGCTTTTGGGCAGTCGGAATCCAAGCCGGGATCTTGGTTTTTGGTGCCCATCACTCTGTTGGCGTGCGTTCTCGACCTGCAGTGCTTGTAGAGGTTGGAACGAGTTTTGAAGCTGAAGCCGCAGCTGGTACAAGGGAAAGGCCTTTCGTTTGTGTGGGCCCTGATGTGTTTCTGAAGGACGCTCGGTTTCGAGCACACCAAGTTGCAATAAGGGCACACGTATTTCCCGTTGGCGTTCTTGTCAGGCGGTGGCGGAGCTTCGAGGTCAGGGGAGTCCTCGGCTCGCTGAGGGCACTCCGTGTCCGTGTTGTTGTAGTTCACGTACATATCTTCGTTAGCGTAACCTTGTCTAGAATAAACGCTATCTAAAATGGAAGACGAGCTAACTGTATAGTTGGTCTGTTCCCTAAATTTCGTATCAAAACTAGCGGCTAGGTGTTCGGATTGGTTCGAAACTACATGTGATATGTAAGAGTTCGAAGATTGTTGGTTTTCAAGTGATATGGAAGACTTGGAGAAGTTAGATTTCACCGTACTGTTATTTGTACTTTGGTTTGGCACACTGTCGTTATTGTCTAGAATTTGTTTTTCTAGTGTTTGATTGTGTTCAGTGGGTGTTTGGCGGTATACTATTCTAGGGTCGAATGTGATTTCTTGCGGCGGGGTAATTTCCATTCTTTTTTCTTCACTCTGCTGCGTTCGAGGAGTATCTTTATTCTCTTTGTCATTTTGAACTTTGGGAGTTACGCTCAGCTGTTTTTTGAATTTCTTGTGTAGGTAGCTATCTGTATTTTCCATAGCTGGGTTTCACCTGAAACGAACGAATAGACTTGAAAAAATGAGTTGAGCAACATAAAATCTCCAAATTCCGAATTTGTCATCACGGAAAAATAATTTTGCCAAATTTGGTTAAGAAATAAGCAAGATGTTTTGGTATATAATGATTCTGAAGATGGTTCCATCGTAATAGGCAAATTGTTCATTTTTATTTCCCAATGAACATTTATATAGGTCTCGATACAGGCGCCAAAATATCCAAGCGCTTCAAAATCTTAGATGTAACCGGATGAAAAAATCTATTATCGCCATCATATTTTTGAAACCGTCGAATACATATCATAACTGAATAACTGATAGATCATAGTGTACTCAGGGAAAAGCAATTTTTCCTTCATTTAATTTTTTTTCTATCTGAAGCTGCAGGAGAGTCTTTCCCACGTGTCATCACTAAAGCTTCAGTAACTATTATGATTACCCACTTTTTCTGTTCTATACAGATCGTTCTTTTTTACCTTTCTCACCAATGGAATCTCGTAAACTTGTAACTAGCAGTAGGATTGGTCAAATTAGAGAGGATTTTCTGATTTTGATGCTTAAATATATGACGAAGTTTGATTAAAGAATTGCGAAAGGACCAGGAAAAACATTTATTGTTCGAGAAGTTGCAGATTATATTCACATTGAGGTAAGTGATAAATAATTTTCAATTAGTTTTTTTAGTTTTTTTCAATGGCATTGAAATACAATATGGCCGCCATAAAGGAAAAAAAACTGAAGTTGGGTACTCTATTGGGAAAATGGTTCACCCTGTATAAAATCTAATACTTCCATGATATTACTTATATATTATTTGGGTAGTATACTGAAATTCTCCTCATTATCTATTCATCAAATGGAGGTATAACTGAATAAAAAAAATCTTGGTTTTCGATTTTTTTTTATTCATATTTGTTCAGCGTCAAAGCCAGAAACTTTTTTCTGATTTGACTGAGCCTGTATCTCTACTAGTTAACGAGATCCCAATGGTGTGAGAGAGGTAAAAAACGATTTTCGCTTAGTGTAAATTTCATCATTCATTTCGAATCATTTTATAAATCTGAGATTCAAGTTATTCTATTTATGAACAAACATCACCCTTTTTCTTGATAAAAACGTCAGGATTATTCTCTAGTTAGCACTGCGTCCAAATTATGATATTCTATCTGTGCGTTGTTTAAAAAAAAATGATAGCATCCCGAAGAAATGGATGCATAAATACGGTCACTGCAATTTCGCCTCACCTTATCGTCATATCCAACACGATGACGCGTATGAAATTATTTCCAGAAATGGATTATAAATCAATCTCGCGGAAAATTTCAATCGAAACTGATAACTTCACTAGAAAATATTTACGAAAAATCAATGCCCACAATTCGATTCGAACGAAATTCGAATGATAATTTCCATGCGTGTTATGATTCATATAACAAATATAATTATAATAAACATATAACGCGATGAGGGGTATCACTGATAAGGGAATTCTACTTCGAAATGAAAAACTCTGATAAGGCTGAATTCAGTGATGAACGGTGATAGATACAAAATTAGTGGGATGAATTTCACAAAAATTTTATTATTTCATGCATCAAGCGTGCAGTAAAAATCAAATTTGCTACGCGAGTCTTGGACCGATTGAATTGACCATTATTCCGTTGTTCGTAAAAAGAGTCTGAATGTTTACCTCCTCTAATAGATTATAATCACCAAGTTTTCAAAAGTAAAACCATACTGAATCCGACTGAATCGCCATTCAGTCCAGGAAAAATCGAATACTATGATCGATTCCATCCAGTCGAGTTAAATTCCCGATTGAATAATAACGAGGGAAGTCCGAAAAAATACAATAAAACACATGATGATCTAACATCTTAAAGGAGAAAAAATGGTAAGGAACCACATAACTTCACGAAAAGTTGATGCACAGAAGTGCATTTTGAACTGGAAATACAATGTTATGATCGAAAAACATATACCTGGTGGAATCATTTGGACAGGATACTGAGGAGGCAAGTGGAATTGCAGACGCTTTTTATATGACTCAATTTGTATTTTGCAGATTTGAAATACCATCAAAGTTCTTTGAAATTCCTTGGAATTTCTCGGAATCCATTGTGTAACCGGCGAGATAATTCTGGACTACGAATTGGCTCCTTTGATTTCTTTGGAATATTTCAAAATTTCTTGGAATTCTTTTGAATTCTTTGGATTTCTTCGAAATTCTCTGAAGTTCTTTGTAACTTTCCTTGATTTTTTTAGGAGTTCCTTGGAATCATTCTGAATTCCTAGTATAATATGAGCCTGACAAAAAATGATAGTCTGACATTACAATATAATGATGGGCTTGTTTGGTGCGGAATATGCAAATATGCCATGTGGTGCATATATGTATATGTGTATTTTGCATATATGCAAAAGAAACATAACTTTGCAAATTGAACACTCCGTATCTCGGAGAGGAAACGATTGCAGGCACATGTATATTGTTATATGTTTATTGAGGATTATCTCCCTGCAATATTTTGACGTACTCAAGTTAACTTATTATTTTGATCATTACAATAATTAGCTCCTTCAGAAATACATCAGAATTTCTAGCTGTAGGACCTCCTGTAATTTTCGACTTCTGAGAGTTGGTCTCGATCAACTTTGAAGCAACGATACAAAATTTACAAACAACAAAAAAATAGTATGACATGTTCCGAATTGTCCAATCGTCATCAACAGTGGGAATATATCTCACGCTTCTTTGTCTTGATACCTTGATTCATTTTAATTTCAATTATTATTACTTAATTACATCACCTGAACGATATTTTGATCGAGTGAAAGTCAATTCAAGACTTAATCTCTAGATAATAATCGAGAATGACTAATAGTTTCTGAAAATCTATGATCTTGACCATGAACTCAGTATAGTAAGTAATAAATATATCCCATTGACTATGCTCGTCATATAGTCAATGATATAACATATAATATCTGGGTTACTTCTTAGTTGTCAAGTTCAAATCTTGTATCAAATCAAATCTAATTCAGTTGCAAATCATTCAAATTTTCGTTCGTCAGTGACGGACTGGGAAAATTATGCCCCGGAGTCCAATGAATATTTTGCCCCCTCCCCAACAATCAAAATTTCGCCTACTAATTTCAATTTGCCCGCCAACAAAGTTCGGCTGCAGAATCTATTTGTGAAAATAATTGATGAACTTGAATCTATATTTAATCTGAATTTATTATGATTGTAAACAAGTATTATTCACTAGGGTCGCGCCGGATGATATGGAATTGAAATTTCTGCATTGGTATAATAATGAACCCAGAACGAAGTATATGCGTCGAATGAAATAAAAACAAATGAAGTATATAAAAATATTCTAGCTGTAAAATAAAATGAAACTGTTTGGTAATAAACTAATAAATCATACCGGATTGATTTACTATTATAATTTTAATCATGTACAATTTTAAAAGTTGCCATGTTATCGGATATTTCGTTGCCCAGCTCTCCGGAGTCTTGAGGCAGGATACCAACGTATACTAAAAAAAAATAAGAAATTCTTCTACCATTCGCCATTTCGGTCGAAATTTATAATTGAAAAATGAAAATTTTCAATCTAAGTTCATATATTCAAGACGACCCATCTGAGCGAGCATCTGAGAGTCAAGATTTCGGTTGATTTCGTTATTTCTCATCGGAATTTGCCTGAAAAGTAATAATGTAGTGTTCTCTTCGGTGGTGTCAGATTCGCCAGATTCGGCATAGCATCACAGCGTTAGGGGAAAACAACTCTGTACACTATGGAATTTCAGATATTCAAGTACTATTTTAATTACATCAAGTATAATTTCATACGAAGTACTTCAGTACTTCCAATTACCAAATGTTATTCTTCAAGAATCTCTATACTGGTTATAGTACTCAGGAATTTGTTTGGTACATGAATACTGAAAATTCAGTTTCAATTACCAGGGAACCCATACTAGTTTTGAGTGTGGAAAATTTTGATCAGTTGCTTCCCCCTCGGAATCGGTGACAATTTTTTACTACTGGTTATGAAATACCGATATTTGAGAAAATTAATATTTTATACTGTGAGAAAATGGTGACGTTAGACAGCTCAACGTAACAATCCTACACGATCAACGAGTCCCAAGGAACAACCTGTTACTCGTCCACCTCTCAAGAAAAACTGTTCGATTCCTCATGAAAAGGGGCTTTCCCTTCCTGAAACCAATTGGGGGTAGGTAGGTAGGTAAAATGTGAATAACTGCGACAGGTGTTACAGGCGTGTTACTGGCCCAGGTCTCCGCACGTTGCCGACAGGTAAAAAACTAGGTAATTTCAGATTTAGTGAAGGAAAACACCGGCTTGCATCATTAGGAGAATCCAAACGATGACTGTTCTCCGTGAATTCCACTGGCGTAACATAGAAATGTTTATTTATCAACGACAATATAGTATATTATATACCTAAGATGAGAAGTGAACTATTATGTAGCAAGCAAGGATATAATGTGCGAGCTATATAATTGGATTTTCGCCCTAGGTATATATGATATTTTTCCACCACTGACACTGAAATAGCATGTTTTATTAATTCAGATTTTCATTTCCACTGGAGGAGAAATGCCATTCAGTAATACCAAAACATGAACATAGAAGCGTTTGGACACGTATATGTATGAGGGATCGAAATCAGAATATCGATTACTGATAAATATCGCAAGTATATATAAAAAATACAGTGTTCATTGAAATGATTTGAAATATCTGAACCTCATTGACATCGTAGATGCTACCGTCCTTCTGATGTATGTACGTAATAAATCGTATAAGTCTTTTCGAACATAGGTATACTCGCAGTTGATGACCATCTCTAATCGGCACATGACAGTGACAGCTCATCTCACGTATGATTTGTGACATCTTTCGAATTGATAATTATTCATAATTATTTATAATTGCAAAAATCGCTTTGGACTGTAGTCATATTCTCATCATCATATTTCTCTCAAGTTTCGGTTAATAATGGATGTATAATTGGTTGCATAGACATCGGTATCTTCGTGTGTATACTACATATAATCGATGCCATTGACAGTTCATTATTTACGTAGGTGAAATTTCTTTATTATTATTTACCTGGGCCAAAATGAATATTTTCCGCTAAAATTAGGTCACCTGTTGTAATAAATATGCATAAACAATGAAAAAATACTTGCTGTCTGATCGAGTGCTGATTAATTTACGTAAGAATCTGATAAGAATTCATTTCAGAGTTCATTTTACTATTTCAATAATTTCAGGAATGCACCTTCCTGGCAATTTTGAGATTATGATGTCATTTGAAGGTGCTATTTTGGCACACAACATATTACATACAACAAATATCTGGAGCCAAGTGAATATTTCTGGATTTTCATAGATATTCTACAGCCGATACATCAAGGAGTTCATTTTGTATCAGAATGAACGGACTCCATGTAGACAGAACCTGTAAGAGAGATAATTCCTTTTCAAAATAGAACCATAACGAAACACTCACTCTACATTTGAGATACTTTCCACGTATGTGACCCTACCATAGATTTATTTCATTTCCTAACTTCAAAAACAAACGACATTGTTTTCCTGACATTTATTTATTCATTTTATTTATTCATCAATTGAATCTTCTACGTCGGAATTCAAAATCCCGTAATTCGAAACCTGAGCGGGTTAAGAAAAGAGCGGAATTATTATTTTATATTACATGAATTAACATTTTTCTAAGGCGCTTCATTTCGGTATAAACAATGAATCAATCAATGTATTGAATCAATCGAGGAATCAATGAAAAGAATCCGAAAGAACTGAATACCTCAAATAATTCCACAGATGTCATCGCAGATATGTATGAAATGACACACGCAACGATAAAAAAGTTCTGCCACGCCACTGGCACCGGATCTTAATTTTGGTGAATCCGCAAAGTTGAATCGACGAAGAAATTAAAATCTAACGAAAAATAGTGATACTCATATCTGAGATTATAATATTAAAGACGGGTGTGAAAACAGCAACGGTTTTACAGCAACGGTTTTTTTTCTTTTTTTTTTTTCGTTTATGGTATTTCCTGGTGATTTTCTTATGTGAGTGCACCATTCCGCAGTTGTTGAAGAAGCTCATAACAAGAAAATAATTGATGAAACAAAAACCACCCCTCAACAACCCTCCAAAGTAAAAAAATCTTGAAACAGTGAAACAGTTGAAAATACCCGTTGCTCGGGGTTTTCCGACGGAAATGAAGTGACTCACATCCGCTGAATACGCTCTATAGGGTGAAATAATTTGTGAATCAAAAACTACCCCTCAACAACCCTCCGAAGTAGAAAAATATTGTTACAATTGAAATACCCGTTGCTTGGGTTTTTCCGGCGGAAATGAACTAGCTCACATCCGCTGAATACGCTCTATGGAGTGAAATAATTTGTGAACCAAAAACAACCCCTCAACAACCCATCGAAGTAAGGAAATTCTTGAAACAGTTAATATACCCGTTGCTCGAGTTTTTTCGACGGAAATGAACTAACTCACATCTGCTGTTTAAGCTCTATAGGGTGAAATAATTTGTGAATCAAAATCTACCCCTCAACAACCCTTCGAAATAAGAAAATTCTTGAAACAGTTAATATAATCGTTGCTCGAGTTTTTTCGACGGAAATGAACTAACTCACATCTGCTGAATGCGCTCTATAGGGTGAAATAATTTGTGAATCAAAAACTACACCTCAACAACCCTTCGAAGTAAGAAAATTCTTGAAACATTTAATATTCCCGTTGCTCGAGTTTTTTCGACGGAAATGAACTAACTCACATCTGCTGAATACGCTCTATATGTTGAGGAGTAGTTCACCCTATAGAGCGTATCCAGCAGATGTGAGTTAGGTCATTTCCGTCGAAAAAACTCGAGCAACGGGTATATTAACTGTTTCAAGAATTTTCTTACTTCGAAGGGTAGTTGAGGGGTAGTTTTTGTTTCACAAATTATGTCACCCTATAGAGCGTATTCAGCAGATGTGAGTTAGTTCATTTCCTTCGAAAAAACTCGAGCAACGGGTATATTAACTGTTTCAAGAATTTCCCTACTTCGAAGGGTTGTTGAGGGGTTGTTTCTGGTTCACAAATTATTTCACCCTATAGAGCGTATTCAGCGTATGTGAGTCACTTCATTTCCGTCGGAAAACCCCAAGCAACGGGTATTTTCAACTGTTTCACTGTTTCAAGATTTTTCTACTTCGGAGGGTTGTTGAGGGGTGGTTTTTGTTTCATTAATTATTTTCTTGTTAGGAGCTTCTTCAACAACTGCGGAATGGTGCACTCACATAAGAAAATCACCAGGAAATACCATAAACGAAAAAAAAAAAAGAAAAAAAAACCGTTGCTGTAAAACCGTTGCTGTTTTCACACCCGTATATTAAAGGTACAATTAATAGTTATGTCATCAGTATCATCATTCGCATTTCGCCTCTAGATTTCCGGAGAATCATACAATAAACAGTGTCCATCAGACTGGCAGTGGAGGTCATCGATGGACAACTGAACTGAGAATCGAGTATTATTGATGAGATTCCAAGAAATAAGCAACGAGTACCTGGCGTTGGCATTACCGAGAATACCCAACATCAGAAGAAGCAGATAGGCACTAGATGGATGTGACTTCGTTTGTTTTCTCAACGTTGCCAAATCCACTTTGTTTATATCAAGCGAGATACAGGCATTACATATATCATTTGGAATTCATCAGCCGAAGCTTCACAGAAGCTAATAATGATTGGTCTATTTCATCAAAAAAGTACTAAAACCAAACTAGCCCAATATGCGGAAATGACAATTTGTATGACAATTTGTATGACAATTTGTATTATGATAGGTCATTACTCATTATCTAATATCAATGTCTGGGACACTGACAAGGTAAGGCTTCTTAAAGTGTTAGTTGCGATCACAAATTAACACCAAACTCTAATTTCATTAGGAATTCTCGAATTCTACGGAATGCCGGATAGAGCCCGGTGGTCGAGAGCGCCACAAACAGAGGCTTACAGTTAGGGTTTGCTAGAAATGACATTACTTTGCCAGAATTTTGAAGAGCTATTTTTTCCCACTACTAACCTGAGAAATCATCATTGTTCAAGGAATGCCCCTCTAATGAGACCTAGGTAAATAATGATAAAGAAATTTTACTTAGGTAAATGATGATGTAGTCGTACAGGTGGTTTCCTGAATAAATTTCTGAATATTTTTGTGGTTCTGAAACTTATTCACTTGGTTATAGTTATTTTTATACTACCACTTGTAGGCATATTGTCTAATTTCTTCACACTTTACGAAATTGATAAGTAGGCGATTTCCATCAACTGAATGAATATGATTTCATATCAGTTTACTAGGTATGAGATATGAAACCCACCAAAGTCGCTTTATTGAATGCTCGATTGAATGTTACGATCGAGGTTACAATGACCACTCATGAAAGTCAATAGGTTACCTTTGATGTGTTTTAATCTGGCAAATTTGTGAAATAACAAACAGTTGAAATGCAGCATCGACAAAAAGTGATTTCAGTCGGAGAAAAAATATACTGTACAAATTATCACAACTAGTAGCTGGTATTGATTCACTTGCCAACTTATACACAATACCAAAGTATACAGAATAGTATTAACAGTGACAATGCACTCTTTCAACTTTCAACGAGTTTCTTGTAGATACATCATGAAATTTGGATTTGATATCCATCTCAATAGGTATGATAGGAATTCTCCCAATAAACCAGAGTTTTCAAGGCGAGCTCATCTACTGCGTTTCAAAATAGAATGAGTTGACATAACAGTGGGTTCCCAGAAATCGAGTCACTGTTCACGACATTCGAATGCGTCAACAATGTCACGTCCAAAACAGAAAATGCGATGGAATTGAATCTGATCGACTAAACTACCGGTCGATTGAATTCTCCTTGCGAGAATAAACGACTACGCCTAACTAACAGCAAGTATCGAATAACAAACAAATCGACAGTCATTTCGTGTGCATTCATATCTACATTGAAATTCACTTACGCAAGAACATAATTGTTATTAAAATGTCATATGAACTTTTTAGTGACCCTGAGAAGTGAGAATGGGAATAAGTAATTCAAATACCCAAGTCCATTATTCACATAGGTATAAAGTTCATATACCTACGATATTTTTTAGGGCTCTATATAGGTACCAATATGCCATATACCCACGTGATGACAATATTCGCTCATGATTAATAATTGGTTATGCAGAAATTATTCGTTGTTCAATGTAAGTTTGTATGCTGTCTGATAAAACTCGATGCTCTGGTATTTCAGACGTCACTAAGAGAAGCACTGTTGCCATGCTTGAAGGCACAGAGAGTAGGTACTTATTCTTCAAATAGATGAACTGAAACAGATGATTTTGCCTGAATGATTGAACGGGATTTTAAATTTGTTTTCGGTAACGTCAGATCTCAGCTGATGAGTCAAGATAATAGAAAGGTTCACAGAAGCGACCCTATAAGTATCGAGCTATGTATATATATATATACTTATACTGGTTGTTAATAGCATCATGGCTATTAACAATTGATACTATTCTTCCTAACTTTTGGATCGATATTTGATTGAAATTTCAATTGATCATAGATGCTTCTCTACAATCGCCAAGTATTTATGCATATTTCTAGATACCTATTTATACCTACTACCTAGCGATTTATCTTGTTTGTTACCTAATCAATATGTTCCTATATATATCTTCTATGATCATGAAGAAATGTCTTTTGATAAATAACTAAATGGCGAACTAATTCTACTATAAATGAATTCCAATACCTACTTATCTTTGTGGACGTTTCAGCTACGAAGAGGTATGTAGTTTTCAACACAATTGAAAATTCTTTGCATTTTTCGGTACTTTCTTGTCTTTTCTATTGACATTATTCATTGACAAGTTGACATAGAGAAAATGTGAGTTTTACTGGTCGTTAATTATTCATGAGTTCACCTATAATTTACCATTTTCATATATACCACGTCCTCGATCAACCTACAGACAGACAGTATTTCTATGTAAGTCGAAAATTTCAACTGTAATTTTACAGATCGCATCGACTAATCATCAAATTCAGATAAATTCCCGTGCGCGTGGCAACGCCGACGTGTTCGCAACATGTGGTGGTATTCTATGTAAGATTCGTGCGGGACAAGGGGCAACGCTCGTCCGATCGAGACAGACAGCGTATGACGCCAAAGTGATAGTCAGAGCGGCGCCAGCTCGGTTTCAGTACAATACCGTGCAAAAAAATTGTTCAAGGAGTCCTGGTGGTGCAACTTGAGTAGTTATCTCCATTATCTATAGATAGATAGCAATACGAACAAATATAATGTAGCCTGTGCCACGGTACTCTTTTCTAAGGCAAAGAATGAATGATTCGGAGATGAATTGACTTACCGTTTCTTGTAGGAAGCGACAAATCGCCCACGTACGCTTCTCAAACCGCACTGTTTACATCATGCAGATGCAAACAACACGGGAAACCATATCTTTCGCACACCACACAATATTTACAAGTTATCGTACTGCCTAGTTGAAAGCTATGTACAAAAATCACTGATAACTATGAAGTTGGCACTTGATAGAGAGATCTCAATTCATTAATCACTCATCGTTCGGTTTTGTGACGCTAACGTACTTATCTGAAGCGATTCCTGCCTATTTGAGATAAATCTAGAGATACTGCGTGTGGAAAATACACTAAATATGATATGATGGGTCACACGGCGCCATGTTTACTTGTTTGACTCCGTCTCTTTCTCGCCCTCACGCTGCTAGCGATTGTTAGTAAAGCTGGCCGTGCACTGGAAATGAAACAAGAGAGAAATAAAATTAAAGGACAATCTGACGCATATTCCTTTCACAAAGGCGTACGCTCGTCACAGACAGTAATTGGTTTGAGTTGTTATTAGCGGCGATATAATATACATTCAGTATTTTCGCACGGAGGAACAAAAAGATGATATTCACTTTTGGAAAAATGAATTTCAAAGCGCCCTACCGCAAGAAGAATATATATTATCCATGAGAATTATATTCTTATTATGAATATTTCAGCTTGAATTAGTCGTGTAGGCGTCGTATAATCTGGTCTGGTGTAGTGATTACCGAGGTGATTACTTAATATACATACTTCTCAGATTTTTTTGATAGAAATGGCGTTTAATTTAGCGTTTGTAACTTTTTATCCTCATGTTTATACGCATGGATACATAGATCCACCACAAGGTAATACACAAGCAAAGAAAATCATTGCCATACAGGCGGGGATTACGGGAGGAAAATTATTGATTATCACTATCATTTTCTCGGAATGGTTTCATTTTGAGGACATGTCTAGGGAGACAAAGTAAGCATAATTTATTTGTTTCAGAGATACTTTGATTGAATAATATTTGAAAAGTAAAGAAATATTTATTACAAAATCAACATGAGAATATAAACAAATACCTAGGGTAAATTCAGAAATTTGTTGTGAATTAATGGTAGGTAATTTGTTCTTTTGTTTCGTTAGTTTTGTATTGAATGTATATATTTCTATAGTAATGTTTTCAGTTTTTATACATCCTTTCTTTGTCTGATCCTATTTTTATATATACTTGATGCCTTTTCACCAATTTCACTAGCTAAAGGAATATCGATTCTCAATGTGGTGACGAGCCGCCAATGTGGTCTGGCGTGAGTACAATGCCTCGTGCACGGCCACCTTTTACACCAGTTTCATTCTGGAATACCCGCCCCCCTAGCTCCTCGGCCAAACGTCAAGCCGTTTGTTATTCTACCTCTTTCTTCGAAAACTTTCAAACCTGTTTCAGCGATTCAGCAGCTGTCTCTCTCTCCACACGGATTCACCTACCAACACCAATATATATGCTCGTCTCCCTCTTCGATGCGCTTGTCTCTGTCCCTCTTTTCGCCGAACATGTGATACGGTTCAAAGTCTAGGTGATAGCGCTGCTGCAGATTCAAAAACAATTGACTGCCAGCAGCCAGTGTGAAACAAGCAGAGCTGCTTGTATTTGCAAGATAACTCGCAGAAGCAGAGGACAACCCACAATATGAAACTTCAATACCAGAATGACGGCATAATTCTCGGAAATATACTGTAAATTACCAATTATTATCGTTCGCACCGTATCATAATCTATATTTAGATCGGAACGATCGTCAAAAATACGTAAGCCGACTTTCCATAGGCGCCGTTGAAGGGGGCACGGGTAGAGCAGCCAGACTGGATGATGGTAACCACCATAGTAACCTATGGTCGTACTGAATATAATGACTTAGGTGCCAAAATACGTTTTGACATATTTTCCAAAAATTCATCATTGGCTGTATAGGTAAAACGTTATATAGTCAATGTTAGTATACACTATGGCCATTGGAACCGGTGGGAGTTCTGCAGTTGGCACAAATAAGGTTGCCCAGGGACGTCTGAAGACAGCTTTTCTTGTTTTTCTCGAGAGACATATATTGGTGTGTGCCGAAAATCACATGAGAAAACCGTTGGAAATAAATATAGGAAAAGTTATAGCGGATCACTGAAGAATGAATTGTACATTCGACCATCTGATGAATACAAAAGGTGTAACATATGAAAGAACGAACTTTCTCAACTTTGAAAATGATGTAATTGGGCATCAAATTTCGGATGCCCTGTATACGATAAATCAATTGGTAATGAAGATTTCGAAAGTATCATACCAGTGCTTCAGCCTACCCCAGAAGGACTCACCACCAGTCGAAAATGTTCGAAGGGCGCAGTGATGGAAATAAGGCTACATCTTTTTTTCTTAGGAATACGTAAAGGGAATGAGAAAATGTATGGCGACATTTGGTATAACCGGATATATGACCATGAAAATATTTTCAAATGAAATAAGATACTGAATAACCCTGAAGTCCAAAAATTTAGAATTCCAAGTCTCTTTAAACCACGAAACCCTCTAACGAACCTCTACCGTGAGAAACCCTGTATCAATGTATTCAATATACCAATTCTGTGCATTCTCATTCCGGAAACATGTATAAATATGAAATGTAGGCACCAGCAATATTCCACTCTTCAGCAATTGTATTCTCACCACAACAAATTAATATTTTGATAGCTCCATTGTGCATCAGTTTTTCAAGCATAGTTGCTTGTTTCTTTTTTAACTATCATCACCAATATTTCCCAAATTATGGAATACGAAATCGACCAGAAGATTTGAAAGTAGATTACTTTTGGATCTGATTTGGGTTCTCATGCGGTTTTCTTGAAGCAGCAACACAACCACCATGAACTTATGTCTACACCACTGGAAACTACAAGACCTTTGAACTTAAATTATGATGCTTTATTTTTGCCAGTCATAAGTACCGCCCTACCATGTTTGAGAAAAACATAGGTATTTAGTGAAAATAAAAAAGCAGAAAATTTGACCATTTCACAGCGTATTAGAAATACATAAAGTACAGAGGAGGGTACATGCTCTGTACATCTAAAATTGTTCCATACTAGTAAACAGCTGATTCCCACTAAGAAGTTCATATCAACATATGGGTTCCAACGCTACCACCGACACAACAGTCGTTCATTAGGAAGGTCTGCACGTAGACGAATGAATTCTGGAAAACCACAAAGAATACCTTCCGCAAAAAAATCTAGAATACAAATATGGGAAGGAATATAATATTAAATAATAAATTGAATATATATCATATTATAGCAGACCTTTGTTGAATCCCCACATGGTACAAATGAAAATGGACCAGAGCTCCTGACTGCTCATGCTCTAGTAAAATAGCACCCCAACAAAATGGTATTTTACAGTTGAGACCTATTGGAGACCTAAGCAATCTGCATATTGTGCAATAAGGAACCAGAAACAGTATCTGTAGATTACTGCATTCTGGAAAACCACAAAGAGTACCGCAAACAATTCCAGGAAACAAACATATATCGAATGATCATGTCATGACAAACAATAGACCACAGGGTACAAATGAAATTTGTAATAGAGCTCTCGACTGGTCATGCTCTAGTCAGACAGGAAAAAGCATGGGTCCAGAAATTATCCCTTTGTGATCTACATCCCAACGATGGGCAACTGAGAAATGGTTGTAATATTTCCTACACCGTTCAATGGATAGTAAGGAAAATTCGCAAAATCAATAAGAATTCTATTGTTTGTCAGAAAATCCTGAGAATATTCTGGAGAATGCTCAGTTAGGAGTTCTATCAGAGATTGAAAGATGCATCCTGGAAGATCAACCATCATGCATATATGCGTCAAAAAGCATGGGTCCAGAAATTATCCCTTTGTGATCTACATCCCAACGATGGGCAACTGAGAAATGGTTGTAATATTTCCTACACCGTTCAATGGATAGTAAGGAAAATTCGCAAAATCAATAAGAATTCTATTGTTTGTCAGAAAATCCTGAGAATATTCTGGAGAATGCTCAGTTAGGAGTTCTATCAGAGATTGAAAGATGCATCCTGGAAGATCAACCATCATGCATATATGCGTCATTCGACATGTGAATAACCAATTCAATAAAAATACTGACACAATATGAAATTCTGGAGTAGATGATTACTCCTCGGCTTTGACTGAAATTTTAAATAAACGTATGTCTCAGATTGATTATTTAAATAGAACACACTGACATACTCGCTTTTCGAATATTAAAATAATATAAGTTGATATTTCAAACACGTTCAGAACTTTTGAGTTCTAGAATAGACGATATTTAGATCAAAAAACTTTGGTGAAACGTAGGTACCAATCTTGATCTGAGAGGTTTTGAACCGTACCTACCTTCATTCATGTCATGCATTTTTGGATTTATTGGAAAAACTGAAGAATACACGGAAAAAATTCAGACACAAACAAATTCAATATGGAAAATCATGAAAAATATTGTGAAATAAGTATCGTACTGGATACAATGAACTCAATGTAATCGGGCTCTACTAGCTAGTCATTACAATCACAATAGAGGTGTACACACCTATTGATTTTCCAACTGAAACCATCTTTGTGATGCTGTTCTCATATAAAAATATCATGTAACGACATCATTCGTTTCACTTGCTTCATTCTCGAATCCAATTCAGAGTACTTTCCAAAAACCCATTCAGAGGATAATTATCTTGCCTAGGTATTTGGCAGGTCGGAGGTCAAGTGAATTTTCTTCTTCTCGTGTTTATTCTAACGATGCTTCTAGGCAATTTCGTTCATGCAAGAGTATTATTATTTCTGTCAGAAACTAGAATATGACGTACAGATATAATTGATACATTTGTCGTGATAAATGAAGAATTTTGATTAATATTGATTACTCTAGCAGGTAATCTCTCCTTGAGGATGGCAGCCGAATGGCACGGATTTTGACGTGATCACTAGATCTGTTCGTTTTCTGCTGATATGAAAATCGCGAATTTCAATAATCATACAAAAATTGTCCTTACAGAAAATCGTTTTATGCCACATAGCTTCTTTGGCTTAGTATTTTGAAATGAAGAAATGATTTTTTTCTTGCTAAATATGCACATGCACATTCAACCTCAGAACACCTTTACGAAAATTGTTTTATTACGGCTATGACTCGACCGTCGTGAATTCTCGGAACCGCTCTGTGGGATCGCCCGCTATTAAATGTGTATTCACTCTATTCGCTGCTATCTCTATCCTCTAGCGGAATTTCCTCTTCGTCTGCCGTCTCGCGTACCCATACACGTTTAGAGCCGTCCTTGTTTTATATAACAGGTTTTCCGTTTAGGAATCACCCCAGCCATGTCCTTGTTCAGCCGTTCGGTATGGGCGAGGTGCAGAAAGACCTGCTCTTGGCCAACTTGATTTGTTACTCTTTCTCTTGTGCACGAGTCAATTCGATATCGTTACTGGCATGGGATGAGGTAAACGATCAGAGATTTCAAGAGTAAGTGACTTGGCAAAGTCACATTCTTCTTTTTAGCAATATACCTACTAAGGCAGAGTAATTAGCATACATATGTTTTAATTGCAGGCGATGTTGCCTTATAAATTCCTGGTATTTCGAACATTATTGATTTTTATTCCTATCCTCGATTATCAACAGTTTTTACCGTACCATTTCAAAATCCTGGCACTTGGAATAAATTGATTTCAATTTTACCCTCGACTACACGATAACCTACAGTTTTCACGTATTTTCCTTTACTAGAGCACCTACGATAAGTTCAGCAGTGGCGTTACATTGACTGGCCAGGCCAAAGGCCCCCCTGCTGAGCTGTGTAATTAATATACATTTTTTGAATTTGACGCTGTGGCCTCTTCCTTTTGCCAATCCGTGCAGGATTTGTAGGCTTTGACATATTTTTCTTTCGAGAATTGAGAGGGCATACTTAGGACTTCTAAAAATGTTTCCCATATTTTAGTTCGGCAAAACGTTTTTGGTCAAGCAATTCAATCAACCGCATGAGATTATCAATCAATCAAGATGATTCTTGTTAATACGTTTTATTGTCATTTTGGTTCATAATTCGTGATATTTCATAAATATTCAATTATTATTGATATGTTCAATTTCCTTCTAGGGATCGTGGCCTCCGTTGTACGCCACTGTCCAGGTAGAGGGTCGTCAATTTAATGAAAAAAGTGGTGAAAGTGAACATGATTTACCAACTTTCCTACCACATTTTGTCATAATCAGAAAATTTAATTTCCGCATATTTTTCATTTTCTCTTGTTCTGATCAAATCAAACTTTAAATCACTATAAATAGGTTCCACCAGCCTCAATAACTAGAATTATTGATATTGAAAACTTGATGTTAAAAGTATTTTATACACACCCCTAGCTAACGTCATTGATATCTCATCTGTTTTTGTTTGTCTTTCGTCTTTATTTATATGAACTACTTCAAGTGAAACTTTTGGATCATTATATGAAATGCATGATATAATTACAAGTATTGAAGAAAATAGTTTTTTTTTGGAAAGGTTGCCATAAAAACGAAAAAATAAATCAATTGGTCCACCACAAATTATAAATTACGTCAGTATATCAATATGTGTTGTTATATTGATATTTTGATTTATCAATATCTACCGATATTTCATAATCCCCTAATTGAGACACAGACAGTTAGAGCCACTTTTAGCATAAATAACCTTTATTTCTATCATTAATGTATGTTAAAGTACAAAGAGAAACTGGGTAAATGTAGTGAATGGTGAATAATGAAGCGCTTTGTTAACAATAATTAGAAATTGAAAGGAACCAAATTATTCCTCTTGTCCCATTTGTTGTTGTTGTTGCATTTGGCTAGGAGTGGGCACTTCTTTGTCGCCCCTCTTTTTCGACCCAGAAACTATACCATCAATACGAAGTAACAGGATGGCCGTTTCAACTGCCGTTTTGTATGTCTGAAGTTTGACCTTAACAAAGAAGAATATATGAAGAATCAGTTGAGGAAAGAAAATATAAAACAAACAGGAAGGACTGCATGCATAATATGCACGTATGTTATCAATACTAGATTTTATGCACTTACCGAAATTGGTTCCCACAGCTTTTTCTTGTCCATTTCAACCAATTCTCCTGTTTCTCCATCTATACCCCAAGTGCAAGGCTTAGACGGATCAGAGTGATTAGCATGTTTTGCTCTTAGGGCAGTTAAAGTTTTTATAGTATTGGCCCCACAGTTCTGCGCCAAAGTACGAGGAATAATTTCTGAAACAAAATAAACAATGTTCCAAAAATGCGAGCTAATGATTTCGGCTCCTTTGAGCCATCAATATTATTTTATAATTTACCAAGTGCGTGAGCTATAGCCCTAGTAGGCCCATGAGTGGCTTTCTCTAACAAACGTTGTGCCACAGCCATTTCGATAGCACCTCCGCCTGGAACGAGACGTGGAGACAGAATAATGTTCCTGGCCACTTGCAGAGCATCCTGCAGATTCCTTTCGATTTCATTCAGAATGTCTTTACTGGCACCACGAAGCAGAATAGTGCAAGCCTAGGAAAAATGTTCGAAATTCAGATCTCACTATAGGACCAATCAGCATGTTTTGTCACATTCAAAGAACTTTTGGGGGACTGATAAATAGCCCCATCAAACAGTAATTCTGTATTTTATCAGAGTTGGTACTAGTCATTAAACACGAATTCAATACTGTAATTCATCTACAACTGTTTAAATAGAATCTTCATGAGATCATACTTTTCATTCTAGAAGTGGTCAAAAAATTCCAATACTGAAATTAGGAGTGTGCAAATGGTTGCCTTTGTTACACTATTAAAAAAAATAACTCATTCACATTATTTGAGAGAAAAATCAGAACATGGATATTACCCATCTCATTGGATATTCTAGAAAGCTTCATATCTACGAGTAGAACATGTTATAGTCTAGTCTATTGAAAAAATGTATCATATGAGGTACAGATAGTACTATTTAGAGCCCACTAAACTTGTTGGTTCGAGATTAGCATTGGCTTCGGCTTGTGGGACTGTCGGTTGTCATTGGACTGCGATTGGGTTATTTGATAAAATTGGGACTCACAAGTCTAATCTACATATTTATCTGTTTATTTTACTTAAATTACACTTTTTAATTGGTTTCGTTGAATTGTTCCTTCCAGGTGACTCATTTTTGTGAGGAATTTCATGCTATCTTAATTTTAATATAGTTTTATACTTTTTTCATTATATGTATCATACTCAATAAAATATAAACGAAGATACTTGCCACACGCGGATTAATTTCCTTTGTGGTTGTCTGCGTTTATTCATAGCTATGATCGAATGCATACCTATTATATTTCTGATGTATTGCTTGCTATGATGATTGAATTATTATTATTATTATATTATTATTAAAAATATAATGCATCCGAGAAAATGAGTTCACGCATCGGGATCAAGCCATATCATGTTTTCGGACTATACCAGGTGACACAGGAAACATGTAGCTGATTGCAGATATTTTATTTGGAGAGATAGAAATACACAAAATTTACGATACCAATGATCTTTGAACCTAATGGAAACTTTTTTCACCCATCGGGATCAAGCCATATCATGTTTTCGGACTATACCAGGTGACACAGGAAACATGTAGCTGATTGCAGATATTTTATTTGGAGAGATAGAAATACACAAAATTTACGATACCAATGATCTTTGAACCTAATGGAAACTTTTTCACCCACTTGTTTGACTGGAAGTAAGCCTAACATTATTTTTCAAATGTCTTATTTTATTATCTATCTTATTCGCCGTGAAATTCTCTATTCAACCATGTATCACGAATTGATATTCGTTCCTTCACTGGCTGTTGAATTGCTTTTTATTGATATACATCAAGTTGGCTGTTACTAGAATTCAAAGATGGTTCGATGGTTGGTAGGCTTTGAAATCCAAAGAGCATCAGTTAGCCAGTATTATTTCAAAATTTTCCATTCTCAGATTAATCCTTGCAGGCTGTCAATATCGTCATTGATTATAAAAAAAAAAAATCCGAAAAGTAACGATATTGTGAGAACTGAGATAGGAATGATATTTTTTGATTTGGCTGCTCACAAAGAAACTTTATGAGTTTCATTTTTGCACTGCAGCCATAACATGACCTCTCTATTTGGAAAAATAAATTTTCCCCTAATACATTCAATTAGATTCAGTCAATTATTCTATTTTCAGTATTATTTTGAATAGTAGGTGGTGTACACAAAATGTCTTGTGTTTGACAGATAAACAGGAATACCAATTTGTGATACAAGGTTGAATGTGGAATTTCAAGACAAATAAGATAGGCTAGAGCAGTGGTTCTCTAATTGTTTTGGTGACAACCTTTTTTAAAACCAATTTTTTTAACAGAACCCCAAACAAAAAGCAGAACCAATCATATGCGTATTGTTTATTCTTATAGGTTTCACTTTAATACACGTTTTCATTTTATGATGACTGCCGGCGGCTTCGCAGAGCACCGAGGCTCCGCGAAGCACACTTCGAGTAACGAAGTGCTAGAAAAATATGCTAGGTCACATTCGAAAAAAATGAGTTGGGGTTACAACTGACCATCTATATTCGCCCAAGATTCAAAATCTTGGATGTTCAAATGTTACAGATTTGTCATTTCAACAGTGACACTAGATCAACATAATTAATAACATAACACTAGGTACTGAGCAACTAATTTCATGAGAATTCATCCCAAGTAAACTGATTCACAGGGTGCAGAGAATACAATCCAGGGGCAAAATAAAGCCTATGTAGTTTGTATTCTCTAGTTTTTGTTCATTGTAAAAAAAACTTCAGTCAATAGAATTGAGGGTTTGAATAAGGAAGATCTAATATTACCAAATAATTCAACTACGCTGATACAAAAAATGATCAATATTCAATGATCTCACCTTCGGATCTTTGCAATCGACAATAAAACAGAAATATTCATCTCCGATTTTCTTGATTTCGAAGAGTCCAGCTCCCAAACCAATATCAGATTCTTGAAGTTCCTCCGTTCTGTTGACGATAGTGGCGCCACAAGCCCTGGCAATCCTATTGTTGTCAGATTTTCGCACACGTCTAATGGCTGTGATACCAGCTTTGAGGAGATAGTGCTGTGCCAAATCGGAAACTCCTTTTTCGGTGAAAACGACATCCGGCTTCAGAGCCGCTATCTCATCGCATTGACGTTTCACATGCTCCTCTTCTAATTCCAGTAATTTGGTGAAATCCTACAAAGATACAGGAAGATTTATCAAAATCTAATCAAAAATCACTGCTGACAAATGAAATCATTGAATATTTTGGCTGGAATATACTCTAGGACTATCACAAGAAAAAATGATTCTTTCTATAAATTTTTGACTGGCGACCCCTACTTCACTCTTCAGAATGAAAATACAAATTCAAAGAAATATTTCATTTTATGAACCTATGCATTTTTGTCAATTCTTGCTAGATATCTCAAAATACAGTTTTGGATATCAAAACACATGAAAAGATAATAATGAAATGTCACACATTGAATGTAATATTAATATATTGAATACTGCAGATTATGCAAATAGAAATTATGATCCGAGCAAAATGTGTCAACTAAAAAATAAATTTTGGTCTTTTTACTGGTATTTTTATCAATGAAATTTTGATTACTATCAAATATTCTCATATTTCATAAAACAGTTGATACATCAAGAACAAATGTCCAAACTCAATCTGATTTTTACACAATACTTACACCATCTCCAGTGATTTCCACATTAGTTTGAGATTCTCCTTTTTTATATTCCAAAGCACAGTCCAGTAACATGATCTTAGGATTCTGGATATACCTTCTCATTTTCGGATGAGTGACATCCTTATTGACCATCACACCTCTCAGAATCTGTGATTCTTCTATTGACCCACCAGGAATTTTTTCAACTTTGGCATACCTTTTTATGTCTACCTCTGTACGCCCATTTTCTTCAAGTAACACTGTGCTGACGGCATCCAGGGCAATATTTACTGCCAAATCGGACCACTTCCCAATGAATTTTGTTCCAACACATCCATGAACCTGAATTTATTTCCAATTAATCATCCAATAACAAAAGAACACCCTGAACCAGGTAAATCAATCATTCAGTTGGAATATTGGTACAAATATCAATTAAATATGCCATGTACAGTTATATTGGGTAAAAATATGAAAACAAACCAATCTTACCACAATAAGTCTGAGTTTAGTGAAGTAAGTATCTGTTTCTCTTTTTTTTATAGATGGAATTTAATCACAATCAATGGAAAAACCATTCATCACTCACCTATTTGCACATTACAAACAATAATATTTACTTACAACTTGCGCCAGTGCTGTTTTGTCATTTTTATCAATTGGTATACTAAGAGGGCCTTCCAAAAGTCCTATCATGTCCTCCAGAGCTTGCCTATATTGTCGGATTATAACTGTAGGATGCATTTGTTGCTCCAAGAACTGTTCTGCCGCAGCTAACATTTCACCAGCGAGCACTATTACAGAAGTTGTACCGTCCCCAACCTGGAATAAGATAAAATGTGATAATCATACAATATTATGAAATGTTCATGTTGAGAAAGATAAACTCCCATTGCTTCTAAAAGTATAATAATATCTGCATATGTAGCAAGGACAAATTATGATCTACTCCAGAAGATTGTGAAACCATCAAAGTAAGGACTATATGAAAAAGAGTATAGGATAAAAGACAAGAAAATAATCTAAAAGCTGATAAAAAGAGTATAGAAGAGTAATGCTCAACTATTAATCTTTCATTTCATTACCAGCAGTAGGAAAGGTAGGACAAATACAAAAGTAGATAAAGAGAGATTTCTAGAGCTTCGGCCTGAAACTGAATCGAAAGATATTCAAGTGGAAATTGATTTAATAAATAGACTTAGAACCAAACTGCGGAAATAGTATGCAGAAAAAAATGTAGGAGAGACAAGGCAATGAGAGAAAGTTCATCGAAATTATTGAATTATTGAACAATACAAGGAAAACAAGAAAATACAAAAAACGTGGACACATATGAAGGTGAATATTGCAGAGGAGATGAATAGACATTAAAGAACCATTGGACAATCATGAGCTAGCAAATGAAAACATAAACCTGGATTAATTTTCGAAGAGAAAGAAGAGAGTATATTCTATAAGAGACTATTTTAGCAGAAATAAACGAAAATATAAAGTGAATAAGAACCACCATGCTCCAGGGCTTGATGGAGTGACAAAGGACTCAGTAACCCTGTTAGACATCAATGGTACTAAGATTGTGGTGAAGCTGATAAATGGTGTGCTGGAGGTTGGCTGTTTTCCAGAGGAACTTAAAAGAGCAAAATTTATTACTCTGTATGATAAAGAAATCATGATAATGTAAATAACTACAGGCCAATATCATCACTCTAAGCAAAGTATGCAGATCTGAAAGTAAAGTATTTCAAATTCTGAAGTGATACAGTATTGGTATTCTCAGGTGTGCATGAAGAAGAGCTGAAAGAAAATGTTGTTACCTTCGATCATTGAACTTGTTGTTCGGAGGTTGTTACAATGTCAGGCTCTGCTATAATTAACTAAAATCAAACTTGGAGAATTTTTTTTACATGGTCTCAAAGCAAGTAGGGGAAAATAAATCTAATAATAAAAATACATTACTTTTGAAAGTAGTTGAAGAAATGAATATCTAGGACTAATATCTAACTGAGAAATTATTATGGGATGTACATCTGAACACTGTTATTGAAAAAGTGGCTCCAATGCTAGGAGAAAAGTGCTAGAATGTGTTGAATAAAAATTCATATACTAGCTTCATTGAGCCCCATTGTTGAGAACATAATGACAAGTACATTTCTTCTTATTTTCACCTCCCTGAGTATATAAACGTGATTCTGGAACACCCAGTATACTGCATGAATAGCAGGAAATGATATAAAATTTGTACATGATATAACAGTACATTATCTTCAACAGTAAAAAATTGCTGAAAAAATACTCTGTTTGGTAACTTATGCATTGAATAAATGAATGAATAAATATGGAAGGCAATAAATAACAATCTGTGAGATTCTGACTCACAGAACTAGTTCAATATTCTGACACAGATCCTCATATGAATCCCACTTCCTCAAGAATTTTGAATGTGAATGCAACCTCTTTAATGTGTAATGGTGTGGAAAATATCCTGTGTAAGGATTGGAAGGCTGATTGGCTATGCTACCCAAAATAGGCTGAGCAAAAGTAAATTTTCATACCTATTCCTGGATTATCTTGAAAAATGAAGATTTCCACCCTTTTTTATTGTGACATTCCAGTTCTTGAGATTGAAATACATATTAATCATATTTTTTTTGTTGAATGATACCAGTACAAAATTACCAATAATAATTTGAGAAATCTTAGTTAAAAAAGCAAATGCACCCTGTTTCATACTGACTCATAGTTTTGTGTCAACTGATGTATATTGTATGTCATATTGTGAGAAGGATAAAATAAGTTATTATTTTCAATTGTTATTCACCTCTTCATCTTGAGTTCTGGCAATTTCTATCATACTTTTGGCAGCAGGATGTTGTACTGTAATTTCACGAAGGATAGCATTACCATCGTTTGTCATAACGATACCACCCATCGGATCCATCAACATTTTCAACATCGCCTGTGGCCCCAAGCATGTCCGTATAACATCAGCTATTTGCTAAAAAAATCATTTATTAATCAATATATTGCTTGGACCGATACATTACAGCTGAATCTGAAATAAAAAAGAACAGCACGTGCTCTTCTTACCTTTCCGGCATTGATGTTTTCGAGTTGTACCTTTCGTCCTGATTCTCGTTTCGTATTTTGGCCTACGGAATGAATAACGTATTCATTGTCGATAGGTTACCAAATGTTTATCAATACTCACTCAAAACCAATATAGGTGCACGTCCTCCTCCAAACATTTTATTTTTTATTCAAGAAATGCAAATCACAAACCCTAAACGTTATAAAACCCACAAAGAACCACACCAAAGAAATATGCAAATATCAGTTGATTTGTTCGCAATGACAAATGAAGTTGACTTTTTCATCAACCAATTCTTCTCTTCTTACACTAGTGTAAACAATAATTATTCGATGGCACTGTCCTTTAACACTCCTGTGTTTTCTATGCCTTTAGTTTGTTCGGGATAACTCTGTATACTCTGCATGAGGGATTACTAGAATACTTATCTCTGCCAGAATGAAGAGACCTTCGATCATAAAAGGGTTCGTTATTCTGAGGAAAAGACTGTAGTGGGAAAATGTCAAATATTTTCTTAGTGGTGATCAAGGTGGATATAGGATGGTGAAATAACTATTTCTTTACAAAACATATAGACCTGTCAAACAACCTCACTGAGGCCGCACCGCTAGAGTATAGATGGCGATACCACAGACAATGTGGCAACGATGTACAATACACTGGTGCAGTCACTGATGGTGTTTTGTTTCGTCAAAAACGCTAACGGCATTTTCCGCTATAATGGCCTAATAGTTATGAAACACCCCAGAAGATAGTGACATTTTTACAGATTTCTGTACAAATAGTTGACGTTTTGAGATTATAATTATGTATTTCCATCTAAAATTGAGAAGTAACCTGAATTACTACTTCTGAATCAACATTTCTATAACACAGATTGTGCAATTATCAATAATACTGATTTTGTTGTCATTTTTGTACCGCCATCTAACAACTAACATATGAGTGATTTTCCGCTATATTGAATAAAATGCTGTTATCAAGTTAGCTGTACGTTAGAGTTCTGGTTGAAGAAATTTGATAGGCAAATAGGCAGAATAGCTCCACCAGTGTTCTGTACATCGTTAATGTGGCGATACGATCGTCGATCCTGTCAAATCCGCTTTTACTGATAATTTACCGATTAAACGAACTTACCTGTGAAGTTCAATCGTAATTATATTAGGCGCCTCGTCCAAAGAGATCACTAAGGTAGTATCGCTTTTAGCGCGCTAGTTACCACAAGTTTATAGATAATAAAAAAAAAGAAGAAGAGTACATGGCTATGACCCTTGCTACCTTTACGTTCCTGATATCGTGTCATTTAGTTTAAAGTGGGGGAAAACACACCCGCGGGCTATTCAATTTCTCTGGGTGAGGTGGGTGTGATCTCTTTGGACGAGGCGCCTAATATAATTACGATTGAACTTCACAGGTAAGTTCGTTTAATCGGTAAATTATATGACGGCGCCTCGTCCTTCGAGATCACTAAGGTAGTTGTTCAAAGGATATGTGTTTTCCCCAGGAATAACAGTCTCTCGCCTACCTATATGGTCTGTAGTAATTCTGGTGAACTTACTATTGAAACTATGTATTACTGCTTTGAACAAAAATAGTAATAGTTAACAATACATCTTGTCTGTAGAAACGTAAAAAACTTGAACATTCAACTAAAAACTGCTTTTGCAAAGGCTGATGGGTCCTTGAGGGGCTGTTTGTAAAACTTAGCAAACATCTCTGATTTCTTGGACCATCCGGCTGTTCTCCTGATAACATCCAGGGTAATGCCGTTTCTGTTAGCTGCCGATGTAGCAGCGTGTCGGGTGGAGTACCCTGAAAAAATTGCTGTATTTATTCCAGCTTTCGAGAGGGATTGTTTGATCCATCTGCTTATGGTGCTGGTTGTGGCTGTCTGATAAGGGTTGCGGGAACTCAGGAATAAAAATTCTTGTGCTTCTCCCCTTATACTCGCTGTCCTCTCGATGTACATAATAAGGGCTGATGCTGCACACACTTCTGGCCTCTCTCGGAAAAAAGGGATGTGTAGGCAGGGTTGTTCCTTATCATTTCTTGTTGACTTTAACTGGTCTGTTATGAAGATTTGGATCTCTTCTCTGGAAATGATTATATTTTGTACACGAATTCTCGCTAGGTTCTGGATTCTGTGGGCAGTGATCAATGACTATTACTGATATTTCCTTGTAGTATCAAGGCCAGAGCTGAGCGATACGAATTGAAGGAATTATAACAGAATTTCTTCTTTTCTAACTGAACTTCTAGGAATTTGATGACTTGAGCTTCCCCAGCATCATATAGATTTATTTGGTTGTCTTGGCAAAAACTCCACCATGCTTTATAAACCACCTCATACTGTTTTATAGTTGAAGAGGATATAGATTCCATCAACACTGGTATGGTGCTTTGAGCATTTCCTTTTCGTGAAAATGCTTCCCCGATAATAAACCTGCCACCAGGAAAAGGTTCTCTTTGTGGAGGTTTTTGTTCCTGAAAGGAATATGAAGATGTTCATTAGCTTTCAATATAAGTGGAGGCCTGACTAGAAGTTGGTTATATAGAGGAAACCATGGTTGAGTTTCCCATTTGGGGACAATGAGGATTCCCTTTGCTTTATCTAATATTATTTTGTTCAGGGTGCGCAGGATTAGACAAAATGGAGGAAAGGCATAGAAAAAAAATGTATTTCCAGTCAATGGTAAATGCATCTACCGCTATTGAACCTGGATCAGGGAACCAGGAGATATATCTCTCACACTTTGCATTATTACTGGATGCAAATAGATCGATCTCAGGTTTTCCCAGCCTGTGTGATATTAAATTGAAACTGGCTGACTTGAGTTCGTATTCAGTCTCTTTGGGAAGAATTCTAGACTGCCTATCGGCTACTGAGTTGTCTGCAGACGATACATATGACGCCTGAATCCACACGTCCCTCTCCTCGCACCATTGCCAAATTTCCTTGGCTAAGCTTGATAATTTTGGATAAAGAACACTACCCATACGATTAATGTAGGCTATCGCTGTAGTGTTGTCAATCCTTAGAAGTATACTAACCGACCGACAGTCACGGGCAAAACATTTTAGTGCAAGGAATGAACTAAGCAGTTCAAGATAATTGATGTGGGGTTTCTGCTCTGTCTCTGACCACCAACCATGGGTCTCCACTCCCTCACATACAGCTCCCCACCCTGACAAGGATGAGTCTGAGAAAATTTCCATGAAATATTTGTCCTGCCTAATAAAATTAACAGAGTAGGGAACCCTTTCTTTCCACCATAATAGGTCCTCCCTTAGATTTCTTCCAATTATCATGGTAGCATTGAAATTGTGACTAGATTTACGAAGGGCCTGTACTTTTTCTCTTTCAAAGGTCTTTGTATACAGCCAGCCATATTTTATGGCTGGACAAGCAGAGACCAAGAGTCCTATGAATTTGGCAAAAAATCTTATGGTACAAGAGCTTTTTTGAAGGATTTCAGTAATAATGGCTGTCAGCTTCTGACGTTTCTCGTCTGGTAGGCTTATAGTCATGTTATTGGTGTTGAATATGAAGCCCAAGAACTTACAGCTTTTGGAAGGTACTAGCATGCTCTTTTCATGGTTCACCACAAAACCAAGTGACTCCAAGAGACTGATAGTCATTTGTGTTTGAATTTTACACGTTGAGAAGTCTTCATGAATTATCAGAAAATCGTCTAAGTAAAGTACACAGGTTATACCATTCCTTCGCATCCAAGCCAGAACAGGCTTGATTAGCTTGGTAAACGTATAGGGTGCAGATGACAGTCCAAATGGTAGACATGTGAATTCATAATAGGTTGAATTAAAATGGAATCGAAGATATTTTTTATGATCTTCGTGTATGGGGAGAGTGTAGTAGGCATCCTTCAAGTCAATTGAAGTCATGAAGTTGTGTAAAAGTTTTGCGGCCGTCCTATGATCCTCCATTTTGAAATGGAGTGGTCTCAGGAAGGTGTTGAGGAGTTTAAGGTTCAAAATGAACCTGGCTTTCTTATTTGGTTTGCTAGTCAAAAAGAAAGGAGATAGAAACTGGTGCTCTGTTGGCTCGACCTGTGAAATAACACCCTGTTTGAGTAGGTTATTGATGCTCTCTAGCACGGACTCATGTGCTACCAAGGAAAAGTGTCTTGTGTTGACAGCAGCATGCTGCCTAGGAGATTGCTGTTGAAATGGTAGGGAATAGCCCCTGACCCAATTCAAGATAACCTTATTAGTGGTAATCTTCTCCCAATTTTTATAGAAATATCTAAGCCTGCCCGCCAGTCCTACCTCTAATCTCTTCTGTATCTGTTGGTGTTCCTCCCCTCTTTCTATTTCTGTAGCTGATGAGGATGTTGCCCTCTTGATCTCGATTCCCTCACAAATCGAGTTGGGCCCTGTCGGTTTAAAGGCCTCAGTACTGGCCTTGGATCTGGTACTGCAGGAGCTCTGAAGCGATTGGTGATGTTTGGTGATGTCTTGGGCTTTAAATCCTGGCTAGATTTTTCGACGACCTTGGCGTTTTTGTATTTTTCGCCAAAATCTTTCCCAAGGAGGTATTGATCAATGTTATTGTTGAAGGCTATGTCCTTTGCTGCTTTGGATAAAACCTGGCACAAGTTAGCACGTCTGTCTAGAGAGGTGATATAATGAGCATTGGAGAACAGTCGCCCTGCATCTCCGAGGAACTTCAGCAGTTCTGTTCTTAGTGGAGAACTTGGCTCATTTAGAATTACATTCAGAGCCGAGCCTAATGCTGTTAGCCCAGCTCCGAGGTTTTTCTGTGTTGATGTCATTCTTTGTTCTCTCTTCTTGATTGTCTCATTCATTAGGGGTACTATTTCTTCATTGAGTGCTGGTACTCCTAAGGTAGGGCAGTTAATAGGAGGAGGGTATTTCTCCAGTATTTCTGAGCTTGTACTTTTCTCTAGTCCCTTAGTCAGTATGTGGCTCCACCTAGTGGTTACTGCCTCATGCAGTTGGGTACCCTTTGTTTGTTTTGCTAAAGGATCCTCACCTAGGAAGCCTAGTGTCTCAGAATCTAACTCTAGCATAGTGGGTTCTGATGTCTGGTCTTGGGGTGCAGGACTAGTCTGCTGGGGACTAAGGCTACGTGCCCTATTTGCAGGGGCTGGACTGGGGGACTCTACAATGCTATCTGCTCTGGAGGACTCAACAGAGCTGCGTGCTCTGGGAGAGTTGATATATGCTGAGGATGATTCAACAGGACTACTTTCTCTGGAGGGCTCAACAGAACTACATGTTCTTGGGAGCTCAACTGGACTGGGTGCTCTAGCAGGTTGGACAGAGCTACTTGCTCTGGAGGGCTCGACAGAACTACGTGTTCTGGAGGGCCCAACTGAACTGGGTGACCTAGCAGGTTGGACAGAGCTACACGCTCTGGAAGTCTGAACGGAGTTACCTGCTCCGTGAGCCCCTACTGCTTCCCTATGTCTGGATCTTGATCTGGAGTTGCCTGCTCTAGTCTGGTCTAAGGGGCTACGTGCCCCATGCGACCTCTCCCATTTTGTTCTTCTAGTAGATCTCTCTTTCGAAAAACGTTGTCTATCACCACTGGAGTGGCGTCTTTCTGTTCTTGCAAGTTCTTTCTCGAGTTTTCTGATTCTCATTTCCAACTTTAACGAGTGAGAATCAGATCTGGGTCTGGAACGCTTTCTTTTTCCCATATTCTTTTTTCTTACTTGGCTAAAAAATTAGGAAATGAAAAATTACATGTGGCTTCTAGCCGCACAAAAAACGGAATGACACGATATCAGGAACGTAAAGGCACAGAATAGAGATACGCTAAGCGTAGCGTATCTCTATTCTGTGGTAAAGGTAGCAAGGGTCATAGCCATGTACTCTTCTTCTTTTTTTTTTTATTATCTATAAACTTGTGGTAACTAGCGCGCTAAAAGCGATACTACCTTAGTGATCTCGAAGGACGAGGCGCCGTCATATAATGACGGATATCTGACAGCGACGGATAGCTAACGGTTCAATATTTGCATTCGAGTTGAATTTCTAATTCTAATCATGTTTTCAAAAGTTTACAAGGAAACCTTCGAGATCGACAGAGGTGATGTCATCCAGTGTCGAACTTGGGCAGCCTTAGTCAGGTATCAAAATTCGTTTGAATTAAGTAGGCAGCAGTCCACAACTTCTCCTAGTGGTTGAGCATAGGGAGTCGAAACTCCAGTCTTTTTATCGTGGTTTCATGGCACGGACACATATGTTACAGATAAACAGACAGGTTCTCTCAGTTCCATGATAATATAACTCGTTATAGTATCATGTCCACAGACAACAAAGAATTGTTGTTTCCTCTTTGATCATGTCTCAGTTCTCTGTCATTCTCTGTGCTGTGCGGGGTAATGGTTAATGGCATGATACAATGGTGTAATGGCATGAACTATAGTCTTTGCTATAGTATCATGGTCTAATGGTATTGTTTACGACTATTTTTTTAACCTTGTGAGTTTTTCTGGAAAAATTAAAGATATCATAACCATTCCTAACTCCTAGCGACAACTAAATTTTGGTTGGAGTCTTTCAAAATTGTTCAAGTTATAAATCAACATCTCCATTCAGATGAGTAGTGGAAGTCATCAATATTTACAAAATGCAAATCCGAAGAGTATCCCATCAAGACCAGGGGAAATTGAACATTCAGCACAGGTTTCGGAACATTTGGCTGCTTTATTTTTAGAACAAGTACATTCAGATTTGACACTGGTTGTTGAAGGACAGAAATTGGGTGCCCATAAGGTGAAATACAATATTCATGATCTCGCCGAGGATCAAGAACATTTTTCTTACTCAAATATTATTATTTCATTTCAGGTAATATTAGCAGCTCGAAGTGAATATTTCAGAGCATTACTCTATGGCGGTCTCAAAGAATCCAGTCAAACTGAAATTGTACTGCCAGATGCGCCTTTAGAGGCATTCAAAGTTCTTCTGAAATATATATACACAGGTTTAATGTCCCTCTCAGTCTTGAGAGAAGAAGTTATACTTGATACTTTGGGATTGGCACACCAGTATGGATTTCAGGACCTGGAGTCTGCAATATCTGAAATTCTGAGACAAATGCTAGCTTTAGGCAATGTCTGTGCCATACTTGATACAGCTCATTTATATGGTCTGGAAAAACTCATTACAGTTTGTCATGGATTTTTGGACAAAAATGCCAGTGAGATTCTGTTACATCCTTCTTTCTTACAGCTGTCTCAGGTAATTACAATTAGATAATTTTGCTCTAAATTATGAAAGATAGTGGTTATACTAGATTTTTATAGAGTTAGTGTTGAGAAATCCAATAACACAATTTATCTCTTCAATCTATCATAAATACATTCACTAGCAAAATGATTAATCTACACAAAATATTGATGAAGTTTGCACAACAATAACTTTTTTGTTTTATGATTTTATTTTGCAAGTTTTTCTTCATATTGTTGGTGAATTTATAAGGTATTTTACACAAGTTTGAATTTTAAATGGAATCAGGCATTTCATGTACATAATATACATGGTCCATATTATAAAACATGTTTCTCTTACTCTAACTTTAATACAAATTATGGAAGAGACGAGCTGTTACACCATGTAATTTCTTGTTTTGTTATCAAGCTACAACTATCTCTTACATTTTTTCTATTTGTTACAATAACTCAATTTTTGTAAATGATACAAGGATTCCTGAAACCCATACAGTTCCATATGATTATGCCAGACCTGTCAGTTTACAATCTGACAGATGAATTTTTGGTCAATTATCATCAAGTGATTTCAAACATGGATATTTCTTTAACCAAATCTGCTAGAGCTATTGCTTTGGTGCAAGATGGTAGGTCACAATATTATGTGATCAAAGTGGAGTGTGTTTCAAGATGCAAATTTTGAAGGTCAGTAACACTTTGTGTGTTTACACACCATGATATAATTGTGAAGAAGAAACATATAATAGTGAGCCAAATATTTTGATTTGAGGGACAGAAAAGTTACCTCTGTGCAAATGTATCATGAATGAGGGAAAGTGAGGCAAGTTCGAGTAAGTGATAGAATAATGAAAAGAAAGCTCTTTGATACAGGAATACATACCTGCCACAGTTACTATACTCAAGGTGCAAAACACTTATGACAACCTTTCTCAAGGCTGTACATTGGTCAAAACTCCCACATGTATAGGAGTAACTGCCTTTGAAACCATTTTAAAAAAACATTTAATATCATCAATTCAAATCAATTTCATATGATTTTTGGATAGGAAGTGTGTTTCATTCTGTAGAAGAGTTTCTGCTAAGTTGAAAATTATTATTTTGAATGTGCATAAATTGTAATGTGTTGAATGAAATTTTTTAATTCCCAATTGTTATGGAATTGTTTGCTATTTCTCTATCTGTATATGACCATGTCCAATAAAGTAGAACATTCGTGTATTAACACCAGTCAACCATGTTTTGTAATTGTTATTGTTATTGTTACTCATCTCCTTAGTTGCCGAAACAACCCTCAGAAGCCCTAAAGGGCTTGTGCAAGTGAAGAAGACGGGGATCTACAGTTTATACAAGTGGAATCCAAACCACTGTGGCATTTGGGATGGTTCTATGTAGAACTTTCATGATATACATTGTACAGCGCATCAATAAACCTAAATCCAAGAGCAAGCCAGGAATCAAACCCATGACCTCATGATTTCTATGATGTCGCTTGACCATCTTGACCACATGGCCGCTCTTTCCTGGATGAATAACTCCAGAATTACTTCAAAGTATTTTACTGCATTTCCTACTAAACAATTTAATTTTGCACAATCGTCTACTTTCCTAAAATGTGGTTGTAGATTGTTACAACATAAGGAATCATCAGTAAAACTGATCACACATTGAATCTACATTCTTTCCGTTCTAAATGTTGTGTTTTTCTTTGTAATTTCTACTCCTCTGGAGGCACGAGTCCTACCGCACCACAATTACTTTATTCTTGATATTTCAGGCATCTCTTGTCGAACTTTTACAAAGAGACTCATTTTTTGCTCCTGAAGTTGACATTTTTCGAGGCATCTGTGAATGGTGTAAAATCAATGAAGACAAGGGAGATTTGGTTATGAAATGTATCAGATTACCTCTCATGAGTGTTGCTGATCTTCTTTCTGCAGTGAGGCCTGCAGGATTGATAAAAGCAGATGCTCTATTAGATGCGATCGCTGAACGAACAAATATCAGATTGAGTAGTTTACCACACAGGGGACAGTTGAGTGAGTATATTTTTTTGAAAGGACAATGTGATGCTCTTTTGAACTAAAAGAAATTACCATCTTCCATTCATCACTGAGTCATGTGATAAGAATGAATGGTGATTTCTGGAATAGAGTTTATCAAGACTAGACAAATACAAACATTCAGTAAATGATTTTTTTCAATAATAATCGGTGGAATTATTTCATGAAGAGAATTCTCTTCAAGGTGAGCATTTTGAGTGTTACCCCCGTATTTAACTCTTTCTTTAGGAAAATCGCTGAGACACGTCGACTTTTGATTTCTACTTTTTGAATTTGAACTGTTCATACAAAAAGGTACATTGCAGAAATCGTAAGTCGAGAGTCCAGTAAAGAGTTAGATAGGAGGGGAGAACGATCACTCTATGAATTAGATAGGGGGAGGGGGGTGATTTTCACTGTATGAATATTTTACATTCACCTGTAATATTCAATTGCCGGTAGACTTCAGTTCAGTTCTAGTTCAAACTGCGTGGCAATTCAGTTTATTTTATTCAATAAAGATATTCACCTATAAAAAAGAAAATATTACAAATATTCTTGAAGTTAATTAGACTGTTCAGTTGAGGGCATTGAAAGTGTCTGAATAATTGAAATGATGGTAATTTCCCATTGGATAATATATGTGCTTGGCAAATCTCACTTGGACTTGTTGAATCAATGTGATATCAAAAGTATAATGTGGTGACCAAATTATACAACTAATAAGGAATGTGCAAGAGAGTAGTACAATGTATTTACTGTATTACATGGAAAATGTTCTGTAATACATAATAAAAATCCTACCATTCTTTTGGTGATTCAAAGATGATTCCAAGATCTTTTATCTCAGTTACTTTTTCCAGGAAAGTATTGTTAATATTGTAGTTATACGAGGGAACATTATGCAAGTAGAAGAACGATATTATAAAACATCAAAAATACTTTCATCTCTTATAGTTCTGAACGAAAACGTTGCCTGTCCTAGAATGGGTTCAAAAGTTGTGTCAGGTGAACACATGGAGTATTTGCTAGATGGAGACTACTATAGCTACGACATGGAGAAAGGATATACCCGGCACTCGATAAATGGACCTGGGGACCATGGTATCATAGTGAAACTGGGCATGCCTTCTATCATCAATCACATAAGAATGTTGTTGTGGGACAGAGATATAAGGTATACACAAGTTTCCTGCTCAAGAATGTAATTCATGGAAAATCATTTATTTATTGAACACGTAGTATGAAGTAGTATATATAAGAGACAACACTGTTTTCAAAAATGTGTAACAAGTGAGCGCAATAGACTCAATTTGAATAAACTGTGTGGCGGGAGGGACTGTTTGACCCTCATTTTATTTGATTCATACTATAATTATATATTTCAATTCGGTTTATATTCAATTTGTAATTCCTGATTCATGGGTTTTAATTAGTTTTTTTTTTAAATTACTATTTTTCATGTACATACAGGGGGTTACCAATAGTATGACAGAGTGAGATAGCAGCTCTGCTATCAGAGATTGAAGAAAAATTTGTTGACAGGAGTTGTAGGTAGGTCTAAGAGATGCATATTTTAAAATTATTTTCTATTATACAGTGTGTCTCAAAAAATCGCGATATGGATTCTCATTAAATATTACTCACTTCTGTTCTTTGTTTTTGAAATCTGACGCTGCGTTGCGAAATTATAACCGTTTCTCCGTAAATGCAGGCATTTGAAATTTGAGAAAGTTGAAGTGTTATCATGAATCCTGTGTACTTCGTGGAAAGGATAATATCATATGATGGAACATAGTATTGACTATTGATCAACACGAATGTTTGAATGATTTCTTGAAATTGTAAGTAGTAGACTTTTCTTCAAAGATATCTGAATTTCCGAAAATACGGTTATAAATTGGCAACGCCGCGTCGGATTTCCAAAAACAAAAAACCTGAAGTAAGCATCATTTGATGAGAATCCATATATGTTGAAATATATAGGGTATTCCATTCAAAAAACATAAGTTTGATGTCACATTTTTTTGAGACACACTGTATAATGTAAAATAAATTCGAAATATGCAACTCTTGAACCTACAACTGCTGTGAAAAAAATTTCTTCCATCTCTACAGCAGAGCTGTCACACTATTGGTCCACTCTCTATCTATCTGATGTCTGTTGGATTCAGCAAATTGTCTGACCTATGATTTTCAAATATTTGTGTGTGGGGTTTTGATAGTATAACACAGGCTCAGTTGTTCATGCAATCTACTTTATACCTATCTAAAATTTAGTATGCCATTTAACATTCAACTTTAGCTTTCTCAATAGACTATCTCAAAAACTATTCAAATTGTATTCAGAAACCTGTGAAATTTTGGTCTATTTATCAAGAAGCAAGTTATATACTTTGTCCAAGACTCTCAAATGATACTTTGTGAAATAATCACACTTTTATATTTTTATATGGGAACAATATTGAATCGAGACGTTGAATTTTCGACTCAATTTTTCATTTATAATTACCAAACTCTTCCATACTGTTGAAGAAATGCCATTGCCGGAAAATATGTATAAAAATCGCCGAATGAACCTAAAAATTCGTCGTCTACGCCACAGAATTTCTAATATTTTCTTCATCTCCGGCACGTTATCGAAAAAAAAATCGCCTTATTTTCCGGCGATATTTTTGATATCAATTTTAGATATCAGTTTTCAAGGAAACACATGTATTATGAATATTTTATACAACATTTGTGGACAAATTTGTTTGTTTAACAAAGTTTAGTTAGCCCAGTAATTTCTTATACTGGATGTTTTTTTATGAAAGTGGGATATGGGATAGTCACTATAATCATATCTGAAACTTTACAAAACAAACTTTCCCCCTTGAACACTAATTCATAGTATTTGCATTTCAGGTCTTATTCTTACTATATCGAAGTTTCAATGGAGCAAAAAGATTGGGTTAGAATCATAGACTACAGCCAGTATAGTTGCAGATCTTGGCAATATTTGTACTTTGAGAACAGGGTAGTGCAGTATATCAGAATTGTTGGTACACATAATACTGTTAATAAGGTAAATAATGTTAATCTGACCTAGAGAGTATAGTTTTGAACTAGCTAAGGTTTTCCCTTTCTATGCTCATGAATGATGATTTAGAGGTTAATGGCTTGAAAATATTCTAGCACTAAGTAATTTCAAATAATGAAATTATCGTTTACCAGTCGAAGGTACAGTATGATGCTGGATCAAATATAGTAAGTTGAAAAAACTGAGATTTCTTGTGCTGACATACGCAAATTCCAATCCTATAGAATGCTAATATTTTTTTGTTTTTTTCTTCGTCAATTCTTATCACAGTCGTATGAAGAATGTATATTACATTTGTTAAAAATGTTTCATTTCGTTTATGGGGTTCCTTCATTCGCTAACGATCGTTCTGCTACGATTAGATGTGATGAAAGACTCGCTATCTGGAATTACGAACGGCATTCTTTGCAGAAATCACAGTTCCAACTGAAAAATTCATCGATATGATTCAAGTGTATCCATTCTCGTATTTTGGAAAAAAAACGCGGTAAACTGTATTTAGAGCTCTCTGTTCTGATGTAGCTCCAAAATAACAGGAATATTAAAAAATAAATAACAAAAATAATTTTTGTGAGTGACCAACTGTTGTCATACACTTTTTGACCTTATTTTTTTCGATTCAAACAAAAAAATTATATGGACCTCAAATGTTTCACTACCTGCTACAAACCGACCGTTCCTGTCAATATAACACATGTACTTTTTGTTTAGGTATTTCATTTGGTTTCGTTTGAAGCGATGTGCATGCAGAAATTGCCTACACTGGTGAATGGCATCATCCAACCAAATTATAATGTGGCTACATTGGACAAGAGTGCAGTAGTAATAGAAGGAGTTAGTCGTGCGAGAAACGCCTTATTAAATGGAGATATCAAACAATACGATTGGGATTCAGGTTACACCTGTCATCAGCTGGGATCCGGTTCCATCCTCATCCAACTAGGTGAGTTCGTTGAAGATATGGAAGACCATATAGTGGAATTCCTGAAGATTATGGTGGGGCTGATATTAAGTTACCAACGTAGCCGTTTTAATGGAACGGGTATTGGAAAATTCTACATTCCAATAATATCACACTGTATTACATGAACTTACATATAATATATCTTTCTTGATGAAACTTTTGTATTACAGAAAATTATATGTTGAGATGTCTAGTAAAAGTATAGCTGAAGATTATTAGCAATACAATAACATTAACCGCTTCATTTTTTTAATGCCTCATGGTCACTTCCAAAATAGATCTGTCATAAAATCTATGACCTGACAACATCGCTTGTTCTGTGAAAATGGAACTCTCATCTAACCGTAGAGAAAAGCCCAACAACTGAATGCCTCAGTAAATTCAGAATATATCTATTCTATATATATATATATATTTACCCCGGTTTCAAAAAGTACACTCACTTAGTAGTAGTAGTACTACTACTGAATGTTTTACTTTTTCAATTCCCGTTTCATAATCGCAATACTAATAGCATAAAAAAAATAAAATGAAGAACATCATATATTGCTTCCCTGTTCTCTCACTCTATATTTTCATCCAATAATATATGCCTTCTGACGTCAGCTCCACAAGTGCTATTCCAGTGTATTTAAATATCTCCAGTTGAGAATGCAGGTGTTGCTCTATTATTTCTAATGAAAAATTCACTCTTTCCGTCATACTTTATTTTGTAAACTGAAAGGTTAAGAGTTCAAGAGTAGCTTTAGCTAATCTTCGCCTATTCAGTGCAAATGTATGTACATTTGTTGAATAAAGTCGATTTATTATTATTATTATACTGAAGGTAAATTATTTTTCTTATAAATCAGCGTCATGGCCTATTCCAGACTTTTAAATGAATAAACTGATTTAATACAAAATGGACGAGCAGTCACATAAAATAAAATTCAGCCATCATTATTCATTGAGGTGGGAACCTGGACCTCTATATAAATCATAATTTTAACCTATGAAATGAGTCACATGAGTGTATTGGTATACAGGGTGTCCTTAAAAGGTCTTTACAAAAAGCTACCACATATTCTTCAGACCAAAACAATTCGATACAAGCAAACTTACCCCAGTAAAAAGTTGCTTAGTTTGGGCGCTAGACGGCTCTGAAGTTGAAATTTTCAAATCGATTTTGCTTCATAACTTTTGAACGGCTCATGAGATTTTTTTCAAATTTGGTACGTTGGCATAGACTCATCGGGCAATGAAACTCATATCATAATCATAATGAATATCATTCCATGGGCGTAGAACTTGATTTTTTCAGTAAATAAACATCTAAAACTCCTACGCCAATGGAAAAAAATTAGTTTCAATATGAAATCTAAATTATTCAACTCATTCACTACAAAAAAGGTACTCTTGATAAAAGTCGATTCCTCTCATGGTTTCGACAAAATTTTAATTTTAGTGATTTAGAGCATAATTAATAATAAAACGATTAACAGATATTTCATAAAAATTGTTCAAAATGTTCACCATTTTCACGTATACAAAGATTTATACGACCCAAAAAGTTGAGATGTACTTTTTGCATAGGTTATTTCTATTGAAAATAAGTAGCACTGGTTTTTTTTTTCTGAAGACTATTATTATCTGCTCGAAAACAGTGATATTCACATTCTAGGTTTCCATAGTTTCATCTTTGTTGATTTGTCGAGTTTTATTGACGTTGATTGTTGATATCGGACTTTTCTGATTTATCATGGCCGTACAATACACCAATGAAGAATACACCGATATGTTATTGGTATTCGGATATTGTCAAGGAAATGGTCGAGAGAGTGTGAGGGTGTATTCGGCAAGGTTTCCAAATCGTCGCGTACCAAGCCACCCAACCTTTGCTGCAGTTGAGAGACGTCTTCGGGAGACCGGTCATTTTGCTCCTAGAACTGGTGATTATGGAAGACAGCGTTATGTAAGGATTCCCGAAGTCGAAGTAGAAATTTTAGACCGTATTGAAGAAAATCCAGAATTGAGTACTAGACGGATAAGTAATGAACTAGAAGTTTCTAGGAATGCCGTTCATGAAGTACTAAGAGAACAATTATTATACCCATACCACAAGACGCCAGTTCAAGATTTATTAATCCATGATTCACAAAGTCGTCTGATGTTTTGTAGGTTCATTAATTTGCAAAGAGAAATGAATCTGAACTTTGGAAAGAATATTTTGTTCACTGATGAAGCCTGTTTCACGAGAAGAGGAATAACTAATTTTCATAATGAACACGTTTATGCAATTGAAAATCCTCATTCCATTAAAATAAACCATTTTCAACACGAATTCAAAATCAACGTTTGGGCTGGAATAATAGGAAATTTTATAATTGGTCCTGTCATACTTCCACAAAGATTAACAGGAGACATGTATTTACAACATCTACGAAATACGTTGCCAAATTTGTTGGAAGATTTACCACTCCAACATCGGGTAGATATGTGGTTTATGCACGATGGAGCTCCACCACATTTTTCGGTGGATGTTAGGAATTTTTTAAACCAACAGTACCCAGACAGATGGATAGGTAGAGGTAATGATGCACCCGTGAATTGGCCACCACGTTCTCCAGACTTAACACCGATGGATTATTTTGTATGGGGTTATCTCAAGTCTACGGTTTACAAGACCCCTGTGAATACTGTAGAACAATTATGGCAACGTATCCAACAGGCGACGAATAATCTTACAGGCGATGAAGAAGTTATGCAAAGAGTACATTTCAACTTTTTGCGTCGTATAAATCTTTGTATACGTGAAAATGGTGAACATTTTGAACAATTTTTATGAAATATCTGTTAATCGTTTTATTATTAATTATGCTCTAAATCACTAAAATTAAAATTTTGTCGAAACCATGAGAGGAATCGACTTTTGTCAAGAGTACCTTTTTTGTAGTGAATGAGTTGAATAATTTAGATTTCATATTGAAACTATTTTTTTTCCATTGGCGTAGGAGTTTTAGATGTTTATTTACTGAAAAAATCAAGTTCTACGCCCATGGAATGATATTCATTATGATTATGATATGAGTTTCATTGCCCGATGAGTCTATGCCAACGTACCAAATTTGAAAAAAATCTCATGAGCCGTTCAAAAGTTATGAAGCAAAATCGATTTGAAAATTTCAACTTCAGAGCCGTCTAGCGCCCAAACTAAGCAACTTTTTACTGAGGTAAGTTTGCTTGTATCGAATTGTTTTGGTCTGAAGAATATGTGGTAGCTTTTTGTAAAGACCTTTTAAGGACACCCTGTATATAAATTGATTCAAATACAGTGTTAAAAACTGTACTTGTCTAGAATGATCCCAGCACATTTGAATTTTAATACATTTCAATAATTTATAGCCGCATGCGTATATGCGTATAGTTTATACGCATAATTCCGGCAAGGAAATTCTATTTGTATAGATCAGTGGTTTTTTGGTTAACAATGGAATTCAAATTCAATCTATATGTTGAGTTCACTCGCTAAACTCGAGAAACCATTATCTAATCATCACTTATGATCAAAAACGGAATTGGAAAAAATTAAAATCACATTCGATTAACAAATAATCAATAATAATGTGAAAGAACAATGTAAACATATTACACACTACAACAGAGATGCCTTATTTCTTAACCACCTCGTATTTTATATCATCTGGCGAATGTCATTCAGGACTTTCATCACAATTACCATTGATCACTAAATTTATTTTTTAGGTCAACCGTACATCATTTCGAGTTTGAGACTTCTTCTGTGGGACTGTGACGACAGGAGTTACAGCTATTACATCGAATCGTCGATGAATGTGTGGGAATGGGAAATGGTTGTTGATAACACCAGGGAGAATTGCAAGTCATGGCAAGTAATCCGATTTCCGGCGAGACCGGTGGTTTTCATTAGGATCGTTGGAACACATAATACTGCTAACGAGGTGAGCATAGAAACAATTTTTATAATTTTATTAAATCATGTTTTTGAGATTTTAATATTCACTTCGATATGGAATATTCACCAATTCTCAACTAATAGTGAACAATGTATACATATTATTTGGTCAATAGCATTTTTAATACGCGGCAAGAAATATTATTTCCAGGTGTTCCATTGTGTCCATTTCGAATGTCCTTCTATGGAAGACACTAATAAACAAGCCTCACTGACTTTGAAAAATTCACGACCGGTCAGAACCTCTAGCAACGATCCGCAGAATTTGCAATCTACAGAGACAGCCACAGAAGCCGAAGAAGTACCCGAAGTACCTGAAGTATTCGAGGGAAACGTGATAAACTAATGATTATCATAAAATTTCGGTATGCTCCGACTTCTAAGACATGTGAAGTGGTCTCAACTCCAACAAGCAATATATAAAAAAAAAAACCTTTGGCAATAGTTCTTCACAAATATTTTCAGTATGATACAAATTATATGACACCAAGAAAACATTTCAAGGTTTCTGACTCAGCTGGTAAATCTTTTCTTGTTATTACAATTCATTATGGTGACTCTTTGTAGACATTTCAAAGGCTGAATGTGATCACTGAAATGCAATAGAAAAGTCAAGGGAAATTTTGTTTTTAATGATACTTCAAGTTCTACATTGGGACATTTTCATGTTGATGATTGAAATTATTGTGACTATGTTGCAATGTGATAAAGAACGTTATAATGGAAAATGACAATTCACCATTTTGGAAATCAGATTGTCTACTGTTGATAGCAAATGCAAGAAGAAACGATTACATATATTATATAACGCTCCACAGAATTGCTCTCATCCTATCCACACAAAAGGTTTTCAAAAGTGGTCCTGCTAATCAAGAACTATCTTATTTTCACTAAGAATACATATTCAATCCACCTCATTCTGAAGTTAGGATCATTTTTCAATTGCTGAAAACGGATTTTCTTATGGAACAGAAGAAATTTCTCTGTAGATTCAATTTATGAATTCTCAAAACTTTTTTGTGGTTTCAGTTTTGGTTTTTTCTCGAATAATCAATACTTTGAAAGTGTGTCAGATTTCAAATCATATGATCTTTTTTGTCAGGCCATGGCATATGTAATTTGAGAATTTTTCTCAAGTATTCACAAAACAATATTCTTATATTCATAATATTCATTTTTGGATATCGTTCAAATGTAGTTGAAAGTAGGGTGTTCTCGCGTACATAAAACTAGTGAATTTCAGAGAATTTATTACTATTTGCTTTTTGATTGATCACAATAATTAATCAAACATCGAATATGTATTCGTTGAAATCATTTCATCACAATAAAGCTGTGAAACACGAGAGTTTTAAAGCAATAACGATGCCTTTTCTTGTAAAATTGGGCGGATCACTTCACATGTTGACCAGTTAACTACTTTTGTCATATTGCCAAAAAACTGTTTTTTTTTCATCATTCAAACCTCATCGAAGAATGCATGAAATGTGAATGAACTGAAAATTATAAATATTACTATACTACTCAGAGCTGTAAAATTTCTGTTGTATGTAAATTCCTGTAGGCGAATCAAGTACACTGAAGTTGTGATAAATGAGAGTTGTTTCCGCTTTATTTTTCGAATAGGATTTTTGATATAAGGGCTATTTCACAGTTCTTTTTATTTTTCGAATATATTTGTAGTTGATGTTTGTTTTTCAATGCTATAAAAAATTAAAGTTCGTATGGAGTTTTATTCATAATTCCGAGTTCATATGACAGAAAAATAATAATAGTTATTCTTAGAGGTCAAAGATCTTATTTGAGAAAATCTATATGTGATGAATATGTAACGGATATCATAAAGATACTGTGTATACAGTGTGTACTGCTTTTTATTTTAGTATTATGCAAACCGAAGATTATGCACCCTACTGATAATCTTTGTAGGCACTATATTTCACGAGGTGGTGATGAACAACAATTCAGACATTGTTATCATTCTCATTATAGTCTTGTATGATAATCTTCGTGTTAACTTGCATTTATTCAAGTGATGGTATTCCCTGTTGAAAACATAAGGTCGGATGTTTCTGTAGATGCTGATTTACCTAAGGATGCGGAGATTCAGTGGGTTGTCAAGTGAAATTAAGAAAATAATGATCAAAAGGAAATACCAAATAGCTTATAGGTATTGAGAAATACACCACACATGATGGTAGACATTACCTTATGATAACGTATATCACGAAAATAGTCCCGAAAATATCACGAAAATAGTCCCATTATTCTTGCCCTGTAGGAGCTGGTATGATACACTAACAACTGTTCACGATAATAATACTTCTAAATTCAATTTTACAACGATCAGCTCAAAGGAAACATGCCCCTCGACATAGTGACAGGTCCTGTGGCAAGAATCCGTAACGCCTGCTATTCTTGTCCTGAAGTTTTTTCATTTGAACAACGTGTTCACATTTCAAATTATGCGTAATGAACAAGGACGATCATAGTATACAATTAAACATTCACTTTCTTAAATTTTGGATCAGATCGAATTGAGGAACGTCGTAGAATCGTTATTCACATATCCTACATTTTGTTTGCTTCTGATTTAGCTTGTAACACTTTAGTAACGGTACGCGTTTCAAAGAGGACATGTGATTCGCTGTTCAATGGCTCTCTTTTGCACGTTCCACTTTGAAAAACTTTCATAAATTTACTGGGATTGCTCTTGAAATTCGCAGACACTCACTCGAACGCCATACCTACTAATATACTATTTTTTCCGTATTCTTAGGTAAATCACCCTGTATATTCTGATTGATACAGTTGATTGTCAATATTTTCCAACTTTTTCGTCAAACTACTCAACAGTAATCTAACAAGAAGTTCATCATACAAAATTATAACATGGTAAATTATATGAAAATTGATATACTTAGCGATCAATATCTCTCAATATGTCAATAAACAGTCATCATAACTTGAACTATCTATCAAACATAGGTATAGGGAGCATTGCTATAAATCCCTTATTTAGTGATAGAAACAAAATTGACATTCTATCTGAAAAATGCGATATGGGTACTTTAATTTCCCCAAATTTATGGTATTTCTAATATGTATGGTAATATCGTTTTTGTACTACTAACTTTCGAGAATAATTTCTAAATATTCAAATATTAAACAGTTCGATCAATTAATTAATCAATCAACTTTCAAAGAACTGCATACTCAAAAGTTTTGGAAAAAGATCTGAATATTTCAAAATAGGGACTAGACTTAGATAGAGTGTACGAATTTTCAGATTGGTATCACGGTGCAACATTTAGAGTGCATTTCAGACATTACACTCTGTATTATAGTTAGTGTAATTAACTGCCAGGAATTTAGAATGGATCAAGCTCATCGTTGATCAGTTTCATATACTGAATAATTATTATTTCGGGAAAGATACAGTTACATTTTTTGAGCCAGTCCAGGGATATTATATCCATGTATACTGTAAATATCAAATATAATAAACCCTGAGGCCAGTCCTGTTCTGTTGTGTAGATATCAATGGCACACATTGATGAAACCTGTGTTGGAGGTGACACGTGATACAGGTAAAGTTTATGAAACAAAAATATCTGTCCCAACCACCTAGCGATTACCTGTTTCAAATAACAAGCAGAATCAAACTAACTGTGTGTGAACACTACACCTGTTGACCTGTTGAGTCTACCTAACATTGTTTCAGTGTGCAACGTGGGTCGTCTATAGCACAATACAATTATACAACTTGTGTATTGTCTTAAAATAAATATGATGCTTTCATAACATCGAATTGAGAACAGAATGTGATTACAAAGCGAATCGCTCAAGGACTCTTCTATTTATACTGGTATCGTTTTAATTGACGGTTTACTCTCTAATAAAATGAATAACTGACACTAATGAATTGTGGGAATTTGCTGAGAGACAAGTGAGTAGTAAATTGTCACGTAAATTGTTGAACCCTGGTCCCCCTACCCTTTTGTTTGTTGAACCGAATCAGCTGCTTTTGTAAACATATTCTCGTCAGATAAGATATATGCATCAATAAAATACATTTGTTAAATGTACTGTGAACTGTGATATCGCTTTTGTTCTACCGGAATATTTTGAATTCAGAATTATATAATGTTCTTGATTTCAGCACTTTGATTTTCCAGACGAAGAAATATGTTGTTTTTGATCATTTTGTTACTTCTGTACCCTCTGTCTAACGTTACCGGTATCAATTTGACATACATCGTGAAGAAAGGAAGTGATGGGATTCGTCCTAGTTGTGTAGCTGAGGATCTGGAAAGGTATGCAGCCATAGGATGGATTTATCCTATTCCAATATCTTCGGAAGAATTGCCTGTAACCAGTGAGTACAATCCATTTTTTCAACAAGCGTTGAAGTTACATGTAGGAGACTGTGGTTAAATACTCGAATACATAATAAATATATACCCAAAAAACCACAAAAATATTCAGACTCCTTAGTGTATCTTTCAAGATATTCTCTAGAAATTACCATTTTCATTTTCACTTTTCAGGTCATCTGAGTTGCCGAAATACTTTTCTAAATATTGTTGTGGTATATATATATATATATATATATATATATACATATGTTTGGGTATATATTTATTTTGTATTTCATATAATCGTGTATGACAAATGAGTTGATATCACTATCAAGGTGTAATTAATATTTTTCACAAATCAAAGCTTTGTTCAACTACATATCATACTAATAATTAGTTAACTATTTCGATTTTTAGTCACTAGGTTCATCCCAGCGATCGAGAATGGCTACAATTGCAAATTCCGAAAGAACAGCTTATGCACTACTCTCTGGGGCCTCAAAAATTGGAACATTGATAAGGGGACACCAAAATCTAAACAAATTATCACTGACAGTAGATGGGAAGGTCTGTATCAGAAATTTGATCAATATTATCCCAAATAATTTCAATTTCACATTTATAACAATAGAACCCAAAATAAAAAAATGAAACAACATGATTATATATGGATTATACCATACGAATCAAATAATCGAATAAGTTGGAGCTTTTCAATAATGATTATCGACGTAGGAGATGTGAGTGAGAGTGAGACTACAATATTCGATAATATGTCCGTCTGTTCTGTCTAAAACTCACATTGGAAGTATGTTGAGTTCTATTTGCTACCTACCCAATGAAAATATTTTTAATATGGTGCTTTGCGTCATACCGAACCTTCCGCTCTGAAAATTGATAGCTCTGAGACATTCGAATCATTTTCGAGATTCAGTATGAGAATGGATTGAAATATTTTATATTCACGATATGTGGTATATTCACGATGAAAATCTTCAAAACTCGGGAAAACGTTCAAGGAAGTACCCATACCCTACTTTTTTAAATGGAGTGCCATTTTTTGTCTCGCTAAATATAGACAAAGTTTTTCAACAAGGAATATCCTCACTTGCCACTCTTCAATACATGAAATTTAGACAACAAATAGCAATAAAACTGACGACTGTGGAAGAAGTGAAAAGGGCGCAGAATGTTTTTTTGTTTCATAAGGTTGAGAAACAATAAATGTGTAATATGAATTTTTATAAATAATAACTGCATACTCCACATACTTTTATAATGTCTATTTCAAACAATTTCCATTTCAGGATATGTGATATGAGAACGGGAATATATCCAACAAAAGCTTAGTATGCACTTCTCAAATTTTTATCAGATCATATTTCCAACATTCAAGTACAAACTATTCATTTTGATCATCAGATGTCACTAGTTCTTCAGATCGTAAATTCTTTGAACGATAGATAGATAGTCATCTATTTTATTTATTATTTAGATATTCGATATATAATATTAAAACAGAAACAAATTGATTTTTTTCAGATCTTCCTACAATCCTGATTTCTAATTCAACGATAGAATTTGCACATAATGTGGAGATCGAGAATATTTTCGAAACAGCTTTTTCTCTAAGAGCTGATGGTTTAGTTGAAATATTGATCTGCTCTGGACCGAACCCATATGAGGATCCATGCTATTACATCCATATAGACTACAGAGAGATATACTTCAGAACGTTCTCGATTTTGCCAAAAGATGTGAAGAACGAGTACAAAAATAATTCTTTAGGACATTATAAAGTAAGTATGCAAGTTCTAGCTACAAAAATCCATTCGATACGGAAAACGTAGTGGACATAAAAAAGTTTATTTTCAGTATATTCAGTATCTCTAGTGATATTGGTTCTATTTGTAGAAAATTCCAATATCCTACATCTTTGTCTAAACGATGTCATCAAAGTTCATTATCACAGGATATATATATATATATATATATATATATATTCCGGTGATCATGTTACAAACTTCTAGGGTGGATAAAATACACGAAAATAAGAAAAAAAGTTCATGTGAAGATGGGTCCGGAAACGCTTCTTCAGGGAGCTAGGGCCCCTCGAAGATGACCTTCAAAAACTACTTTTCGTTTTATAGCTTCGGTACTACTGCAGCTATCGCAACCAATTTTGGGACATGAAATCTAGTTCGTAGGTTCATCAATTTGAGCCTTCCGGATTTTGTCACCTTCAACCAGGGGCGTACAAACCAGGGGGTATTTGGGTAAATTTGACCCTACTCCTCTTAGGCTTCAATTTCTTACCATTTTTATATCTGATTATGATTCTCCAATGCCTTTTACATAAAAAAGGTACCTTTGTAAAAATCGCTATCTGTCACCGTTTCCTCCGAAAATGGCTAAATCCAATCAATAATAAATAAAATTATTGTAAAAATCGCTATCTGTCACCGTTTCTTCCGTGTTTTATCTACCCAAGAAGTTTGTAACATGATCACCGGAACACCCTGTATATATATATATATATATATATATACCAACGACATTCAGTTTCGAAGTTTGTTGAATGCAAGGTTGAATTTGTGGCAGAATTTTGCTCCCTCTAAACTGAAAACTGTCTGTTCGCTTATTTTCATCAATTTCGTAGGTGCACCCTTTTCGTTGGTCCATGCGTTGGAATGCTGCTTGCATTGAAAATCTGTTGACGATGAGCTAGTTATTTCCTTATTCATAATTTTTAATGTAAACTAAATTATTCCGGTTGACCAAGAAAAATGGCAGGTATGCCCTTGAATTTTGATGTTTTTGATTGTTCTTGTACATATATAAAAAATTTGAATTCAGACCATCGTAATGATGCAAGAACACACATTTTTTCATAATAACAGCAAGACTTAAGAATTGAGCTCATCATGAAGTTATGAATTCGATTTATTCCAATTTTCATTGAAAGTGTGTGTATGAAAACTTTTTTTTTCATTTGTATCATCTGCCGTTAAGCTAATAATCCTCAAATAACTTTTGTAACTTGCAAATTATCAAATAAAAACTTAAGACTGCTTTTTCGATTTTGTCTTTGAAAATATCGACGACAGTGCTCGTACACACGCAAACATAAACGTCAATAAGGTTTCGGAAATATTAGTTTATCTCCTTTTCTTATAATTTAATATTTCGTTTATTATCATTAATATTCTGTGTAGAATCGCACCCATGAATTTTTGCATTCCATTAGGGAAGACCCTGTATACATGCAGATATAATTGAATACTTAAATAAACAATGAGAAAAGCATGTCTCATTTGAAGTTGAAGCTCATTTTTGTGAACCATTTGTTTTGTCGCTGTCTGTCAACTTAAAATTGACAGTTTCATAACAAGAAAACATGATTGAACAATAAACTAATTTCCAACAACATCTCTTGTCCGTCGCACAACTCATATTACTTGATCAAATTTATGTCAAGGTGTTTCCACATCACTAAATATTTGCACATCTCTATTATTTATACCCTCCTATTTTTAGCTAATAGTTGTCAAGAGGTTTATTTTAATTTCCTACATTTCTTGCAGGCATACTCGAATATTCTCTCACAGGATGAATGGCGGAATTTCATTATTAGTTCGGATGGGAGTGGTCTGATCAAGCTTGTTGATGTGAATCTGAATAGAACGCTCATTCAACACAAAGCCAAGGAATCGTTGACCCCTATGTTTATGTTTATGAGGAGCGCCAATAACAGTTTGTGGAAAATACACCAAAGTAATTTCAAATATTCATATTATTCGCAGTATTTCTATAATAAACAGATCTATCTCATAACAATGGAATTTTCCAATTCGAATAATTTCTCAATTTAATTTTCGATTGTGATATCGGAATAAAATAACTAGCCTGATCACCCCAATATCAAATATAGTGTACTGGAATATTCCCAATACCACAAAACAGTCAAGATATAGTCGATTTTTTCTTCACACTCGCATTGTCTTAGGTTAGCTGTATATAGCTATTATCATACGTAATAACATATGAGTCCGTCAAATTTTATTGATCGTTTTTTTTTTCTTATTTTTTTCAAATGAGCCGAGTTGACTGTTTGCCAACACGATTTTGAGTGGAGAAAATAAAAGAATTATTCGACAGAATTCGAGAAACACGTTAAATTTGCAAAGATTCATTCTTTGAGTAATATCAAAAAGGTAGGCAACTCACATTACGAGCGTTCTAAAATCGTTGAAAAAGAAATTATCGATGTTTAAATGCTAAGTGACGATTGAAAATGAAAGGTTCCTTTCTGATTATTTCTGAGAGATAATAATTGATTCAACCATATTACACATAAGATATAGTTCTGAAATGAAATGATTATCTGGATACAGAGAGCACGTTGGATTGTTTAATCAATTCTGTGATTTGCGAAAACCCAATGTTCTCAAACCTCGAAACTTCAGTTATCACACAAAAGTTGATGCGTGAGGTTTCACGCATAAGTTTCTCAACAACTGGTTACAAAAATATTAAACTTACTTATATGAGTATCTTGAAATCACAGAGTTCACAACGAAGAATTGATATCGTTTTTTCTATAACAACGTAACTTGAATAAAGACAGAAATTACGGATTTCATGCATTAAAGAAAATTTCATGATACCAAAAAATACAATTATTTACATTTGCTTCAAGTGGGATAATTTGTTCCGTATGTATATAACCGTTGAAAAAAATTTGGTCGACAATACTTCACATTCCTTCGAGAAACAAAATTATTTGTATTACCTCATTTAGTTGTTGGGAAATTTTACGGTATTTTCAGTGATATTGGATCTGATCTCACTCGGGGATATATTTTTTAAACCTTTTTCTCTATTCTAGATGAATTCCTCTTTACGAATACTACACAAATTTCAAGATTGGGCCCTTACTTGAGTGTCACAAGTAAGGATCTTTGTGTATCGCTCCTCGTATCGACTTGCAGCAACTGTGAGATGACGTTCTTCTACCAAAGTGGAAAAACTTTGAAGAAAGTGGGCCCCACTAAGGTTGATTCTTTCATAAAATCGATTCTTGTATCATCAAATTCTCAATTTTAGAATGGTGACTGGATGGAAGTGAAATTGAAAGACGAAAATGTTCTTTTTGATGCTGTAAATATTTATGTTGAGACAAAATTCGTGGACAATACTCAAAACATACCAGGTTTTTGGGCAATTGATGATGTACGAGTATGCCATGAAAATGGTATTTTGACAGAATACTTTCTGAAACAGTATTGTAATTTGTTTGTTTTCCAGAGGTTAAATTTACTCGTCTTAAACTCACCAAAAGATCTATGAATATGTCAGATGATGTAATTTTTTGTCAGCTGGTGAGAAAACCAAGTTGGAGGCCAAAGAAATTGACCTATAGTCAAGTAGATGGTAAGTTACAGTGATTTCTAATGCTATGATAAAACGTTGATGATGCACCACTCTATCTGTCGTTCAAGTATCAACTAATAGTCGATCTCCTCTGACGTGGAAAATAGTGAATACAAAAAGTAAAATTATGCAATAAATCTTTCAAAATCAAAAGCTTGAATTAACCTGAGAAAATTAAATTTAACCAGGCAAAAACTAATCGATGAATCGATGATGTATCTTATTTTCACCATTCCCACGTCTGAACTTTTGTTTAATATTTCGAAGTTTTCTTGCATACATACATTTTTTACATGTTTTATTACCATTCTATGTTCAAAATATCATCCCCTATTGCAGACTGGTAATTAATTATCAGTTTTTTCATACATATACGTTTTTTCATACACATATTTTGAACGCTAAAATATTTATATATTGAATCATAACTATATTTTCAAATATTTGAAAATGAACAACGTCCTACAGTTACCATTTTTAAAGCTGAAGCTGTGGAAAAAGAATTGCATTTCATTCTCTGTATTCTCAGCTGTAAAATAGCCTTGAGTATTCTATAAAACTTGAAAACAGTGCAAGAATTCTTCTAAAATGAGTCTTGTCCTAAAGAAATTATTTCTTATTATTATGTGTTGAGTGGAAACTATTTTGACAGTGAGCATCGATTTATTCCATTGAAAATGGAATTGTCATGATATTCAAGCCAAATGACCATCATAGGCTCAATATCAGCCATTAATGCAGTTCCTATTCATTTTAATTATGTTTATCCTTATCTTCCGAATCTCACAATATTTAAATATTTCCAGAATTTCCAGAAGTTTCAATTTCCAGCAGAGCGAATTCTTTGCTACTCAATTGGAAAGAGGAAGATCCAACAAACCAAATCAATTATTTCGTCTCGTATCAAGTAATTATTCGATAATTGATTGAATACAGAATATTGATAATCCCAATTTCAGGCAATCACTACAAATGATACTAAATGTTTGAAAAGAGCAAAAGATATGAATAGGATGAAATCGAATGGATTCGTGAGAACAAATATAAATGAGCTCATTATAGAGAATCTTGTACCTTATACAACTTATACTGTCAATATTTCGACAGCACTACATCCGAGAGAAAAAAAACTACTCATTACTACACAATCAACAGGTAATAATTTTTCATTGCAATATCCTGCCGAGCTTTCAGGTCTAGCACTGGAATCCTCGAATTCTTTTTAGAGAAATGAATTAGATCCATAACTTTGTTTCCAAATTCTTTGCAAGTGTTGGGTAATGGGACGATTACATGAACATTCAATAGACGATCAGATATTTTTTCTATACATCTACATTCCGAAAAGACATTCATATTTTATACGCACAACCATAACCGATTGGGACAATTTTCTAGCAGCAATCGATATATTGATGTATTGTTGATACTGATAAGTAGTATAACAAAGGGGGTTCTAGCACAGTCGAGTGAGCATCAAACACAACATATGCGACTTCGCCAAAACACATCAAACCCAACATGTGCGACTTCGCCAAAACGCATCAAACCACCCAACATAATATGCGACTTCGCAGAAATGCGTCAAACCCAACATATGCGATTTGCCGAAATGTGGCTAACCTACCTTGATAAGCCGAGTCGGTAGCATACCTAACCTATCTAAAATAGTTCCACCAGCCAGGGGCGTACCTAACCTATCTAATAACCCCACCAGGGTCGTACCTAACCTATCTAATAGCCCCACCAGGGTCGTACGAACCCCCATAAATATTTTCGGGGGGTACACAGGTCCACTTCCCCAATGACCCGCCCCACACCGTTTCAATGTCCCACCCCGACCTACAACATACGTCATGCGTCATACGGTGAAACGTCAAAACGATGAAACGTCAAAACGATGAAACGTCAAAACGACGAAACGTCAAAACGACGAAACGTCAAAACAACGAAACGTCAAAGCGATGAAACGTCAATCGGCATCGAGATTTTCGGGGGGTACACAGGTCCACATCCCCAATGACCCGCCCCACACCGTTTCAATGTCCCACCCCGACCTACAACATACGTCATGCGTCATACGGTGAAACGTCAAAACGATGAAACGTCAAAACGATGAAACGTCAAAACGACGAAACGTCAAAACGACGAAACGTCAAAACAACGAAACGTCAAAGCGATGAAACGTCAATCGGCATCGAGATTTTCGGGGGGTACACAGGTCCACATCCCCAATGACCCGCCCCACACCGTTTCAATGTCCCACCCCGACCTACAACATACGTCATGCGTCATACGGTGAAACGTCAAAACGATGAAACGCCAAAACGATGAAACGTCAAAACGACGAAACGTCAAAACGACGAAACGTCAAAACAACGAAACGTCAAAGCGATGAAACGTCAATCGGCATCAAGATTTTCGGGGGGTACACAGGTCCACATCCCCAATGACCCGCCCCACACCGTTTCAATGTCCCACCCCGACCTACAACATACGTCATGCGTCATACGGTGAAACGTCAAAACGATGAAACGCCAAAACGATGAAACGTCAAAACGACGAAACGTCACAATGGTCCAGGGTCCACCTCAACACTTCCCCAGTGGCCTTCCCCACACCGTTTCAATGTTCCACCCTGACCTACAACATAAAAAATGTTATAGACGAATGTTTTTCAAACAGTTTTCAAATGGCGTCGATAGAGTATAGACACCAGCTTGAAGAATTCCAAAAGAAAATAAAGGAACTCAATCATACAATAAAACAATATGAAGATAAACAGCTGATGATTAGAAATTTTTCGAGAATATCTTTATTGGAAAAAGTAATCACTACTCGCAGCATACCAGTATCATCACCAACTGTGAAAAAACTATGGTTATTTTGAAATATAATATTTTTTATATAAGAACTGCATACAATATTAGGAAAATTCGACGATACTCAGATGTAATCCTAATACAAGTACCACAGATCATATTTTAATATAAAACTCTACGATAAAACCCATGAAGATGTCAGTTTTTTTGAAGCATACAGCATCCTCAGAACCGCCACACGACCTCAGCCGACAATGAAGCATAAAAAACCATTTGAGCTATCAAACAATCTGTTACATGCATTTCACATTATATTAATTGTAATCAATATTATTTGATGTTTTTCCAAATGAAATGAAATAAATTCTAATCAATATTGTGTATTTTCATCGAAGGTTATTATTATAGATTAGCATGATAGGTGAAAAATATTCTTACCTTTATAGAAAAACCGCAATTTTTGTTTTCAACAATATTTTTGAACTGAACAAATATTTATCTATTTTTCTGCGGTTACCAAATTTCGATGTTTTTCATGCGTGCTATATAACCGAATCACCATCACATCATTATTCCTGCTACACCTCGAAGACATCGAGCAATAATCAACCTTTGTGTGTGTGAACCACATCAGCTGACCAATAACAGTGAGTATTTTTTCATTTTATTCTTCTCAGAATTATTCCTTTGATATCAATCCAAATTCTCGTTTATTAATACACAATTTTATAATAATTTCCAGATGGATCTATCCTCATTGAACACCGTTTCATGTATTGCACAAAGAAAACCAATCACAAAGATTGGAGAATTGAAAATCGGAGTGCCTTTCCCCATCATCTCAGCAAAGAGCGTTGAAACAAAATTTGGGGTGTCTATTCTGCTTGAACTGCAGGACTCTGTGGTTTTCCTGCCTTCAAGAGTAACTAAAGCATACGCCGCTCACACAAAAGAGCTCTCAACTGGTGGATACGCATTAATATTCAAAGGCCTCATCGCAGTTGGAAAGCCACACCCGGCGGCATCCTTTGAAATAATCAAAAGCCAAAAGTGAGTAACATTTTCATCAAAAAAATATAAATTGATACGACATGGAAAATTTTGATAAAGTTCTCGCGGAAACAGATGAGACCCTTTCAAAAATCAAAAGCGGTTATACAAATCCATTGAAACTAATAAATTCACAAATCAGAAAATGTCTTTCGGTAGTGGAAAAATTCGGACTTTCGATTGGACAAAAGAGAAAATTACAAGCAAAGATTGGGGAGCTGAAACGTGTTAGATTTCTCATGGCAAAAATGAAACGGGGTCATGTAGGTTCAGGATTGAGATCATCTGTTCGTTGGATTAATGTAGAATCGATTTTCGACTCGAGAATTCAGACGGGGCTCGTTGTGAATTTGAATCACAAGGAGATTGAAGACTTCCTCATAGATGCATCGAAACTTATAAAGAAGAAAATATTGAAAATTTTAGATAATTCAACAATGCTCAAAATAAATTTTACATTTTGCGGTGATTTCGTAAAAAAATCAAATGATGAAGAGATAATCGATCGTAAACATTTCAATACACCAAATACAGTTGTAGATGCAGGGACGGATCTAGATGAATGGTTTAAAATTAATGGAATCGATGTCATCCTGAATAAATTGAGCGAATTTTCTGAGAAAAAAAGTGGGTGGGCCTTGAGTGAAATAATTTCCCTAGAGGTAGCAATCAATCGATTTGAGATGGGGAATGGCTCGTCCTATATCAAATTACCCGAACAAATTGAAAAAAAGCATGCCTGCGTCAATGTACAAAACAATGATGATGCATGCTTTTTCTGGAGCATAGTCAGTGCTCTATATCCTGCACCTAGAAATCCTCAAAGAATGACACAATATCCAAAATATTCTACAGTTTTGAATATGAAAGGGTTAGACATACCAATGAAATTGACTCAGATTCTAAGGAAAGAATTCAGTAATGTGAATGAGGCTCAATTCAATCTTTTAACACGAAAAGGTGTTTTTCCCTACGATTATATTGATAATGAGGAGAAATTAAACGAAACCAAGCTACCAAGCATTGAAAATTTTCACAATATATTGAACGATTCAAATATTTCAGATGACGATTACGCTCATGCTCAAAAGGTTTGGGAATATTTCGACATCAAATCGCTTGGAGAATATAGTGATTTGTATATGCGTACCGATATTCTCCTTCTAGCTGATATAATGGAAAATTTTCGCGAATCATGTAGGAAAACATATCATCTCGACCCCGCATGGTACATTACGATGCCCTCGTATACTTGGAGTTGTATGCTCAAGTATACTGGGTGCAAATTACAAATTCTAAAAGATGTAGATATGTTGATGTTTGTTGAAAAGGCGATTCGTGGGGGAATAACGGTTTGTAGCAATAGATACTCTGAATCGAATAACAAGTATATGTCAGAATATGATCCCGAGAAACCATCAAAATACCTGCTCTATCTAGACGTAAATAACTTGTATGGGAAAGCCATGAGCGAACCCCTACCGTATGGGGAGTTCACTTGGGTCGAGAACACCAACATCGATGTAACTCAAATTCCGGATGACAGTCCTGAAGGCTATATTCTCCAAGTAGATTTGGAATATCCGACAACATTACATGATGCGCATAAAGACTTTCCGTTTTGTCCTGAACACCGCACTCCGCCAGATTCCAAATTACCTAAATTAATGACAACTCTACACAATAAAAAAGAATACATTTTACACTACAGAAACTTGAAGCAGGCTCTCGAACACGGTCTTAAATTAACAAAAATCCACAAGATTCTAAAATTCAAACAGTCGACGTGGTTGAAATCCTACATAGACTTGAATACTCGATTAAGAACAATGGCCACGAGTGCCTTTGAAAAGGATCTGAGGAAATTGATGAATAACGCCGTCTTTGGAAAGACTATGGAAAACATTCGCAATCATCGCATAGTTAAATTGGTAAGAAAGTATGAAGGTCGTTATGGCCTCAAAAATCTAATATCGAGTCCACAATTCCAGCAGCGCACAATTTTCGACGAAAACCTCGTAGCCGTTGAGATGAAAAAGTGTGAGTTAATCTTTAATAAGCCTCTATACATTGGTATGGCTATCCTAGATATCTCCAAAACTATCATGTATGATTTCCACTATAATTTCATGCTAACTCACATGGAAGCTGATAAATGCAAGCTCATGTATACAGATACAGATAGCTTTTTTTATGAGCTGTCATGCGAGGATGTATATAGAGAAGTTATTCTAGAGAATATCAATAGATTTGATACATCTGATTATGCTCCAGACAATGTCTATGGGATTCCGCAGGTCAACAAAAAGGTTCTAGGTTTGATGAAGGACGAGGCTAATGGTAAAATAATTACACATTTCGTAGGGTTACGATCTAAAATGTATACTTTCAAATTATCTATGGATGAGGAGGACATTGATAGAGAGCGGGAGCGCTTGAAGGGAAAGGGGTATAGTAAAGATCAAATTGATAATGACTTGAAAAATTTCGGGATGACTAAAAAATCTAAAGGGGTGAAAAAATGTGTAGTCAAAAATAAACTAACATTCGACGATTACGTAAATTGTCTGAAGGAGTGTGCGCAAAAGACTGTAACCCAAAAAACAATACGCTCATACAAGCATGAAGTTTTTTCTATTAAACAATCGAAAATCGGTCTAAGTCCACATGATGATAAGAGAAAACTTTTAGCCAATTCGTTCGATACACTTCCCTGGGGTCATTACAGTTTGAATTAATCGAACTTCTCCATGTCTCATCAATTTGTATTTTTTGAGGAAAATGTTACACACACACACCTACACAATTGTATATGATTTGAATATTTACTATAAATATATATTGAAATGTTTTCACTAGAAAATGAAATGAAAAACATTTTGAAAATTCCTGTGCTTTATTTATTTCCCCCTATATACAACATCTGTGAAAATTATTCATAAAAAGAAATCACTTTTGAAAGTAGAGTTTTCAGTTCATGTAGAATACCTCGGTTTGGACAATTAATGTTAAACATATTCCAATCAAAGTCTCCAACCGCAACTAGCTTTCTCTGAAATTCATTGTACTTGAAGTATGTACTTGCTTTGAAAAAATATATGTGTCCGTCAATGTAGCGGAATGCTGAAGTAATATCGCTTGGTATATTTGGAAAAATATCCTCAATTCGTCCTCTGTTGACTAAACGATAATCATCTTCATGCTGATGGTATTCAATGAAAGACGAATTGTTCAAGAACATGTAGATTTTTCCAGTATTCGTTTGGAAGGCGGCATTTATTTCAGATTGTCCAGGTAAATTGAGATTAATTTTTCGTTTGATTTGCAAGTTTGGAAAATAGCTCGAATAAAATTTATTTCCACTTACTACAAATAGATCTCCAGACGTTGTTTGAAAAACGTGATTCACTTTAGCCAATTCTTTTGGGAGATATTCATGTAGCGGTTCAGATTGCATTTTTTCCTTCAGCAGTTTACTATGCATATTTGCATCTCTACTACCGATATCATTTTTCCATACCATATCTTCAGAAATTACATACATTCGATGGTTGTGAAATTCCGGACTGTAAGCCAAAAACATTACATTAGGGTGATTCACTTCACACAAGTTGTGTTCAACCAATTCAATGTCTGGGGTAGTAGTAGTAGTAGTAGTAGATAATGGGAGTACGATTTTTGTATTAACGTTGATTTGAGGGGTGCTTGACGTCATCATCTGTGATGCTGTTGTCGATGTCATTGAATCGAATTTTGGGATGAGGGCGTAGCGTTCTTTGAAACCATACAGCGCTTGGATTGCATATAAATCATCATCTTGTAGGGGCTTTGTTTCACCCTGATACCATGGATACATGATTGCAGTCGCATCATCGCTATGGTATATCCCCAAAGCATGACCAATCTCGTGTACAAGAACCATAAGTAAATTCGTATAACCATCTGGTACTGTTCCATTGCCTACATACCAATTCTCATCACTATCCAAGTGAACTTCTATGCATGACGAATCTGATTTCGGGAAGAAGGCATGCCCCAAGACACCACTCGGCCCATCGAATTTGAATCCACAATTCACACTTCCCATACATACAATGCGAAGAAGGTGATTTCTTTTACCAAACGAAATTGTAATGTCTGGATTGATGCGATTGGGACGAGTTTTTTTAAATGTTAATTTAGATGCATTCTACCACATATCGAAAGCCGTCTGAACTACTTCATTATATTTTTTATGTGTAACAGGTAGATACCATTGAATTGTCGTCTTGTTCCATTTATTTCCAACCCGGAATTCATTGTCACCATGTTGACATCGAGGTTTTTTCATCAACTGTATTGTTTCTTCATTGAGGGTGCCATCTGGCGGTAAATTATATCGATCTTGAAAATGTCTAAGGACCTCATTAAAATCCGTCAGAGTACTATTATCAATATAACCATATTTTTCAAGATATTTTCGTGCTTCAAGTTGAGTTAGTAGGCTGCCACCACCACCACTAACATAGTCATCAGATGTCACTGTGCGTAATGTCAACAGTAGAGTGGTAAAAACAACTGTCTCCATGGTTAGCTTGATGGGAAATGATTCAAAAAAGATTTGTGGAGGTCTTCAAATATAAAAATAAAATCGATTCAGTAACTAATCGCATTTATTATAGGTAAATACATCATATTAATTACATTGTAAATCGGATTTAATTTGAGAACGATAATAAAATAAATATTCACGCAAAGCATTGGTATACAAACATACTATACTAAATCGGTATTTTGAATCCAGCTGTTGTGAGATCTATCAAGACCTAACCATTTCACGTACAGCTTCTGGCCTTTTCTTCGCATCACTTTCTCCACGAGATAGATGTCGGGATTCTTGGTTTTCTGCAACTCCTCATCATAGAAGGCCCCCCTGATTGCCGTCCCATGCATATCTTCCAACAGATATGTGGTGGGATTCGTTATTTTGACTTCGACGATTTTAAATAACTCTGTCGTCCAATTTGGGGTGTACCCCTTTTCGAAAATATGCTTGACCTTGGATATGCGTACAATATCACCAACTTTGAATTTTCGCGGGCCAACAATCTTCAAGTGTGTATAAGATCTATTGAGAATTTGTTTTTCATTGGATTTATCGACTTGCGATGGTTTGCAACCAATCGTACTGTGGTGTGTATCATTGTAGGATTCTGTAATGGTGGGTAGTACATCTATCCACCTGTAGGTGGCATTCAAACTAAAGTATTTGAATAGTTTTTCTTTCAAAGTTCTAATTACACGTTCTGCTATTGCAGCCTTCTTGACGCTGTACGTACTGTAATGGTTTATGTTATGCAATTTCATTAGACTTTCACTGAACGAAAAAGGTACGTAAATACAATGAAAAAATATTTGAAACAAAGAAACGTGATCATTAAATCTCAACCAAAGTAGAGTTTCATTAATACAAAGTATGTTCGTTCATGACCTTGTGGCTGCAATCACTAATTGATGAACGTTCATTGGTATCACGAAAACCAATACCTTGCTATGAACAATGCATTCACTACTTTAATGAACACTATAATATCATTTCAATGAAATGAAAGATAGCTATGATAATATGCATCCATTGCGGTGATGAAATATTATTATTGTTTGAATAAATGCAATTACCGTTTCAAAGCACATTCAATCTATATTTCAATGCGTAAGTATACGTTGATATTATGGAATTCTTACATTGTATCAATGAATTATTCCATCGATTTGATAAATATTTCTACACCATTCCGATGAATATGTTCGTTATTCCGATACCTATTAGTACGTTGTTTGAATGAACGTGTTCACTGGTTCCATAAATATTTCTTCCATGGTTCAATGAAATAATTACGTGGATTCGAAATGAAACGTACATTGTGTTGATTTATTTAAGGAATAACATCTCCCTAATTAAAAATAGTTAATTTTTCAAGATAATGTTCAATTATCTGGAATGATATATACAGGTTGATACATATTTTAGAGAGATTATAATTATATTAATGGAACACAGTGTATATATAATATTATAGTTGGTTTTGACCTTCATCATTGAGAATAAATCCATAATGACACTGATGGGGTTCGAAAAGAATATAGGTACAAATACTGAGAATATAATATAGCAAAGTAAGAAACACTTCCGAATGCCGAATGAGTGTAATGATGAAGAGGAAAAGTTGTTATAACTATTTTAATTCCGAAATAACAATCATAGATTGAGTGAAGACAAATTGAATTATTTTCTCTTGATCGTAAGACATAAATATCCATCAAATCGTGTAATATTCTGATATAATGAAACAATCACAGATCGAATTTGAAATAATTTCCATGAGTTGTTCGATACAAGAAACTAATTCGATTTTGTAATTATAGTTCACTCTGTATATCCTCAACTTTAGAAAATACTCCTCCGAAAATAGGAAGCATGTGTCCTATATATATATGATGATCATAATAAGAACAATCGATGGTCAATGTTAGTCACAAGTGAATTGATTGAATGCCTATAATAATGAGGGAAATAATTCGAATTGTTCTCCATATTGAAACGATTTATTAAAAGACTCATTCTACATAGGACTGTCATAGAAAAAAACCTTAACATGAAACCGAATGATCATGTTAAATTAAATAGGTACATTCAGAATTGTAGCTTGACAGTTCTCTTCATTTTCCTTAAGCGCTTCAGATAATATATGTACCTTTGGGAAAGAAAGGCTTCCTTTCATTTTATAGAAATGATGTTCAATGAAGGACCAAAACATCTCTGATTCAGCAGGAAAATCAAGATTGAACAAATATATAATTTTGAAACATATATCTACTGCTCTAACTATATGGAAGAAGGTATATCTAATATTATCAAAATAAACACATATTTCGGTGGGAGTTGCCATGTCCTCACTTACACATATAATGAATGGCTGGATAGCACTTTTCTTCGACTTCGAAAATCTTAGGTGCTCCTCGACCTCCTGGTTACTCTTCCCAAAGTGAAGAAATGATTCCTGGGAGTTTTTATGGTATATTTTATTATGTTTCTCTTTCCACCTATATCTTTTCTGATAGCCTTGTTGGTTGGTTGATTGCAAATGAAGCACATCATCTTCACATAATATGATCAAGTTACACGGTTTCTCACTTTGTTTCTCCGTCCCTATACTCTAGATTTTTATTGCGATATATAGAAAGAGATTCAATCTGAAAACTAACATCTCAATAATTATCATGCCTAATGATAAAAACATGATAACATACCTTCTGTAATGTGAAACAACAGTTGAATTCAAAATCAATGTTACACTTTCGGCACAGTTGAGCGACCTTTCGTTTGTGTTTCTGGACTAGAAATGACCTGAGCGCGGTGTGATGACTTCATCCTAAAAAAACTTTCCGGGCGAATTTTCTCCAGGCCAATAGGAATACTTCTTTTTGATGTAAGAGTTCATCAATATATTGCATGATACGAGCATTACAATGAACCGTTCATCAATCTATGTACGCGGATACATTGAAACAATAAACGCATTTCGTTAGGATCATGTACTGGGTGATTAGTTGAAAACGATAAGATACATTGTTTCTATGACATCATAAATGAATGTACGTCTACATCAAAACAATGAACGTATTTCTCCGAAACAATGTACCGATTATTCACTTAGGTTCATGATGAGCATTATTCTTATGAACCGTTCATCAATCTATGTACGTACATTGGAACAACGTACGCAATTCATTATAATGATGTACTGGATAATTTGTCGAAAGCAATTCGATACATGGTGTATATGTTATTCATAAACTGTTCATCGATATATGTACGTGTAGATCAAACCAATGAACGCATTTCTTCAATACAATGCACCGAATAATTATCCACTATCGCTTACATGTACTCAATATTCACTTCTATGATTTGATCTGAACCTTACATCATTTCGACAATGAATGCGTGCATTGTAATGACAAATTAATTTGCTTGAAACAACGTACTTGCTCTCCCATATGTCATGCGAAAATTCATTATCCTCATGAAATGAATTATAAACCGATGTATTTATACAATATATTGGAAACCTTGGTTATCACTAGAATGAATACAGTTACTTTTTTGAAACAATTGAACATCAAAGTAATGTTACACATTCATCAGTTGAAAATAGTGATGTTATTGGAAAAATTCATAAATACAATGCTGAAATCATTGAATTCATTAATGAAATGTATCGAAGGGATGGAAATATTCATTGAGTTACTGAATATTTTCGTCAGTACTTGATGAACGCAATTACATCATGATCATGAATGGGATACTCGAGTAATGATCGTTTGTTTGTTCATATCATGAAAATTACTTTCTTTCGATGTAAAGAATTATGATGAATGGTGTTCATTGTTTTCGCACACGATAATTTTTTCAGTGTTGGAATTTGCTATTGTAAAATTCAGTTCCCTGATCTGTTTGCAGATTTTTCGGACATCGTTTTGTGTGCGCTAAAATGTCTGCAAACGTTTTGGTTATTTCCTCGCCAGTTTTCGTTTTCAATGGACGCGTCCATACATATTTAGAGAAACAATCAATCACAATCATAATCATTTTGAAATTTCGATTCTTGTGTGAGACATACTGTCGCATTTCCGCTAGATCCATTTGCCACAAGTCGTCTATACCTTTAATTATGGTTCGCCGACGTGGGTAATTTTTTCTTGCAGGTTTATGCAGCTCATCGACAAGTCGAATCTTTTCTGCAGAGTGTGACATATCTCAATATCAATATGACTGGATGATAGCGTGACATGTGTGTGTGTGTGTGTGTGTGTGTGTGTGTGTGTGTGTGTGTGTGTGATAAAGTGGTTAAAGAATTGTAATTTTTCCTCATATATATTATTTTATTGCCGACTTAGGGATACAATTTTGTTTGGAATTTTTGTTTGCGGATCAATGGTGGAATACACATTCTTTGCGAGATCATCTTTGATCTCTGTGACGATATTGGTGAGAAGCTGTTCAGATTCAAAACTTTGCTGCTGACGCTTCTTCAAATCGACAATAGTTCCATTGATATTCTCCTGCACCTCGGAAATATCCAGAATTGCCTTTGAATTCAAAACGATGTCCTTCTCCAGTTTAGGTAATGATATACTTAGAAAGTTTGTCATCGAGCTGGTTGTTTTCTGTAGCATCATCGACAATTGTATCAAGTTTGAATTGAATGTTTCCAGTTTGATTCGATGTGAATCGAACATCTTCTCTAGTTTTATCGATTCGTTTTTGAGACTATCAATCGCAATTTGTACCTTATCACCAAAATCATCGAACGCAATCTTGAAATCTGTTTTTATTTGTGAAATAGTCTGTTCTACATATATTTTAATATTGTCTACATATTCCTTGTTGGCGACATCGTTTTTCAAATTTGGCATTTTGACATTACACAATTTCAAATTGCCAAAATCTATATCCCCTTTAGAAGTGTACGATAGTCCACCACCGACGCTCGGAGATGTAATTACCACCAGTTTGCGTTTTCCATTCGAACTACGTCCGAACTTATCGATAGTCATCTTTGAAATGACCTCAATATCCATGCGAAAGTCTGTATCTATTGTATGATGTTGGCCTCCTTCAATTCGTCAATGATTGATACAATCTCGTTGTCCAGAGAGGTATTTCCTGCATTTTTCGAGGCTATGAGCAATTTTAATCTTTCACACAATTCATTGGGGTCATCCCAGTAAATGTATTCCACAGGTTTAGTATTGTAGGACAACATTGGCGATTGGAATTTCGTCGGCAAATTTCTCAATTGGATATTTAAACCATGTCCCGTTGTATAACGTCTCGATGATGATGTTGGAGGTATGAACATGGGTCTAATGATTTCCTTATACTTATATCTTTTGGTACCTTTCAGTTTTCCGCTAGCATTCTTGTGGGCATTCGAAAGTTCCAAAATTTGTTTATATCCATTCAGATCTTCTTTATTGAAATTTTCTGGTACATCGTAGAATATCAGTTCATATATTCCAGGCGTCCCTCTCACTTGTTTTCCAGCAATTTTGATGTAGCCTGTACGACCATCAAAATCAATTTCATTATATCCAAGACGCCATATTGAATTACTGGAATCGTATATGGGGCCATATACTTTGTCTATTTTTTCGTCCTCTGTCCAATATTCTTTCATGAATCGAATGCTCATCACAGGATACTGCTCAAGGTATGACTCAATAGCTGCGGGATCAATTACATCGGTGTCACCATCAGGCTCTTCAGATTCCTCATCTTCCTCGAACACGCCATCATCACTTTTACCGCTAGCGCTAGCAATACGTTCAAGTTTTTGAAATTGAATTCCCGATGCTTTCTCTTCTTCATCTTCTTTTTCAGTTTTTTCACTTTCATTCCATACTTTCAGCTCTTCTTTTTTCGATAGTGTTGAAGGCTCATTTTTTATGCCACTATCAATTAATCGACTTTTTGTCGATACTAGTTTTTTCAGGGGTGTAGATATTGGTTGGAAAAATTTCTGTATTGTCTCATCCTCCTCAGACCTACCTAATTTCAAAGTTAGATATTTCTTCCTTATAGCCTGGGCTATTTCACTGATTTTATTCTTGCGAATGACGTCGACCTCTTTGCTGGACGGTTTCATGATTATGAATATGATACATCACAATGTAATCATACTTTTATAAACTTGTCGAAGCCCTGTCGATAGCGACCTGAATTCAGATCACACTCCTTGACAATAACCATTGCACCATATTTTTCACACCAACAATCTGCACAAAGTCGCTTGAATTCATCGAATGTGACGTCTGGGGAGACGTGTTCATCAAACACATGCTTTAAATTCACCTCGTCTTGTTTAAATAGCACAATCAGGTTACAATTATCTCGAAGCATTTGCTTTCTAGCAAAACTGTATGTCTGGCCAATGTATATAGCGTCAATACCTCGATGTCGACACATTGAATAATATTCTTGAATTTTTTGTTGTGAATCGCAAGAAATGTCATCGAAAATGAAGACGGAATTTGGTTTTGCTTCGTTGGGACATATGATTTCATCATTATCTTTGTATGGAAAATAACCTACTCCTTTGACTGCCTTCAATACCTCTTCGAGCAGCTGGTACTTGGGTTGATACAGCGATTTTGAGTACACGTATACGTTTTCAAATTTGGCGCCATTAGGATGAAACAGCAGTGCCAGTGCGGCATTTGTTTTTCCACATCCACTCGGTCCGCAGATGATTGCACGAAATGAGTTTGGTAATAAAGCACCATGTTTACTTGAATCTCTCGCACCTGCACCATCATTCAGATGGTCCAAGTTTTCGATTGGTAGGATGTTTTTCTGCTGAACGGTCCTCATGATGTGAGACATACCACATTCAAATTCATAATAAATATCGATATCTCGTAACATCATTAGTCATTTTTAATGTTGATCTATCGTGGAGAGGGTGTGGTAAATTCATTAATCGATAAACTACCATTCGAACTACATCTACCCGGTTATTCGTATTGTGGTCCTGGAACCAAATTACAAAAGCGACTAGAGCGTGGTGATACGGGTATCAATCCGTTGGATGAGGCTTGTAAAGAACACGATATCGCATACTCTGAAAACACCTCTGTGGAGGAACGTCATAAGGCCGATCACGTATTGGAAAATAGAGCGTGGGAACGAGTCAAATCGAAGGACGCGAAATTTGGTGAGAAAGCAGCAGCTTGGTTCGTCACCACAGGCATGAAGGCGAAACGTAAACTCGGTATGGGTATGGGGCAAAAGCAACACCCATTTTCAAAAATTGTAAACAATATACTTGGCGTTTTGAAAAAACAAACATTTAGTCATGGTAATGATAATAACGATCTGCATCAGGGTAGTGGTTTGAATCGATCATCTGTAGCAGCTTTGCGTGCAGCTCGAAACGCGATAAAAAAAGTTGGAGGTCGAAAGAGAATACGAATACCTCGAATTATACCTTTACCGACGACTTCATCATCATCATCGGCGGGAAAAAGTGTAGGATTTCTACCGCTAATCCCGCTATTCGCAGGCCTCTCGGCTTTAGGGTCGTTGGCTGGGGGAGCTAGTGCCATTGCAAAGACAGTCATCGATGCCAAGAATGCAAAGAAAAAAATGGAGGAAGATATGCGTCACAATCAAGCTATGGAGCATTTAGGGTCTGGTGTGTATCTGCGTAAAACACGTAAAGGATTCGGTCTATACTTGAAGAAGAATGCGACTCCGAAATGTGTCAAAGGAGGCAGAGGTCTATACTTGAAGAAGCGTCAGTCAAAAAACTTCTAGCTGAGCTGCCCGATAGAGCATTATATGATGGAGAGATTATAAAGTATGCAAAAAAGCTGAAAATACCATACTTTCGAGGTGTTTTCATGCGAGACACTCTGCCTAACCGACCACGACGTTGCGAGTGTGCAGTGGTGAATTTAGATTCCTCCATTAATTCAGGTACACATTGGGTGGCTTATAGAAAAGTTGGAAACACGGTTCGTTATTTCGATAGTTATGGTAATTTGAAGCCGCCAGGAGAATTGGCTGAATATTTCGGACGCAGCGTTGATATTTTATATAACAATAAACAATATCAAAATTATAATCAAATCAATTGTGGACATTTATGTTTAGCATTTTTACTACATTCCAAATAAATGAATGTGTTTGATGAATTGAATCTTATTACTTTCCTACACACCAATCAAGAATCATGTCTATGATATTAACTCTGAAGGGTCGTACTTCGACGCTATCCATCGATTTCTCCCCACCGATTCAATTAGAGTCTGATTCTGATTATGGCTTAGCTTTACTCAGTTTTCATTCATACAACAGCATACCTAATATTGAAAAGGACACAAAGTTTGATTATTTCGAGAATGGTAACAAAGGCAAAAGAAAAAGTATTGATATTCCTGTTGGAGCTTACGAAATTGAAGATATTGAAAGGTTGCTCAGAAAAGATCTTGTCGTACCAACTTCGCAAAAGAAAAATTCACCGCCGACAGAGAAGCCCGAAGACTTTTTCTATCTCAGACCGAATAATAATACTTTGAAAAGTGAAATTTTTTGTAAGCACCATGCAATCGATTTCACTCGGAACAATAGTTTAGCAAACATATTAGGATTCTCACCTAGAATTTTGGAACGTGACATTCACCATGTATCCGATCAGCCTGTGAACATTATAAAAGTACGAACGATTCATGTGGACAGCAACATTACCTCTGGAGCCTTCTACAACGACAGACCATCCCACACGATCTACGAATTCGCTATCGACGCCGATCCAGGCTACGCCATCGACGAAACGCCAAATCATCTCATCTATCTGCCCATCGCTACTCATACATGTGAAATTCATAATATCACACTCAAAGTGCTCGATCAAAACTTTCAATTGGTCAATTTTCGAAACGAAGAAATAATCATTCGATTGGAGCTGAAGCCATTATGGTGTTAGGTGTTTATAAAAGCCGCTCCACTGTTTCCCAGCCATCAGTCTTCAAGAAGACCTTCATCAGTCACACTCGGCAGCTCAGTCTGCAGAATATAAAATTTCTCAAGTCTCTCGGCTACCATGTTATCTGCACAAGTGTTTAACATCTTCCGAAAACCTCACCTAGATGAATCCATACAAAAGGTGGAATGGCGGACATACTACCCCTATGTCAAGTCTTTTCGTAACAATGATGTTATAGAAATCAATATTAATCAGTCTGATGCCTTCGATGCTCTGTATGATAGTATGCTACACATTAGTGGAAAAATCACTCGAACTAAAGGTGCTGGACGTGTATCTTTTGTCAATAATGCTGGGGCATATATGTTCCAATCCATCAGTTATGATCAAAATGGTAAAGAATTGGAATCTGTACGTGAAGTTGGAACTGTCAGCACCGTTAAAGGATATCTATGCTATACTGCCGAAGATTCAAAACATTTAGTTATAGCAGGTTGGACCTACCCCAATAATGTTGATGTCATCAATGGAGTGGAATTAACGTTCAGTATGCTCATTCCTCTGAAGCACTTACTAAACATTTTCAACGATTACGAGTGCGTCTCCTATGGCAAGCATTCAATTCGCTTAGTACGAGCAGGAAACGATAACAACTGCTTCAAAATCACTGAAGCTATTGGGGCGACTGTTGACACAGAAGTACAATTGGACATCGAAAATGTGGAACTCAAAGTGAAAAGATTGTATCCGAACGATCAAATTAAATTACAACTTCTGAAGGCAATTAAGGCTGACACTCCTATCCTTATACCCTTCAGAAAATGGGAATTGCATATGCTGCCTTCTCTCACCACAGGTGCCACCAATGAAATATGGGCTGTCAAAACTTCATCGTTCCTCGAAAGCCCTCGATATGTCATCGTTTGCTTTCAAACAAACCACGATCAAAATAAAGTGAATAATGATCCAACAGTTTTTAATCATGTGGACATTACAAATATCACATTAACACTCAACGGAGAAAGTTACCCAAAGGAAAAGATGCATTTGGCCTTCAATAAAGGAGCCTTTCCCCAAGCCTACTTTAACTATTCTCAATTCGGGTATAGTTACAAAAATACCACCATACATACCCCACTCCTCGGTTATGCCGAATTTTCCGGTAAACAGCCTATTTTCGTTATAGATTGTTCTCGACGTGATGAAAGTGTTAAAAGTTCCAGCGTCGACGTCAAACTTGAAATTGAAGCTTCCCAAGGTTTTCCCGCCAATACTCGCGCCTATTGCATCATTGTTCACGATAACATTATCGAACACCTCCCGCTCAGTGAAATTATTAAAAAGTGGAACTGATTCGATTTCATCGACAGTTTGAGTCAGATATTCATCATGAGAGTTGCGTTCGTAGACATTCAGGGGTTTGTTGTTGAACAGCAATTTCACCCAAAGGAGATTGCTATAAGAATTGGTGTTCAATGTAGTAATTATTTACTGTTGCCAAAAAAACCATTCTCATTGCTAAGCAAAGAAGACCGATGTGGGGTTTGTTTCTTGGAGAAAAACGTTCATGGTCTGAGATATTCTTCAGGCTTTGTGGAATACAACTTGCTAGATGATATTCTCCGGGAGAATTTGTGTGACATTGATATCATTTATGTGCGAGGCTATCAGAAGAAGGAATTGTTGATTGAAAAATTAGCTCCATTCAATGTACATGCAAAAGTTGTGAATCTGGAGGATTTCGATGATTCATGGTGGGTTGTTCCAACTTTCCAGAATAGCACCAAGATATCCTGTATGCATCACCTGCGTCGCTGTTGGGGTGACTCCAATCATTGTTGTAGTTTACGAAACGTTGATATTTTATATGAATGGTTTGAAAATATGCTACCAAAATAATTTGTGATCTCTCTCTCAATAAAAATCTCATCATTATTATTTATGAAAAACTTTATTTCTTCCTGAAATCCTGTTGGGAAACCTCGATGCCGATTGACGTTTCATCGCTTTGACGTTTCGTTGTTTTGACGTTTCGTCGTTTTGACGTTTCGTCGTTTTGACGTTTCATCGTTTTGTCGTTTCATCGTTTTGACGTTTCGTCGTTTTGACGTTTCATCGTTTTGACGTTTCATCGTTTTGACGTTTCACCGTATGACGCATGACGTATGTTGTAGGTCGGGGTGGGACATTGAAACGGTGTGGGGCGGGTCATTGGGGATGTGGACCTGTGTACCCCCCGAAAATATTTATGGGGGTTCGTACGACCCTGGTGGGGCTATTAGATAGGTTAGGTACGACCCTGGTGGGGTTATTAGATAGGTTAGGTACGCCCCTGGCTGGTGGAACTATTTTAGATAGGTTAGGTATGCTACCGACTCGGCTCATCAAGGTAGGTTAGCCACATTTCGGCAAATCGCATATGTTGGGTTTGACGCATTTCTGCGAAGTCGCATATTATGTTGGGTGGTTTGATGCGTTTTGGCGAAGTCGCACATGTTGGGTTTGATGTGTTTTGGCGAAGTCGCATATTATGTTGGGTGGTTTGATGCGTTTTGGCGAAGTCGCACATGTTGGGTTTGATGTGTTTTGGCGAAGTCGCATATGTTGTGTTTGATGCTCACTCGACTGTGCTAGAACCCCCTTTGTTCTACTACTCTGATAGGCATATTGATGTTTCATATAGTATATGCTTCACGTTTTATGAGACATACTGTAGCACTCGTTTTCTTTGAGCACTCATCTCTTCGCTTCTCGTACTCTAAGAAAGTCTTGCGCCAAATCATCTTGTATCATAATATACTATAATATGTAACTTTTGCCGCGTCTGACCAGTTAGATGAATTATTTGAGTTGAGATAACACAAGAGTTTATCCAACCAACCCAATGTATGTAAGTGTTGTATTTGCTTTTTCTGTTGAATCATGTTTTTCTCGGTCTTCCCTTTCGTTTCCAGCACGGTCTCCTGATAAAGCCATCTAACTCATTATCTGAATTGTTTGGTTCATTCTGAAATTATCTCCGAGAACGAAAAAGTAACAAAAAATTTACGAACCATGTAATTTTTTATGTAAAAAAAGATACCCCCTTCTTCTGACGTTTCGTTAGAAGCGTATTACTCACCTCCTCACCCCTACATTACACTCCACAGATTTCTCAAATAGAATGACCTACCTTTGATACCCCATTGGATATTTATTTTCATCAAGAATTCAGCCATGCAGTTTTCTGGTCGCATTTCTGGTTTTTCACTGAGTAGAGACCCGAAATGTTATTGTAGAGTTCAGTCTCAGTTTATAGCTTATAAACTGTGGTTCAGTTATGGGAGGAGGAGCTATAAAATATTATGCACTGACAAAGAATTGATCTCCAGATTGTTAGAATTTGTGCTTTCTTCTATAATGCATCAAATCATCGTAAAAGGAAGTCAAAAACAACATGAGATTTTGAAAGTGTCTAATGATATCCCACATATTTGGTGGAAAAAGTCAGATGTGCCGACATTCAGGAAACCCCCGTGAGTGTCCATGCTCATTTGATGACTAGCGGAGGAGGAAAAAGAGGATTGCACACCAAGCGCCGAATAAATATACATTCGCCTAGTAAAACTCAAGTTATAAGCAATCAGATAGGCAGTATATGCATTTCTATGTTCATATATATCATAGTAATTCTTAACTTGGCGCTGAATTATTGGAGAATTTCAAAAATTTGGAATATTCATGGGTGCTCCGATATTATTTAGCACTCATGGGCAAGTCAAAATTATATGCTCAAAATACATAGTCAAAATAATATAGCTGATTTCGTGGTGAAATTACCCATCCAATGACTTATATCACAATTTTATTATTTTAGCTTCTAATAGTACCGTATCCTATAATGACTTAATGAATATGAATGACTGAAAACAAGAAATTATTCAAACATCACATCTATATATCAAAAAAAAACAATTCCATTTCAGGAACTTATTGTCGGCTACTATGAAAGAGGTAGATAGTGTGAAGAATCATTTTATAATAATGTATCAGTATTGAGTATGATTTTACCATTGTTCATTTTATTATTTATATTTTGTATTGTAATTCTGGATGATTAGTTCTGGAATAATGGGTTTATTATTATTATTAGCAAGTTAAATTGTATTATAGATACTTCTTGTCTGAACTCGCCTTTTATATACAATTTTTGTGATCTCAATCATTCAATATCATCTTTTATTACCATTTTTATTTCCTCTAATTGTCAATTTGGTGAGTTTTATCAACTTGGTACCCAAATGTAATACATTTATCTATTCCATACTGTTTTTCCTATCTATACGTACTGTTAACTGAAATCTATGAATAGGACGTATTCGTTTTTCTACACAGTTTTGTATTCGTAGCCAGAATTTTTCCGAGAGTGAATTTTTGGCCTATAACTGATCCATCAGTACAATTGTCTGCCAGAGATTCTTCCATTATATTCTTGGCACAATTATTCAATCTTTTCTCTCATTCAGCTGAACCATCCCTGGAAGAATTGCCATCCAATATCCAAATAAAACCATCCCAGAGGTTTGTGAACGTTTCTTGGGACAAAGTTGACTGTTCCAAGAAATTCGGTGATTTATTTTACCAAATCACTACTGACAAAGGGAAGATGATAGTCGAAGAAGGTGATAGAGATAGTGAAGTCAATCAACAACAGATAAATGGTTTGGAGCCAAACAAACACTATTCGTTTACTCTCCAGACTGGTAGAAGTGTCGAAGGACATTTCACACCATATATTATAGAATTTGCTACGTTGCCAGGAGGTAAGACATGCATCATACTGTTTAACTTCGATCAAAGGGCTGTTCCGCATGTAATAGTTTCTGTTAATCTGTATTATGCAGCTTAATATAATTCGACAACTTTTGAAAAAAACCATCATACAAATTTATTCACTTGATTTTGGATTCCAAAAAATCCAGAAGTTCTATTATTTTTGCAATAAATTGGGTAACGTTGCACGAATTGATGATAGCAAAACTCCCTAAAAATCACAAAATTATTCATAAATGTATGGGTAATTATCTATTCTTCATCTTCAGTAAAATCATTTAATATATAATAATAATAATAATATTAATAATGATGATAATAATAATGATAATAATGATTTATTTATTCATCTTTCAAGATCACACAGAATGATATAAGACATGTCAGAATAACAGCGACAAAATTACAAAAATACATAAGATGAAATTGAAATTCAATAGTGCAGTATGCAAAACATTGACTCAGCACATAAAATCATTAGAAATTGTATATACGCATTGCTCAATTGAAAAATTCTTGAGAGCTCTTTTAAAAAGATTTTGGTCATTCATGGTTTTCATGAATAGTGGGAGATGATTGAAGAATTTTGTTCCATTATACTGCGGACTCTGCTCATTTATGGTAGTTGAATGTGTAGGGACACAATATATCCTTGACATCCTTTATTCAGTCATTGATTGATACATATATTTGAGTCAGTTGTTTGCTGTTATAATGAATATTCTACTATAGAATGGATGCGTTTGAATCACCTTTTTTTCAGTGGCTCCCAGTGTAGAGAACCTAGAACTCTATTCGATCGATAGGTATTCGGCTTCTTTGCGATTCGAACTTCCACCTAATCCTGAAGGAACCTTTAAAGAAGTGCAGGTCATTAAGTGCAACAGTTTGTCTTTGAAGAAATGCAGGTCTTCGATTCATCCTGTGCAAAGTTGCAACCTATGGCCCGGCAAATTCTGCGTCGAAGTCGACTATTTGATACCCGATCAGTCCTACTCATTCAGGGTGGCTGTTAAAAATCTCAATACTCCGTCCTTCGGAAAAGAAGTCATCGTGAAGGGAATTGCACGTGATAGAGGTATATAAATTTTATATTTTATTATTTTTTCAACGCAATATGTACTCGAATAACAAATCATCATTTAGGTTCATTTTCAATCATTAAACGAATATTATTCATTTATTTTTCTCGAATAACTTACAGACGAAGAAGATTATTCATGATTATTGATGACTGAAAAGATACTTGCGGTATTATGCATCAAATCTGTCGATGAGTTAAGTTATGTTCCTCATTTCATATTTTGGCATACAGGTCTATTCAATATTTCATTTCCAATCGAATGAAGAATGTTATATTTCATGTAAAAATTTGATTTTAAAATTGAATACATTCACTTTAAATAACTATTTCACACATTTTGATTGATCCGTTTATTTTTCACCTGTATATTATTCGTTTATAATACATGGAATACGAATGCTATAAACCAAGGTGTTTCTTTCCAAAATATGTAGACCTGTCAAACAATCTTACTAAGGCTGCACCGCTCGAATGAAGATGGCGATACGATCGTTCTGGTCAATTCCGCTTTTACTGATAATGACGGATATCTGAGAGCAATGGATAGCTGACGGTTCAACTTTTGCATTCGTGTTGGATTGCTAATTCAAATTATGTTTTCCAGAGTTTCCAAAAAAAAATCTTCGAGATCGATAGAGGTGATGCCATCTAGAGTCAATCTTGGGCAGCCTTAGTCAGATATTAAAATTCTTTCTAATCAAGTAGACAGAAATCTACAACTTTTTCTAGTCGCTGCGTATAGAGAGTTGGAACACCAGTCTATATTTACATGATGCTATAAAAATACAAATAGGCGATTATCTGCATGGCGTTTATCTGACAATAAGATTGTTCCTCTCAGCCCTTCTGTTCGACTGTTTGAAGTTGAAATATCTACAACTGTCAATGTCGTAGACATCTGAATGCGGTAAAATCTCGTCAGGTCACTTAAGCGGAGAAGTGATTGAAGTTTTTGGTGAAAAATAAAATCTTGAATGCACTACGTGCATATTAGATGATATCCCGTATCCCCAATAGTTTATTTATAAGTACCTATGTATTATTTCAATAAATGTTTCTTGAGAATGGATTTTATTATCTCAAGAAAAGTTATACAGGTCATAAAGTCCGTGTCCCTTTTATCTCTTGATTCATCTGAGATATTGGCGCCAAACAGGGTAGGTCAAATGAGACAATAGTGAGCGATTGCGTGCGATTTGGACATCATGCATATCCACTCTTGATGTAGGAACTTCTAGCTTTTATCAGTACCTACATGTAGTGTAATTGATCTAGTATAAAACAAATAGGGATAATAGCAACAACTTTTTATTTTCATTTGTTCCAATGGAATTTATTTATTTTTTCTTTCAGTTCCAGGTAAACCAACGAATGTAACTTACAAAATTGTCGATTGTCATGACTTAACCGACCACTGCAGTCTGAACATTACTTGGATTCATCCCTATGAACAAAACGGTACTATAACATCTTTTGAAATTATTCTGAATCACACTGATCACAGGAAAGACCCGGAAGACCTGAAATATATCCATGCAGTGTACAAAATCGATAATAAGACATATTATCGTGACTATACATATCAGGTTCGTAATAATTTCTTCAATATTTCATCAATTTTGCTTCACTTTGTGCTATCCTAACCAACACTTCATACAATAATTTGTTGCTTAAGTAGCATACACAAATAAATAATTGATTTTAGAGAAATAGTAAATGATAATACAAACATGTGTTCCGATTCATAAACATATTCGTGATAACTTGCTTGGTATACCGGCACTGAATTATTTAAATTAATATACATTTTTACCTCTTTATATAAATATGTTGTGTGTATTAGTGTTCTTAAAATGTTAAGTAATAATCGAATCTCTATTTTATTTCATGATGGTGCTGTAGGTTTTGCCGGGTTTTCCTACAGTTTTGAATAGCAAATGCGCCACCCTGTTCAATAGAAGTTGCCCCAGCGCACAATCAAAAATACAATCAAATAATTGTAAATATCCATCTTTTGCTTTGTATTATTATAATAGTTGAGATCACATATATAGAAGTCTTTTTGCATTAGTTATTATGACTTGTACCATACAAATTGTAAGATTTGTCACTGGTATTAAAATAAATTCTATATTCTATTCTGAATTACATAGAGCATATCTATTCTACTATCACGAAGAGAGCAAGTTGAATAGTTTCTAAACTCTAGAGTTCATATTATACCCCAAAACACTATTTGTGCTGTATCGAGTTTCACTAAGAATTTCTGATAATGTGTTCAGGTCCCATTTGGTATAGTTTGTATGTACGTGTATTATTTGCTCTTTCTTAGTTGAAAAGTACTGGAAGATTATTCCAAATTGAATTTAAAGGTACCTATCTCCAAGAAATTTTATAGATGAGGTGGGGGGGGGGAGGAAATGCAGCACACTTTTTGAATTGTGAACAATTCCAGATACAATCCCTGCCATACAGCACCTATTATAACCTCTACTTGAGATCTGCCAACGATGTGTACAGGAGCGAGTTCATCGAAAGTACTGTGAAAACTGACAATCTCGGAGATCACATTGATCAGAGCCCGAAGCTGATTGCTAAAGGCCAGTCGACGCTCATTTTCAAGATTCCATACATCGATAGACGGCTGCAGCAGTATTCCATGACAATTGTAGTTCAGGATTACGACAAATCCAAGTCCATCAGAAGTGAGATAGCCAAGAATAAGAAAGTTTCTGATAACTTGTGTCATTCCTATGGGAACACCTGGATATCTCAAGTGATTAAGGTGAAATTGAAATTAATTTCGTTTTTCAGCCAGTATAATTTTGAGTAAAGAAATGCTATTACTGCTATTAAATTTTCAATTACGGAATAAATATTTCCAGGTACAATCTAATGAAAGCAGAAATATTATCATTGGGAATACGGATAGTGAAAAACTAAAACCAATGACAAAATACTGCATAGTATTCATAATCACAAACCAATACAAAGGTTCAGCACATGATGTAGTTTATTATGAAAGGCTGACAATGCCCAAAGCAGAGGACAAACCTACAGAAAACGCTTCAACCAACTCTTTCAGTCACTTATATATGCTGCTCCTATTGCTGTTATTGATTCCCGTCGGATTCCTTGTATACAGGTGAGAATCATATGCCATCTTCTACTTAATTTTTAGTTTTTGAAATGAAAAATCTTTGAATCTCAAAATCCCCCCCCCCCCCAAAAATCTCTGGAACGTTTTCCAGTGATTGTCCAACTGTACACCTTTCAACTATTAGGTATCGACATTGATTGTACAGTCAGTGGAGTTGATAAATTGCTTCGTGTAAAAATGAAAATATAAGTTAGTCATATTTCTAGAGATTCTCAGAACAGTTTCCATGAGAGATATAATTTTATTAAAATCATATATCAAGCATACATAACCACATGCTTTCAATATGTATAGGCGATAACTTTCTCGTATACGATCGATGATAATTCCTTAAAATATGTTTGAGGTGGCTATGAAATTTTGCATATTTTTTTAATTTTAACCTACTTCGCATATTTCACCATTTCGGAAAATGAAATTACCTTGTACACCTCTACTTCAGATGTTGATCTATCATGTTTTCAACCAATGGAGTGAATTTGTTGTTTTTACTAGAAAAAAGATCACATATAGCCTATCTGCCGAATTCCAACAATGCCGCATTATATTTATTCAATCAACATAAAGTCGATCCATCAAAACTTCCCAATTCAACGAGTTATCGAAAGAATCTGTAATATACTATTCCAAATACTGAATTGGCACTCTAATTATGATCCTGACATCGTGGCAATCATTGTATACTTGAAATATAAAATATTTTTGTCGCATATAAGTGTATTTTTGAGTTAATGATTGATTTTCACCTTTCTAGTCCATAACTTTACGATATTATTGGATAAAGTGGTATGTATCAAGTGAAATAGTAAGAATCAACATTCTAATCCAAGTTTGTGCTTTACGTATTTATCATAGACTTATTAGGATAATAAGTCTATGGTATTTATATATCAAGAAACTGAACTCCTTGTTTGTGTGGATTATCCCCTCTTCGAATCCTTATAGTGTATACGCTATTTTTGCACGTTTTGAAATGCTAATAACAAAAATCTCCTGCACAAGTTCTCAATTTTGGGAAGTCGGTTTCTAACGTTGAAGATGCGATATATTTAAATACACAAATATAACAAAAGCACCAATCCGTGCGGTCTAATCTTCATACGCATGCTTTGCTGAAGGACAAATTCGCTGAGATTGTAAGTTGAATGTAATTGACCACTTACAATGACAGTTGTAAGGACTATAATTTCATACACTAATTTTGCAATCTAATTACCTTTCCATGAACTCGTCACTTCATAGCGAAATTTTCCTGAATTGTAGAAGCGAAAATTAATAATGTGTTAGTGTGCATGGAAATGCAACTGCTTCCAAATGAAGTCTCCTACTACTTTCAACACTACTTTCAACACTTGATAGGTACCACCTTCAGAGTAATAAAATATTTCTTATATTCCTCTGAGGTACCTACTGCTTATAGTAACATTAATTTCGCAATTATCGACATCAAGAAACTCTTTAATATAGTGATGAGAAACAAGAATATTTATTGAAGAAAAATGTTGTAATTGTGTTCAAGGTATCTTAGGAAGAAGAAAATCATAGAAAAACCCGCTGAGATCAAGGAACATGTATACGAGTCGCTGCCATATGATGAATGCGAATTGACTGAAACTCAAAGCGATGTGAAAAATCCTTCGTTCTCTAACACAGAACTGTGTTTTTCATGAAATGTTATGCCTTTTAGATGAGCCTGTACTTACCTCAACTGTGATATAACACCAACCTTTTTACTTATATACTTTTTATTGTCGGCAGCAGCTTCTTTATGAACATAGAATCTGAAATGGTAATAAATAATTCGATTAAATTTTATATCAATGATAATAATGAGTTCTTGTCGTAAAAGATGCTCATTCTGTGTGGCTATTTTTTTCAATAATATAGGAATATTTTTTTTTGTATTCGAATAAATGAATGAATTGAATTGGATTTGCATTTGAATAAGTAAAAGGTACTATATGTTATCTCTCCACAAAACTCTTGTAAGTATAATGCATTCAACGATTGATACTATAACAACTTTTGTGGTAGAATTTCGGTTGTGTTCACATTGAAAAATTGGAGTATATTGAATCAGTTTCAGAGACGAACCATCAAACAGTTGGTGTTTTTTTTCATTCCCAGCGTCTCCCATCAGTGATTTCATATATCAAAACATCGGAATATTTCTACCTTTTCGGTTACACGTACACTGCCACTAGGAACTGTTTGAATTAAAATTTACCGTGTTTCTAATGAGCTGGACGTGCAAAATCACAAAACAAGTCCGCAACGTGCATCTTATTTACTGGGCGCGAAGGAAATTTCAGGACGAATCCAAAGGCTGGATTTTCAGGACGGGTTTCTAAAGGAAATAGTTTAATGTATTACTTCACATGCAGTGCCTCGATATCCCAAAAAATGTTTCATTCTATCCACACCACGTGTCACACATGATATTGAATTCAGACTAATTTGATAGGGATTAGATTAGATGGAGCTCTATTGAGGAGGCTCCGCTTGTTCGCAGCACATCTTTAATCAACTGAGCAGTTTTGATAATATGACCTCTGGAGGTAACTTTGCGCCCTCAATTTTTCTTCTCAAAGTTTTTGAAACCGCACCCTTGCTAAGACTTCGCACTGGCATATACCTAGTATGGATAGTGCATAATATTCAAAAGGCTTACGGTTTCCAAGTTTAATAGTAATAATAATATAATAATAATCCCAAGAAACATACATATGTTTATGGAGGGACATAATAGAAAACACTCGACTCATAATAAGAAAATACATTAAAAAAATAAAAAAAAGATAGGGTCAAATTGAAGATAAACAGTTAAATCAGAATTAGTCATTATGAGGGAGTGAGTTAAATTGATAGAATATATTTCTTCAGTTCAATCTTGAATTTTGTGACGAGATTGATAGATTTTATTGTGTTATAAACATTTATTCCACAAGAATATAACGATTTTTTTCCAAATTGGGATTTTATCTGAACAGTTTTCGAATAACATAATATTCGAGTGATTTTTCTTATTTTTGGTAAAGTGGATGAAAACGCACACTGTCATCTTGAAGACAGAGTCAATATCTAGCAGTTCCCTTGGTTTGTATAGACTAGATGTTGATTCCAAATATGGTGGTTTGCAAATACATTTAATGGTTTTATTTTGGAGAGATTTCAAAAGTTTTAACTTAGATTTTGCAATATTGCCATATTGATATCAAATACTGCAGTTTTGAGTAAATCAAACTGAAATAAATCAATTTCAAATATTTTAGCGGTATAAATGACGTTAATTTGTATAATATACCAATAATGGGAGATATTTTATTTCTAAGCATTTGAATATGAGATGACCAAGATAGAGTTATAGTTAAACCTAAGAGTTTCGTGGGATTCTTGCAAAACTTTCCCAATTTGAAAGGGTCGATTTGGTTATCTGCTATAATTCTTTTCGAGATGAACATGAAAGAGGATCTATCAAAATTGCTTGTTAATTTATGACCTTGTAGCCAGGACGTGATTGAAGTGAGGTCTTTTTCCATCAGGTTTTTTATCTCTTCAATATTTTTTTCGTAATTAATAAGAGTTTTATCATCGGCGAATAATTTCAAATTCCCTTGCAAATTATGACAGAATTTATATAAATGAGAGATAAAATAGGTCCTAGAATTGATCCCTGGGGTACAGATATGTTTCTCATTGAAGAAATCGAATCTCCCATTTGAACAAACTGCTTTCTATCAACTAGATAATTTTCGAACCAAGAATAAACTTCACCATTTATTCCTATTTGATGTAATTTCTTGAGTAAAATTCCGAAATTGGCTGTATCGAATGCCTTTCGCAAATCCAGTGAGACGTTCATTCAAGATTATCAGTGAAACTTGATGACTATCAGAAAAATACGATATTTTTGATCATCTCAATGGTGGTTACATTCTGATATAGGTAACTGTTATGTATGAACCAATGTAATAGCGAGTGTCATGACAAAAACATTTTTTTTTAATTTCATGCCATCTAGTGAAAAGAAAATAAGATTGTTTTCTCAAAATCATCAAATTATAAGTGTTTCACTACTGTCAATCTATTCATCAGAAAAATAGATATTTGTAACGAGATCGAAAAATAATTCACAATTCACAAGGATCTGTCTTGGCACGAACTTTTTGTTTCTGCTTCACATCAATGATCTTGGATGTGACCTCCAGCCCAGTTCATAACTTTGTGGATGATAATGCACTTCATACCGCCTTCTTCTCTAGAGTGTCTAACATCCAGGTAAGGCAGGTACTTCGAATGATGATTTGTCAAGAATCATGAAATGGGATTGTAAAATCTAGTAAGGGTTGTATTTTTATCAGGGAGGAAGATCCCACAATGCCCAATATGATGATGTCAGGTATGACTGTTCTCATGAAGCCGTATACATGCACGGTATTACCACCAACAACGTAGAAAGTGGGCGGTCTATCACTTTTCCATAGATATCTCCATGGTCGGTGCTCTTGAAATATGTCGTCTCTTCACGCCACGAGCGATTTCTGGAAGACAATCTAGACGAGCTCAGGCTGGTTAGATCTGTCGATCTTCTCTCCACCAAACATCGTTTATCAATAGAACAGAATAGAAGAATAGGCAAAGTTGCTGAATTCTTTGCCTTGTGATGTGTACGATTTCGAAACTTTCAAGAAAAATTCTAATACCTTCCTCAATAGAATATCACTAGAACTTAATAGGTTTTTCTTTCATGCTGTCAACAATCTCATCAACCTCATGATTTGTTCTTTGATCTAAGGACGTACTCAATTGCTGTGGTTCAATTTGATGTATGAGTGAACTTTAGCGCCTTAAGTTTTTCATTAATTTCTTTGCTGGTCTAGGATAGTTGTTCCGCCTGGTATTTGTATAGTTCGAGACTTCATGAAACATTTAAACAAATAGAAATTCTGGAATACACAAATAATCGTTTTGACCTAGTTATTGACCGACTAAAAAATCGTTAGACAGATGTTTCCCAGTACGTTTATAGGTAGATACTTATTCAACTGCGTGATCGAAATAATAAGGAGGGTGAGTCGCGAGGTGCCCACAACAATATCCAACAATTGATTGTTGTCAAGTTGTCATGGCGATCGTCGCATGTAAAAATGTGACCAATAAACAAACCTCGATTTATATTATATTAATTTCTCCATTTAATGATAAAACATCCCTTGATTTTTTCATGCCAGTTCGCCGAAGTTTCGCATGATTGATACAAAAAATTTGTATTCTAATATCTCAGTTCAATAAGGTAAGTTTACATTCTATATGATTGCTATTTTCAATTCTTTCCTGAATTATTAGGCACTTAGAAATCACTACTATTTATGCAAGCACCATCAAAAATGAGAGTGATTTTTTTTCTTCTAATACACGTCACTAGGAAATGCCATTTTCGACCTATAAAAAAGAGAGGAAAATTGTTCATTTGTATTTCCAAATTTTTCAAAATTTGATTTTTTCAAGATTTCTCTTTGAGGTATCTAAAGGTTTAATTTCAAGCGCAGTGACATTTTGGGGCAGATCACAAATCTGTCCTTACTACAAATATATCGAAATAATTTTTAACAACTTCTACTGTATTTTTTAGAAACGAGGAGAGGAAATCCCACACAAAAGCTGAAAAATGAGTATTTTCCTTCTTTGCTTTGTAAATATTTATTTTGTTCATTCGGTCAACGTCAAAATTAATGATGAGTAGTGATTATAATGCAATATTATAAATCCTTCAGTATACTTAGTATTCTTATTGTTTCAGCTTGTGTCGGCCAAATGTCTCGAGTTCGTGGTTTTCACGTCAAAATGACAGCACGCTAATAAATAACTATATTTTTTAATATTATTTGTAAAAATAGGTTTCGTATTACCTATCCTCATGGCTCAATCCAAAGACAAAATGTCGGAAATAGATGAGCACATCTCGAAGCGATTCGACATCCAAAAAAGGTTGGGCAAAGGTGCCTATGGGATTGTCTGGAAAGCGATAGACAGAAAAACGAAAGATGTGGTGGCTGTGAAGAAAATTTTCGACGCTTTCCGAAACCAAACTGATGCTCAGCGGACTTTTAGAGAAATCATGTTCTTGCAATCGTTCAAAAGCCATCAAAACATCGTAAAACTGCACAGTATTCATAGGTATAAAACGCATAAAATACTATTTTTTTTAAATACCTATATGTGCATCATATACTACGATGATTCATTCAAACTTCTGGGGTATCTACGTATCTTGGTCAAATTGAGAGCTTTAAGTTACTTCGCCAAGATACCTTTAGTACCTCAAGTGCTCGCATATCTAGTATCTTATTTTCATTTCTTGAATTAATTCGATTCGTTCTTGTATTCTATGCTCACTTGAGTATTTTGGAAGGTGGTACACCTATGCGAAATTAATTATAAATAATAATTTTCAGGGCTGCTAACAATAGAGATATCTATTTGGGATTTGAATACATGGAAACTGATCTCCACAACGTCATCAAAAGGGGAAACATTCTCAAAGATGTCCACAAAAGATACATTATGTATCAACTATTGAAAGCCATAAAATACATTCACTCTGGCAATGTCATTCACAGGGACTTGAAACCTAGTAATGTCCTCTTGGATAGCCTTTGCAGGTGGGTATAATCTTCAGTAGTACACTCTACACTTCAAACTCATCAATGCTCACTTCATATTACTTATTAGGTGTGTTTCTCCACTATATACACGTAGGCGGCCACATAAGAATTCGCCATGTGGGAGGGGGAAATTTTTCATCGTTTATTTATAATAAGAAATAAAAAAACATCTACTTACCTTCTTAAATAGAAACAGGAACTGATGAATATTATTTCTCAACATGATTGCAGAGCACAACGAAAAAAAAAAACGGAAAATTTTGGAAAAATTTCATTCTACAATAACTTTATTGTTTTTGCGTTGATTTTGGTCATTATTTCATCAAGTTCAAGTGTTTCAATAAGTTGAAGTGGTCAAGAATCTCAGTCTCCTCTTGTTCTTCCCAAATCGATCCATTATATCATCATGCTACAGTAACATATCGTTAGAATCTGAAACGAGGTGCATCTAGGCGAATTGACGTGTGTCGTAGATGTTATGCTTGCTGATTTCCGGATCTAATAATCTTTTTCAGGTGTAAGATTGCAGATTTTGGTTTGGCTAGATCTTTGAATTTAGGTTTAGATGGGTCTGTAAGTGACACAGATCCCACTCTGACCGATTATGTAGCCACCAGATGGTACAGGGCACCAGAAATACTTATAGCTAATAGAAAATACACCAAGGGCATCGACTTGTGGAGCTTAGGCTGCATACTCGCAGAAATGACTGCAGGAAAACCCGTTTTCCCAGGATCTTCGACTGTCAATCAAGTCGAGAAAATCATGGCTTCTATTCCGACACCAACTGCCGAGGGTGAGTATCAGGTGTACCTCGAAATAACTATGTAGGGAACACTGTTGCAGCTACTCTGTCTATTTTCCTATCCAATTTCTTCAACCAAAACTCTAACGTACAGCTAACTTGATAACCGCATTTTATTCGTGATATCGGAAAATCAGTCATAGTTGTTATATGACGACACAAAAATGACAAAACAAAATCAGTATTATTGATAGTTGCACAATCAGTGTTATATAAACGTTGAGTCAGAAGTGTTAATTCAGGACACTCCTAAATTAATGATCGAACCACATATTTACAATATCAAACTATCATCAGTGTACAGAAATATGCAAAAATGTTGCCATTTTCTGGAGGGTTCCATAAGTTGGAAGAGACTCTATCGATCCATCCTTCCATCTCTAAAAAACATCACCCACATATAGACAACTTGAACATAACACACGCTTGTATTTTATTAGGGTAATATCTACTTTGCTCTGATACATTTTGCGAAAATAGTTATTGATCTTCCTTAGCTGATCTAAATCATTTGATATTCTCATGCTGAAACCATAGCGAACATCCATACAATTGCCACGAGTATTATCATCCTGTTAGCCTCATTCAAAGGAAAAGAATTGAATCTAACATATCAATTTGATACCATAGTTATACACATTTGAAAGTCTGTGGCAAAATAAACTACGCCAGTAGGGTTCTCAAATTTATGAGTAATGCTCAATCTGAAAAATTTTCGTTTTCAAGTTGATAATAAGGAGTTGATGATTAGAAAATCCTGTATGCCTGTGCCAAAAATCAATTCTGATATTTTTTATTTTTACAATTGCACTCCCTCGTTGGGTTGACTTTGAGAGTTGATGTTTTGTCCTAACTTCATCAATACCAACCCCAAAAAAAAATAATATTGAAAATCCGGAAACTTTCTTTTTTTTTTCAATAACTCAAAATCGAAAAAAGACATCAATGATTTTTTGAAGTCATATCTTGGCCCTTCAATCGCGCAACATTTTTTATCTCTTGTAGTTTCCGAGCACGCTCATTCTAGGATACCTTGTATTCGATGGGGGGGGGAGGGGGAATCCAGTCTTCTGAATCATTATTTTCATTCTTTTATTGGATTTGAATAACCCTGAATACAATAATAATTATTTTGTATTTCCAGATATAAACCTGGTTTGTGTATCGGGCATAGGCTCCTCGATGATTAAAAATGCATCGTCAGTATCAAAAATACCACTAAGCACAATTCTAGGTCCTAAAGTTCCGCCTGATGCTTTGGCTCTCATCAACCAATTGCTCGTTTTCAACCCCTTCAAGAGACTGAATGCAGCGGAAGCGTTGGAACAGGAATATGTAGCGAGATTCCATGACCCATCTCAAGAAATCACAATGCAAAGCAACGTGGTGATACCTCTGAACGACGACATACGTCTGTCTGTAGATGATTACAGAAATAAGTTGTACGAGCTGATGTCAAATCACCACCCTAGACCTCTGGCGGTACCAGTATCTGTCAAACAGAAATATTTGGTGCCAGAAGTGTACTCCAAAGTGTCAAAAACAGCAGAGAGGTACTTCAAGTCTCACGTGACCTTAAAAGACCGCTCGTATATCTCGCAATCGGAGCCCAAGATGAACAATCATAAGGCTCATTGGTTGCACACTGCGAATATCAGATCGGACTCTAAAGTGGTCTTGCAACAAGGCTTACCGGTACCGCCGAGACATAGAGTAGATGGTTTGAAGGCTGGGGGAGATGGTAAAATGCAAATGAAATCGAACAGCGAGGTACCCAAGAGAAGATTCACACCGAAAAAAAATTATTTGAACGATTCGTTCAATAGCTTCAACAAAAATCATGGGATTATAACACAAAGTGCTCTCATGGAGCTCAGAGCTGCTGGATTGCGATAAAATCATCATCTGATTCAACCACAGTATTATTTATCACTTTTTATTATACTATACATGCATTTTATACTCATTTTGCACTTTGTGTACCTTTTTGAATAAACAGATGATATTCCCTTGTGAATTTACAGAATTATCTTTTCTAAACCCTGCAAAATTAATATGATGCACTGTTGCGTTCTTTTTGATTACTGAATTTTGGAGTTTCAGTACTGAATTGCCGCAAATAAGATAATCTGTCGAGATTTCAAATGAAGTTTTCGAAAATCTTTTGCCGCTAGATTCATGGTAGGTATTTTCTTGTCTGCTGCATATAAATTTGGTTCAATTTTAAAAAGGGTACTGTTTAGGCCAAATTGGACACTTTTAAAGGGATACTCCCCTATTTCTAAACTAAATAGACGAAAACTGACGGCAGCTTCAATTTTTATGAGAAACACGATGGTAAAAACAGCATATATCGATATCAATTATTGTAGTTTTCGAATTACAGCGAAAAGTTGCTGTAACTTTCTTGTTGTAAAACATTCTTCGATTCTATGGAAAACATCTTCAGTGCATTTTTTCACGAAGAATTCAATGATGAGTTATTTATTTATATATATATATATATATATATATAGTAATAACAGAATTTTTTTCCAAATGGGACAACATGGGAACATGCATATTTCAATCGAGATCGAAATTACCAGTCCGAAAATATAGCGCACAGCAGAGCTTTTTAGGTTTTTACATGAAGAAATTCGAAACGCACAATTAAATATGGGGTATATATATTTCCTGCAGCCTGATGAAGGGAATTCAGAGCGTCTTGTCGTTCTGTGTGGTGTAGAAGCAAATGAACAAACAATTATTCTATGGTAGAAAGGTTTAGGAACAAGCAATAACTGTAAACAGTTTTTATGTCTATGTAGTCGCACCACACACTATGGCTAAAGATTAAATATATATACTATATTCTATGCTATGGCTTTTCTTGACGTGGTGCTGTGCTGACGACTTGACAGGACATGCGGTTTTCTTCGTGCTAATCTTTTAGCCCTGTTTTTGTCTCTGATGAGATCATATATAATCTGTGGATCATTTGCGGATCTTTTATTTCCTCTGGAAGTTCGCTGACTTCACCACACAAAAATTCTTTATTGGCATAAAATAACAGGAGGTCATAACCTGCATCCTCCATGCTCCATCTTGCGTTTCTAATGCATTGCTAGACTACCCCGTAGAAAATACGCGAACTTGTGTTCTTCGGCTGGATGTGTGTGGTTCCGATGTTTAGTGTGGCACTTCTTTGGAGTTATCACCTTAGATAAATATCATAACTCCACTTGGTATTGCTCTGGAATTTCTTCAAAGGTTCCCTGTTATTATGATCCATTGTTCCCGAGATATTTGTTTGATATTTTTGAAAATACATGATGGATATCTAATATATATAATCTTTTTATCAGCTGATCCAATTGATTTTGAACAACGAATCATAAGGTATAGGGACATTTCCGAAGAAATGGGTCTGATTCCGGATGAGAAATCGAAAGATCCCTAGAAAACAAGGTGTTTCATTAAAAAAAGTATAACTTTGATATAACTACTGCACTTTTTTGAGACACCCTGTACATTTCAAAATATTTTCAAATTGTATCCCATGTTGACATGCAACTTTGCAAAATGCATTCTGTGTTTTCAGAAAAAAAACTCTGAAACACATCGTGTAAAATCAAAATAATAAGAGTTGGAAATATAGGTGGTGAGTATTGAAGAAATATATATAAAACTGCACATTTCTCTCAAAAGACAGAAATGTTTGTTCACGCAACCAGAACTCTAACGTACAGCTAACTTGATAACAGCATTTTATACAATATAGCGGAAAAAACACTTATATGTTAGTTGTTAGATGGCGGTACAAAAATGACAACTAAATCAGTATTATTGATAATTGCACAATCTGTGTTATGAAAATGTTGATTCAGAAGTAGTAATATAGGTTACTTCTCAATTTTGGATAGAACAACGTAATTACAATCTCAAACTTTTTGTACAGAAATCTGTAAAAATATCACCATCTTCTGGGGAGTTTCATAACTATCAGGCCATTATAGCCATATATGTATTAACTACAATATTGACCAAACGCCATGAGAGCAATGTTAGAAAAGTGATGCTTCATTATATACGTCTCTCCTTGTCGAATTGGCAACGATGATCGAGGGCGCATGCGCAAAATTCAAATTTCATTCAAAATTCATTTTGGCGCATGTGCATAAATTCATCCTTGCCAATTGCACTCTTTTATTTTGACATCAGATAGGCTGTCCTTATTATCAATATTCGTAGTTAATACATATATGATTATAGCGGAAAATGCCGTTAGCGTTTTTGACGGAACAAAACACCATCAGTGACTGCACCAGTATTTTGTACATCGTTATATATATATTAATGCCACAGTATAAGTCAATGCCATATATACTCTTTGTCAATGCCTTTTAATGCCAAAGATAGTAGTTAACTTATCTCTGCACAGATCATCATGATACAAGTAAACAGACAGATCATAGAATAATTTTGTTCATTTGTATCAATGATCGTACAAGCACGTTGCCCAATCAAAGAAGAGGAATTGTAATGTCAAGACTGTCAAGAGTGTCAAGACGAGGGCAGTCAGTTCTGTGATTGCAGTCAGTGTAGTCACTTGCTCTTGCAGATGTAGTACGATAAAACGAACGCGGTCGTCAAGATGGCTGCTTCGGATAGTAAAGCTCCGCTTAGAACGGTTAAAAGAGTGCAGTTTGGGATTCTCAGTCCAGATGAAATTGTGAGCAAATTGTTCCTTATAATCTATACTAGTGTTTTCGTAAATTTTTCATAACGCATATCTGCTATTTGTTATAAAAACGGATGATTCTGTTGAGGCCTGGTGGACTTATGTTGGATATTTTACTTGCCAAAACAAAGATTCCTGCTTAGTTTGTTTGTGCTAAAAATGTTGAGAAAAGTATATCAGAAGGTTCAATATTTGTTATATCATCAAAGAGCTGTTTTCATTTGATTTCCATTAAGAAGAAATATTCTTTAAATTCCTTGAAATTTGGGAAATCTCTCTGTACTGCGCAAGCGCAATTTGTAAACGAATGTTTGTTGTGAAATTATCATTTCTATATATTTATGTTCTATTCATTCATATATAGTTCAATGTATTGACCTAGAACTTATTCTCGATCTGAAGTCCTACTAGTCTTACACTAAATATTATGACAATGAAAGAAATGCTCAACTTGGAGATATATTTTTATGTCTCACTTATCGGAAGTGAAAATTTCAAAATCGAGATTCAAAATTTCTGAGTAATCTGTTTCTTGAATAATTCCTAGTTAACTGCTTGCATTTGTCATGTGTTTTTTTTTTTTGTAGCGTCGAATGTCTGTCACAGAAGGGGGCATCCGATTTCCAGAGACAATGGAAGCTGGACGCCCCAAACTGTGCGGTCTCATGGATCCCCGACAAGGTGTTATAGACAGGAATTCCAGATGCCAGACTTGTGCTGGTAACATGACAGAATGTCCAGGACATTTTGGGCATATAGACTTGGCTAAGCCAGTCTTCCATGTTGGCTTCATCACAAAAACCATCAAGATATTGAGATGTGTGTGTTTTTTCTGCAGTAAATTATTAGTCAGTCCGGTGAGTACTAGATTTTATGCCCTAGCTAGAATTCACTGTAGATATAGAGGCATCTTATGATGATAACCATTTAATGTTCAAATGTCTGCCTGTGAGGCCTACTTGAGATTGACATTTCATTAAATATCGTAGGATTTCTCTCACAAATTGTTTGTTAGTTGGCAACATAAGAATCACAAGCCTGGTATAATTACAATCAGTTGTATGAACAAAACAATCAGTGCAAAAGTTGTCGAATGAATTTTGAATTGTGATGGGGTAGTAGCTCCTGAATAACTATTTTGATACCGTTTACTGTATGTATTTTCATCAGTTATTCAACCAATAATATTTTTGTGTTAGCACCTATTACTAACATGTGAGTGAAATTCTATTGGAAAGCTGATGTAGGCTATAGTTTTTTTTCATAGACCATATGGATGTAAGCATATCATGTAGTTGGATATAGACAGTATAAAAAACCAATATATCTAGATTTCCAGCAGATTAAAATTTGGGTGACTCAAATCTACTGGTCTCCAATATGAAATAGAGAAAATGTGCTGTATGCACAAGGAATTTCAGCATAATCATAAGGGACCCCATTGAATTACCTGCATCTCAAGTTTCAATCATATATGAAAGTGAAAAGATTTTCAACCATTGTGTGATTATTCAACATTAAATCATGTGTTTCCAATTTTTGTTATTCCTTTGTTTATTGTTTGTTCATTGTTCAATGAGATTTTATTTTGCTTGGACAATAAAGAATTTTTGATTCATTGATTGATTGATTGAATAATTTTCTATATTGAATATAAACATTGAGGAGTACTATCTGTAAATATTGATTACTCAAATATACTTAATCTTGGAATTTAATCAACTCTTTCTGTAATAATGAAAACACTGAACAATAAATTATTTCTTCTCTTTCTTGGTTCTGAATTAAGCTCCAAAATCCAGGATTATTACAGTTCCAAAACAGTTTGAGAGTTGAAAAAGAAACAGCTAAACTTAGGAAAAAAAATATTCAACCCCAAGGGTTCTGCAAATGATTCTTATAGGGCATAATATAATTGAAATAATCCATAAATTTCAGAATAATCCAAAAATCAAAGAAGTAGTGATGAAATCCAAAGGACAACCAAGGAAAAGACTGGCCTTTGTGTATGACCTATGTAAGGGAAAAAATATCTGCGAAGGAGGCGACGAAATGGATGTAGGCAAAGAAGGTGTTGAGGAAGCTGGAAAGAAGCAGGGTCATGGTGGTTGTGGTAGATATCAACCCAACATTAGAAGAGCTGGACTTGATTTGTCGGCCGAGTGGAAACACGTCAATGAAGATACGCAGGAAAAAAAAATTGCACTGTCTGCCGAGAGAGTGTGGGAAATCTTGAAACATATCACAGATGAGGAGTGTTTCATTCTTGGTGAGCAAGCAACTTTATTGCTCCACACGAACTTACTAACACTGAAAAATGATTGTTGAGAGTACTACTCTCCCTATGCAAACTTTCTGAGGTATTGTTTGACTCTTTAGTAAATCATGAATAATTTGTTGTTTGTCCATAGGTCTCGCTGTGATTCTGAAATTATCTCTTATTATTTTCAGACTTCAAATATATTTAAATCTTGTTTCTGCTTCAGGTATGGACCCCAAATTTGCTCGTCCCGATTGGATGATCGTAACGGTCCTGCCGGTACCACCTCTTTCAGTACGTCCTGCTGTAGTCATGTTTGGTTCAGCCAGAAATCAGGATGATTTGACACACAAACTGGCTGACATCATAAAATCTAATAATGAACTACAAAAAAATGAAGCTGCTGGTGGAGCTGCTCATATCATCACTGAAAATATAAAAATGTTGCAGTTCCATGTGGCTACTTTGGTTGATAATGATATGCCAGGGATGCCAAGGTAATAATCATTATTACACAATCACAATTTTGAATAATGACATAAGGCAAGTCAAATACAAACATTTTAAAATCAAAAAGTCATATCTCAAACTAGAACATTTATCAATGTTATAGTAGTTCATGTTATAGTATTATTGGGATTAACGGAATTTTCATCATGATCATTTGTTCCTGAGCTGCATGCACTTTTTCAAAAGCACCAATTGAAATTTTACTAAAAATTTTGAAATATCCTTGTGATATAGAAAATAGAACCAGCTTTGAAGAGAAGTTATCAACATATTGCATGAGAAATGCATTTCATTCTACTGGAGAATTTTTTTCTGGAGAAATCTAGAGCTGTCATATTATTGAGGTTGTATTTCATAACTGTACTAGATTATATTTCAATGTGTTTCAACTGCTGTGCTATTTCACTTTCAATTTTTTGTGGTCAGTCTGATGGCTTTTGTATATTTCATATATATTATAATCTGTATGATAGCTTTGAGTGGTAAATGAAGAATTTGTATCTGTTTATAGGGCCATGCAAAAATCTGGAAAACCTCTTAAAGCACTAAAATCTCGTTTGAAGGGTAAGGAAGGCAGAATCAGAGGCAACCTTATGGGTAAACGTGTGGACTTTTCTGCACGTACAGTAATCACTCCCGATCCCAATTTGCGTATTGATCAAGTTGGTGTACCAAGAAGTATTGCACAGAATATGACATTCCCCGAAATTGTCACACCATTCAATTTTGAAAAGTAAGTAGTGCTCTCTCTCTGAAGTATTGACTGAATATGGAACCATAGGCCATTACTATCAACTGCAGTGCACGGCGGACATTTTATATAGACAATTTCATATTTGTTTATATTAATTGTGTCTTCACCTTTATTATATATTACCTTCATGAATTTTCTTTTTTCAAGATTTCCTAATCTACTTTCAGATTTGGAAATTTTAATTTCCATTCTAATTCCATTACATTATAATTTCTAATTCACCTTGTTTTTTGTAGCGAATATTCAAATTATCAAGAAAATTCAGTAATATTTGTTTACCAGCCTCTGTGATATGCAGTCAACATGAATATCCAATGTTGCTACAAGAGTTTATTATATTACTTGTCTTCACCCCTATATTTAACTGTATCCATTTGCTGTTTCCAAGATTTCTCACCCAATTCAAAGTTCATGGAATTAATCAACTTTCAGTACTTCATTATATTCAGTAATGTTTCTTGTTTACTAACTCTTTTCAAGATTTCAATTGATTGAAAATAAAATAAAAGTATGATATTTTGCATCAATGAAAGTCACAGTCAGAGAAATATATAGCATAACTCAAATAAATCACTTTCTTATTGATGAATGTTTCAGGATGTTGGAATTGGTCCAGAGAGGTAATTCCCAGTATCCAGGCGCTAAATATATTATCAGAGACAATGGTGAGCGCATAGATTTGAGATTTCATCCAAAACCATCAGATTTGCATTTACAATGTGGATACAAGTAAGTTTTTTATTTTTCTTATTTTTAATTTCTTCACTCTATTCTTCACTCTATGTGAAATTGAATATAAGATGTTCAAGCTCCACATTGAACCTCTTTGTCACTATGTATCATAATATTTGTTGATGTGAAATGATAACAATACCAAAAAGAAAAGAATTTGCAACATCAACTCATTGAGTTCATTCTGATATGCAAATTATTCAAAATTTATTCTTGTGTTGGAGTGCATTCTTATTCATGGAACTAGATAGACAATATAGACTAATTATGTTATTTTGAGGTCCTCTGTTGATTAATACAAACAATACTATTTCACCAGGACAGCCTATATCAATCAAATCAAATATACTTCAGTACATAATTCTCATTGTCAAAGTCGTTACAATCGGAAAGAATAATAATAATAATTGAACAATAGGCGCACAATAAATCAAATTAAATTTGGTACAACATTTTTACCATGCTGGTCAAAAAAAAAAAATATGTATAAATATAAAATACAGGTACCAAATAAATATTTAAATTACCACAATGAAGAATTGATTTGTTTGCATTCATTACACTGGTTATAATTACTAAACAACATTCACAACAAACATGTGTAAATATAAATAATAATGCAAGTCTAGTGTTATATTGAGTCATATTATGGATTTGGTTTTTAAATTTGCTATGCATGAGACATACTGCTTCTAAAATAAAAATACAAGGAAGTGTTTGATGGAGAGTGGCTTGCAAGAATTCCGGAATTTAGCTTTGCACATATACCTTATTGTTTTTTTTTGTGAGGCAAAAATCGCATTGAAAAAATATTGACTACGTGAGTTCCAAAAACTTATTCCATATCTCAAATGTGAATCGACTAAAGCTTAATACACTCTTTATATCATATTATTTTTTCATTTCAGAGTTGAGAGACATATTAGGGATGGTGACTTGGTAATTTTCAATCGTCAGCCTACCCTTCATAAGATGAGTATGATGGGTCACAGAGTAAAGGTTCTGCCTTGGTCAACCTTCCGTATGAACTTGTCGTGCACGTCACCTTATAATGCTGATTTTGACGGTGACGAAATGAATTTGCATGTGCCACAGAGTATGGAAACTAGAGCAGAGGTAAATAGCTTAGTGAGAAAGCAGTACATTTAGATAGGTAACGATGGTTTTGTCTGAATAAACAGTCACCAATTGATTACTTATGCGCCCTCAGGAAATTTCCCTGAAGAAAGAAGAATTCATCATTATATAATAAGAAATACTTCTCAACATAATTGTTCAAAAAAAATTGAAAACAATTTTTATTTAATCCTATCTCCAATATCTTTTTCACTTTTGCGTCAATTTTTTCGTTTTTTCATCAAATTGTAAAAGTATTTTGTTGTTATTCAGCATTATCTGATACTTTTATTGTTAAATTTTCGACTAAAATTTTACCTACAAATTGATATGTTCACTGTTGAAATTGGCTCCACGTAGGCACGATCTGAATTAAGATATTGATAAAAATGAAGAAAAAACATGTTTAGAAAAGATGAGACTTGAAAATCATATATGAAAGCTCATTTTTTAATTTTTCCACAGAGTGTTCAGAATATCAGGAATAGGATATGGGAATCTTGTTTGCATAGATCTTCCATGATTCTTGCATTTGGTTGAATGTTAGTATGTGAATAATCAAATACAAGATTTTCAAGTCTTATCTTTCTATACACAAATACAAAATGATCACCCAAAACACCACATTAATATTTGGAAAAGCATAAATACTTATTTCGGTAACCAAGTTTTCATGTTTGGTAGACTTGAAAAGTAATAATATTAAGTGATTTCAGAGTATTTTTGAAAATATTCTATTTTCAAATTACTTCTCGGTGGTAATGTCTGGAAAATATTTTGAGAAATAATATGGCCATATAGTTACCTTTACTTAGTAAAGTAAGCACAAATTTACCACAATTCTAAGATTACTCGGACATGATTCGTGATCAAATCGGTAAAAACTGAATGAAGGGTGAATGAACAATTAAAAAAAAAGGACACTCGGCCATTGAGTGAAAACGCAAGAGTGGAATTTCCGCACCATCAAACTCACCACTCACCAACTATCGCCTTTCAGGTCGAAAATCTGCACATCACCCCGCGTCAAATCATCACGCCGCAGGCGAACAAACCTGTTATGGGTATTGTACAGGACACACTGACGGCCGTGCGTAAGATGACGAAACGCGACGTCTTCATCGAAAAAGAGCAGATGATGAACCTGCTCATGTTCCTGCCGATCTGGGATGGCAAAATGCCGCGACCGGCGATATTGAAGCCGAAGCCGCTGTGGACGGGAAAACAGCTCTTCTCGCTGATCATTCCGGGAAACGTGAACATGATTCGGACGCATTCTACCCATCCCGACGAAGAGGACGATGGGCCGTACAAATGGATATCGCCCGGAGATACCAAGGTCATGGTGGAGCACGGGGAGCTGGTCATGGGGATTTTGTGTAAAAAGACGTTGGGTACATCAGCAGGTGAGCATAAGTGACTTCACTTGATGGAAAATCGATAATACCTACTACACACAAATCTAATTATTTTTTGGAGGTGGATTCATTCAAGCACGAATTCAAACTAATTTGAATTCAATATTAAATCTAATAAAGACAGAAAATGCAAGAAACTAAGAAATAAAAATTCTTTCGAAAATTTATAAAGTTGGCCACCATTCACTCAGAGATTAATTTCTTCCATATGCTATATCGTATTTTTTAAGTTGAGCCAATTATATCTCTTTTATCTTCTACTTCTATTTTTATAGGTTCCCTATTACATATTTGTATGTTGGAACTTGGACATGAAGTATGCGGGAGATTCTATGGTAATATTCAAACAACAATCAACAATTGGCTACTGCTTGAAGGTGAGTGAAATAGCTGCATGATTTTTTTTGGTCATTCATTTTTTGTTGTCATTCAAATGTTACTCGGATTCATTTCAAGAAGTGATATCTAATCAAAAGAACATGAATTGAACCTCTGTAGGTTAATTTCACACATTATGTTAGTGTTTATCATTTTTTTGGTTTCTAGGTCACAGTATAGGTATTGGTGACACTATTGCCGATCCCCAAACATACACAGAGATTCAGAAGGCCATCAAGAAAGCCAAAGAGGATGTAATAGAGGTTATCCAGAAGGCTCACAACATGGAACTGGAACCGACGCCCGGTAACACGCTGCGTCAGACTTTCGAAAACCAGGTCAACAGGATTCTTAACGATGCTCGTGACAAAACAGGAGGTTCCGCCAAGAAATCTTTAACAGAATACAATAATCTGAAGGCTATGGTGGTGTCTGGTGCCAAAGGATCCAACATCAACATCTCCCAGGTACAATACATATGAAAACCTATGAAAAATCATCAAGATAATTTGAATCATTCTCTGGGGGGTTTTGTGTAATGAAAGCTGTTAGTTTTTGTACTGGTGTAAATCATAGACAAACTACACTCAGTGGGTGTCGAATGCACATGTTGTGCTTTTGTTCTCTTTACTTAAGCGCATCTGGTGTTTAATGGCTGTACATTGTAATTATATATAAGTCGATTTATAACTTTTCATGACTCACCTCCAACATGTTTTGTCCTTATTGAAACATTTTTCCTTGCTCCCAAGTTCTTGTGATAAATTATTCACAGTTTTATAGAGGTTCTGCTTTCTAGGGATCATTTCAAAAAGTGCATGAATATGAAAACTATGCTGTATTTGTCTGGGTTCAGAGCAAGATGTGGAAATATCAAGATATAAAAAAAATAAATTTGTTCACAATGTATTTAATCTTTATAATCTTTTAATTTTTCTCTGTATTTCAATACTCACATTCCAAGATTGCAACCCAAATTTTTACAATTCCACATTGAAAACGAATGGATTTCAGTTCCTGGACTTGAGCATTACAATGCAGAGAAAAATGACAGATGTAGAAGGCTCTAAAAAAGCAGATTTTCAATCTACTTCACTGCAACAAGGTATGTCAAATGGGCACCTATCATTTGGTGCTGGACTAAATAATCGTACAAGTATGGTACATTGTTGTCTATAGAGGTCTATAGAGTGTATTTTGTTTATGATGTAAAGCATGTCCTCAGTTTTTATCTGAATCAGAGCTATCAGTGGGGGGCCCAAATCAGCGCCAAAACGAACAATCTGTCGTCAACGAAATATTTTATTTTAGGTTATTGCCTGTGTGGGACAACAAAACGTAGAAGGTAAGCGTATCCCGTTTGGTTTCCGCAAACGTACGCTGCCCCATTTCATAAAAGACGATTATGGTCCCGAGTCGAGAGGATTCGTCGAGAATTCGTATCTGGCTGGCTTGACGCCGTCAGAGTTCTATTTCCACGCTATGGGAGGTCGTGAGGGACTCATCGATACCGCTGTCAAGACGGCCGAGACTGGGTACATTCAGCGACGTCTTATAAAGGCTATGGAGAGCGTGATGGTGCACTATGACGGCACCGTGAGGAATTCTGTTGGGCAACTCATTCAGTTGAGGTGAATGATTATGCAGATGATGAAGTGTAGTTACATTTTTGGTTCCAAAGTAATTGTCACACGAATAGGACGGCCGTAGCAGGCGCTTATAAATCATAGCTGTCGTGCTGACAATACATAGATTCTTTGTTTCAACTGATCCAAGTTCTTGGTCATTCTTGGACAATCACTCGATGAAAAAAGAACCATCAGTGTTAAATATGAACTTCTGAATGAACCAGTCAATATATCTTGCTTCTCGAGAGATCAATTGTTCTCGTGTTACAACTGAACATACCATTGTGAATAATAGTCCAAAAATTGAATAAAAAAACGGGGAGAACGTTCCTTTTATTCTGATTTATAGTCTGCATTTGGTGTTTATTGGCTGTACATTGTAATTATATATAAGTCCATTTATAACTTTTCATGACTCACCTCCAACATGTTTGTCCTTATTGAAACATTTTTCCTTGCTCCTCAGTCCAAAAATTGAATAAAAAAACGGGGATAACGTTCCTTTTAGTTTGATTTATAGTCTGCATTTTGTCAGACTATGAATATTATTTGAAGGGAGCCAATAGACAATAAAAAGTGACCAGTCATACTGCCGAAAATATTCCTATATGATTTTTACAACTGTTTTTTTTTTCTTCAGATATGGTGAAGATGGTCTTTGCGGAGAAATGGTAGAATTTCAGACCCTACGAACGGTGAAACTGAGCAACAAAGCATTCGAGAAGAAGTTCAGATTTGATCCGAGCAACGAACGCTATCTACGTCGGGTCTTCAGTGAAGATGTCATCAAACAAATCATGGGCTCGGGAGAGGTCATTTCTGAGTTGGAAAGAGAATGGGAACAACTCCAAAAGGTGATATTATTAATAATAATAAGAAGAAATATTCGAATATCTCTCTCTCTTTATTGAAAATGAATATGTGTTCTTAATATGACAAAAAGTTCACTCAATTTCTTACTTTTCCATAACTATTCGAACAAACTAGATAGATACCCTAATTTTTTAAACTGATTTTTCTCGGTAAAGTTGAGGTGACTTTTGCATGAATGTTTTTGTTTCTTCTATTCTAAGGACCGAGAAGCAATGAGACAAATTTTCCCCAGCGGAGAATCCAAAGTCGTACTTCCGTGCAATTTGAACCGTATGATTTGGAACGTCCAGAAAATCTTTCACATCAACAAAAGAGGTCCTACGGATTTGTCTCCTCTGAGGGTTATACAGGGGGTCAGAGAGCTGCTGAAAAAATGCGTTATCGTGGCGGGAGAAGATCGTCTGTCGACACAGGCCAACGAAAATGCAACCTTGCTGTTCCAGTGTCTTGTACGATCCACTTTGTGTACAAAATGCGTCTCGGAAGAGTTTCGTCTCAGCACTGAGGCCTTCGAATGGTTGATTGGAGAAATTGAGACGAGGTAATATTGAATATTTTACGAGAATTTTCAATTGAAAGGCTAACATACTCAAATATCTGCATCACAGATATTCGGAAAAAAAATTATCGCTCAGAAAATTGTTTTGTATTACAATTGAAAAGTGGAGCATCTTAAATTTCCCAATTTTTTTTATGTTATGAATCACATGAATATAATGCAATTATCATTTCATTTCCATGTTTAGAATAATTGTTATTTGACACTCCCTGGCGCTTCCACATGTTTTTTTATTTATGGCAGTTGTGGCCAAATGATTTTTGCTAATATTCTCATTTGGAACATTGTCAAAATAAAAATGTTTCGAGCATGTGAAATTGTACTAAAATCAAGCATTCAGGTTTGTTTCCCTTGAGAAACAGCTTTCTTAGGCAATAAACCATATCATGCTTTGACAGTTAGAAATTTCACTTTCTTTTTGTTTCGGAAATTGAAACGTCCACATATCAAAGACTATGAAAAACGTATCACCGAGTTTTGGAAGACTACAATGACGTTATTTCTAGCGCGCTGATTTTCCCCGCGAATATTTAACATCAGTATGAAGAAATAGGAAACACGAAATACATATTGTGTTCCTTTAGATTCCAGCAGGCTCAAGCGAATCCAGGAGAGATGGTTGGCGCCCTAGCCGCCCAATCACTAGGCGAGCCCGCCACTCAGATGACACTCAACACTTTCCATTTCGCTGGTGTATCGTCGAAGAACGTAACGCTCGGAGTACCCCGGCTGAAGGAAATCATCAATATATCGAAGAAGCCGAAGGCTCCCTCTCTCACAGTTTTTTTGACAGGTGCGGCGGCCCGAGATGCTGAAAAGGCCAAGAATGTCTTATGCAGGTGAGGTGTCAAACAAAAAAAAAATGGTATATTGATATGGTGACACCAACTATAGCACATACCTATAAGTTTTGAGGAATTCATTGATTTTTTTCCTAATTTCCTAATTTCTCTGCAGGGTTAGAGGTTTTGGCGTCTTGATAACACATTCTACCTCATAACTCACACTCTTAATCATGTCTTGACAAATAATTCATTTGATATCATGGGTACCAAATGCAATAAAATATGTTTATCTAGCATATTATTATATTCATATTAGTTTGAAGTTAAATATTGAATTTGTCATTTCACAGGAAATTGCAAAAAACTCAAAAAAGTGATCGATTTCTCTGAACATGTCTTCCTAATACAATACAGTCTCAATACACTAATAATTCTCGAGCCAAGTTTTCTTAGAAAAAATACAATAAAAAAAACTAGAGACGTTGATATAAGTTTTTGAGAGTGTCTAGAGAACATGTGCTTGCTGTTTATTTATCAGCTGCAGTAAAATGTCTAAACCTAAAAAAAAATTAGGTTTTTCAACAAAGCATTTTGTATGATATCTTCATCCACTATTTTTTAATTCCTAATGAACTGATATTTCATTTCTATGTGCACACGTCGAAGTTTGAAGCATCAGTATTTTGCTGCTTTCTCATGATAAAGTAAGGCTATTAGTGGTCATTATTTTCTTATTCAAATTTCTCACTAATCAAAACATAAAAAAAAAGTATCAAAAAAGCAACTCTACTAGTACAGGAACACAAATAATGTCCGAATTATCGATTAGAAAGAAATAAAGTATCCTATGGAGAATCTGAATCCATTATTCTAGCAAAATACTGCATACATTGATAATATGTTTTTGGTGCACCCTGTAGGCACCTAAGGTTTAATAATGTAAATTCAGCATATACGCGATTGGCAAACCAGATCTCAAATAAATCACACTTTTTTGATGTGAATAAATAGTTCATGAATGGGGAAACAGTTACAGTTACAGTTGGTCAACCTGGTTCAGCAACTTCGATTTCTCTAGCCAATAATAAAATTCACTTCATAAAGAGTATATTTCCTCATTATATTCGAATATTAATACCACTACTGGATCACTATAGCAGGTGTAACTGACGTGTCCGACAAATTTTTGACTCATTTCAGTGATGAAGAATTTGAGTGCAAAGCTTACTTTATTTCCACCATGTGGAACGATCAAATGGCATTACTTGTTTCATAATTTCAGAGAAATAAAGTATTTTGGTAACAAAAAGGTGGGTTGTTGGGTCTTTGTTCACTTTGTGGGATTAGGATTATCAGTTTGTCTTCCTAATGTTTCCATATTTAATTCCTCTAAAAAATTGATTTATCTGGTTATAGATTGGAACACACAACCCTACGTAAAGTGACTGCGAACACGGCCATCTACTATGATCCGGATCCGCAAAATACAGTAATCACCGAGGATCAAGAGTTCGTGAACGTCTATTACGAAATGCCCGACTTCGACCCCACCAGAATATCTCCATGGCTGTTGCGTATCGAGCTCGACAGGAAACGTATGACAGATAAAAAGTTGACGATGGAACAGATAGCGGAAAAGATCAACGCTGGCTTTGGAGACGATCTTAACTGCATCTTCAATGATGACAATGCCGAGAAATTGGTCTTGCGTATCAGGATTATGAACAGCGACGATGGGAAGTTCGGCGAAGGTGAGTTTCAATTCCAGTTTATTTTCCTTTGGATATTTCCAATGTTGTATAACAATCCTGAGTAATGGCTCAAGTATCAGCAACCATCATGAAGAGTGCTCCAGAAAATCGAAGAATCTTGAACTGAAAAGTTTTTGTTTACTTTTGCATTCTACAGTGAAATTTGTAAGTGACTGATATCAAAACATCTTTTTTCTTTTCGAATCTAAAGTTTTGTATAAGTATAGGTCATAAGTATAAGAGTCAGGCTTTGATAGATGAAGTTTGCTGAATTTGAATTTCTGTGGATATTGATAATATTTTTTAAAATTCATAATGATAATTAAATTACTTCAAAATTTCATATTTTGTTATCTTGTGTTTGTTATATTTTGGAGATATGTGACTGAATTTGTATTGGATATTCTATTAAAAATTAAAATTCAAGTTGAGTCACAAGCTGTCAAAATTTAAAAATTTCAATGAATAATCATAATATTCTTATTAGTAGTCTCAAAGATAATGAGTATCTTTGATAGTGATAATTTTATTTTATTATTTTTTCTAATTTGGTTTATGATACGGATTTGCATCTCATCAGGTTGAATAAGAGGATGTATTTTGTGTGAAATACTGAAAATTTGAAAATTTCCAATGAAAAATATAGGAAAGTATGTTCAATTTATTTTCAAGTGACGGTGAAAAACAGTTTACCTCACAATCTAATTCTTTGCAAGAAGTGATGAATCAGATAGAACAAGATTAAGTTTATGATATTGACTTGCTTGGTGGAAATATGAATGAAAAGTAAAAAGTACCCGAAAAAAACACCAAGTCACAGATTGAAACACTATCGATTTTTTGGTTATCAATCGTATTCTTGAACATTGAAAATTTTGAGTCATTATAATCATGTTGTTCTTTTGTTCTTTTGCGACATTGATCGAATTATTTCTACTAGAGCCTTTGAAAAGGTGGGAATTTTTTTTTATTTCTTTGGCCTTTTTAAAGACTTTCTGCTTGAACTACTAGTGGGATTGTTGGAGAATATTTTATTTCATACTTATCTCTGATATGCTTGGACAATTGTACTATTCTATGTTAACTATTGTACTGAAATTCTTTCTATTAACTTGACAATATGATCGCGTTTTTCAAAAATAAGCAAAAGTTTACGATACTCTTCGTTTTTGGTGGTTTCACTGCCAGAAAAATCAAGGATTCCTAACGGTATGGATTTATTTTTTCTTCACAACCTGTGTTGACACAATTGCTTTCTTCACGACCTGTATTGTACGATACAGCGATTATTATGATATGTTGAATAATTCTGGTATGAACGTCAACACTTCCATTGCTGATGTGTGTATTTTTCGAATTTATTAATATTTGTTACCTACTGATGATGTGTCTGATTGTTGTAGGTGCCGATGAAGACGTAGACAAAATGGACGATGACATGTTCCTCAGATGTATCGAAGCGAACATGCTCAGTGATATGACCTTGCAGGGAATCGAGGCCATCGCCAAAGTGTACATGCATTTGCCACAGACGGATTCCAAAAAGAGGATCGTCATCACTGAGACAGGAGAGTTCAAGGCTATAGCCGAATGGTTGCTGGAAACTGACGGTACCAGCATGATGAAGGTACTTTCGGAGAGAGACGTCGACCCGGTCAGAACGTTTTCGAACGATATCTGTGAAATATTCTCGGTAAGAAACCATTATTTCTTCAGTTGACATGTGATAACGTAAATTTCAACTTGGAATTACTTTTAATTCACCAGTTGAAAGTCAGATAGGATTCATTTTATATCAAATTGATGATTCTGATGTTTACAATCAAGGCAAGTGTGGTCCGAAAAATATTCATTTTGAGTATATTATTGTTCTAACTACTTTGATGAAGAGTCTGGAATATATGAATCAAAAATTGAGCAGTATGACTATACTAGTGTTTTGTTTATCGTTCTGAGTTTTCCATTGAACCGAAATTAAAATACAGATCAAATATATTCTTCGTTTTCAAGTTCTACTGAAGAAATCAGCGCAAAAAATTCTCTCCCTCAGGAGTCATCCTACTCTTTCAAGGTTCTATCTGAACCCGAGAGATTTTCCACATTTTCTCAGACATTTTGTATAGTGCTCTGTTCTGAAATGATTCATACAATTGATTTATTATCGTCACCATTTTACGCAGGTATTGGGCATAGAGGCCGTACGTAAATCCGTCGAGAAAGAAATGAATGCCGTCCTCCAGTTCTACGGTCTGTACGTGAACTACCGCCACCTCGCGCTGCTCTGCGACGTGATGACGGCCAAAGGTCACTTGATGGCCATCACGCGTCACGGAATCAACAGACAGGACACGGGCGCCCTGATGAGGTGCTCGTTCGAGGAGACGGTCGACGTGCTCATGGACGCGGCCAGCCACGCCGAGGTCGACCCGATGCGAGGGGTGTCGGAGAACATCATCATGGGCCAGCTGCCTAGGATGGGTACCGGCTGCTTTGATCTGCTGCTCGACGCGGAGAAGTGCAAGATGGGCATCCCGATTGCGCAGGCGCACGGCAGCGATATCATGAACGCCGGCATGTTCTTCGGGTCGGCAGCGACGCCCAGTAGCATGAGCCCCGGCGGGGCGATGACACCCTGGAACCAGATCGGTACTCCGTATGTCGGAAGCGCTTGGTCTCCGCAAAGTGAGTATTTTGTAGTTGTTGTCTGTTTGATATTTCTTCGGGTGTGAATGGAATGGGGAATACACATCTAACGAATTCCGAACTGAAATCAACTTTGTAATGATGATTTCATATAGAAATATCATGTTCTGAAATTCATCTCACATGCTTTATTTTTGAACTCTTATTACAGTATTATTACAAAAACCAATTGAACTTGTGACGTTATCTTCCGAACTATTTGGCACATCCCTATTTTCTGAGTGACCGATAAGGATGCCTTTTAGAAAAATTCGCACAAGTTCGAAATTTATACAAAAAATATCTTATGTTATGTTCGCATGTCTCACGCCTTTGGCTTTACTATTTAAGAGGCGAGTAGTACTGCTATGATATCAAAACGCAAGCAAGTACCGTATACAATTTGTTAAAATATTTCACTAAAGAGAAAGACAAATAATGGGAAATTGATTTACTTGCATATATTATAATTACTGCTGATCAGTAATAGTCAAACTAGTAGAAACTCACTTCATGTCATCAATGAGGACATTATATTAGCGTGTCGCTGATACTCAACATCAGCCTTCAGTTTGTGATGGATTACTGCAATTAATCGTTATGCATGTTTCTTTTCCATCATCATCATTTTGCTGTATCAAAAAATTGCTCTTTTGTGAAACACTGAGTAATTAGTATATCAGATATTGTTCTGGTTGTAAGGAATATTTTTTCTATAAATTAACGATTTTCAGAAGTTAATCCATGACATTAATAAGGAGAAATATTCAGCTATTGTTATTTACTCATATTAGGTAAAGATTATCTCATTCTGGCCGTGATGGGGAAGTAGCTCAACTGAACGATTTTATATAGCAATAATCATTGTTTAATTTTTTTTCAGACCTAATGGGCAGCGGTATGACTCCTGGTGGAGCAGCTTTCTCGCCTTCGGCTGCTTCAGATGCTTCCGGAATGTCTCCAGCATATGGAGCGTGGTCTCCTACTCCTCAGTCGCCGGCTATGTCTCCATATCTAGCATCCCCACACGGACAATCTCCATCGTACAGTCCATCAAGTCCGGCTTTCCAACCCACTTCTCCTTCCATGACGCCCACGTCGCCTGGCTATTCTCCCAGCTCGCCTGGTTATTCTCCAACCAGCCCCAACTACAGTCCCACGAGTCCTAGCTATTCTCCCACATCTCCTAGTTATTCCCCGACTTCTCCAAGTTATAGTCCTACCTCTCCTAGCTATTCTCCTACTTCTCCGAGTTACAGTCCCACCTCGCCGAGCTATTCACCCACAAGTCCCAGCTACTCCCCCACGAGTCCCAGTTACTCGCCCACGAGTCCTAGTTATTCTCCAACGAGTCCTAGTTACTCGCCCACAAGTCCTAGTTATTCTCCCACAAGTCCCAACTACTCTCCCACATCTCCAAACTACTCTCCTACTTCACCGAGTTATTCTCCCACTTCGCCGAATTATTCTCCCACTTCTCCTAACTACAGTCCGACATCTCCGAGTTATTCCCCATCCTCGCCGAGATACACGCCGGCTTCTCCAAATTATTCTCCTACTTCTCCGAGTTACTCTCCAAGCTCTCCGCAGTATTCACCAGCCTCTCCGAGTTATTCTCCTTCTTCGCCGAAGTATTCACCCACAAGTCCGAATTATTCTCCGACTTCACCGTCCTTTTCAGGAGGTAGCCCACAGTACTCTCCCACGAGTCCTAGCTATTCTCCTACAAGTCCTAGCTATTCTCCGTCAAGTCCGCAACACACTCCTGCTGCGAGTTCGAGGTACTCGCCCAGTTCGCCTAACTATTCTCCGAGCTCTCCTAGCTATTCGCCAACTTCTCCTCAGTACTCGCCGCACAGCACCAAGTATTCGCCGACAAGTCCTACTTACACTCCCACGAGCCCTAGTTACTCGCCGGCCTCTCCAGCTTATTCTCCGGCACCTCCCAGGTATTCTCCTAGTTCTCCAAGTTATTCTCCCACCAGTCCTGGGCAGGATGAATAGGTCCAAAGAAGTCAAGACGTCAGGTTAATTATGTTTTTTTCTTCTCGCCTATGGGTTATTTTATCTAGTTCACTAATATGTTCATTAATTATGCCATAAGATTAGAATAAGTAATTTTTATATGAATAACTAGAAAATGCGAGACTGGTTAGTTTTTCTCCAGGCAAGAGGAAATTTTGTATAAAAAATATGAAGTTATGCAATTTGTATATAATGCAATAGTTATTTGTGAGATGTTAGTATTTTGTTCTATTTTTATTAATAAAATAAGGGCACCAAATCTGTATATTTCATTGTGAGCTGAGAAGCACTTGTATTACAGAATCTAATATTCGAATTTCAAGTCTTTTGATAAAAATATTGAATATAATGTACTTTTATATTTAGACGATTTTTCAGTAGTTTCATTTTTCTGGTTCACCTAGAGTCATGAAAATCGTAGTGTGCTGTACTTGAAATGAAGTATAGAATTCCAAACCAAGAAATCATAATGGAAGACAATGAAATGTATCGACATTTAACGATTATTCAATTCATCTACCTTAGCTGCAATCTGAGGTGTCATCTCACTAGTCACATCATTCAAGCGAGAATGGTTCGAAGTACATTGTATTAATTGAATGAAAACGTATTTTCTTGACTTGACGTCTGTCATCAATTTGTTGAATTGAAATTGGAAAATCCTATCCGTCAACATCGGAAAATAAACTATAGAATACCGTACGATAGAAAATTGGAAAATAATTCCTCAGAAAAATATATCGATAAAGTATTCTCAATATTTATTCATCGAAACATTCTAATGAATACATGAATAACGAAAAAGTATCACGATACATTGCACAAATTTCAAGAAAACAACAGAATAAAACTATTATCATTACCCTGCAAACTGTCTGGGGAATTAAGGAAAAGTGAATAAAATTAGCAATGAATTGGACGATTCTCAAGTTGTTCTCTGATTATTGACTTATTTTTTATTGGAAATGGAGGGAATGAAAGAGTCGGGATATGTTGAATGGAGCGGATTTTCATATTTAATAACCCACGCTATTGGAATATAGAGGCAAAAACATCAAGAGATCTCATTAAGTGGCCGGCACGGTTTGCTAGAACAATTGAAAATATCACACGAAAGTGGCACATACTGTGAATAAGATCTAGGAATAATTTTGAGGATATTTCAAGTTTTCAAACTTGAATTTTGACTTGTTTTTGAAGTGAACTCTTCATCCTATTATTATGTGAACATGGATTCTCTCCCATCAAGTGATTTCTCCAGCAGTTTTCTTCCAATTCCAAATTTTCGTGACAGAGAGGACATCTAACACAACTCTCGGATAGTTCTGAAACAACAGAAGTAATAAAACTGACACCATAAATGCTTCTGAATATGCAATTATGGTTTTCTCTTGACTAACTGCTCGCAGTTTTATTAACAATAATATGTGCAAAATTACTTATCAACAAGATGTCGTAACAATCGCCGAATACTTCGGGAAAATTATTAGAAACCATGTGGAACATTCCTAGATTCACATGAAATACATCGAAACAATTTTCGTTATTTGTTATCATATCTGTATTGTTGCCTGTAAAATTGGTTCAAACCTGAACAACGATTTTACTAGTTACATTAATTTGGTGAAAAGTTGTAATGAGTGTCACGAAAATCTTTCAGCAATATCATATAATCTGAATCGTTAATTAATGATTTCAACCTATAACAGGTCATACAAATAAAGTCTGATAGGTAATTTGTGGGGTTTGCTCTATTTCTCAAGACCTCATTACATCTTGTTGAAACCATTGTTTCTTAGTGATAACTGATCCCAATATTTTTTTATTTATAGCTAAAACACTCGATGACTACGCAAATGACCGAGAAGCATCTGGTGCTGTTGTTTTTGTTGTTAAATTGACGAAATTATCATGGCTAAGATTTTTAACATTATTGGCTGTCTTCCGATTGAGTGATAACACGACACTGTCCCATAATAATGACTGGGTGTCTCTGACATGCAAAATGGACAGATAATTGTGAAAACCATTAACAAGCAACGACTATAGGTGATGAGTGATGAATTTACAAAAAGGTGCAGTGCTGAAAATGCAAGATGACAAACTTCAAAATGGACAATAATATTCTTGCCAAAAAATCCTGACGGTCTGAGTTGACTTTAACATAAAAATGTGTAATATTATTACGAAACCGCTGGTGAATCAATAGATTTCTATCTGAAAATTGGCAAACACCGACTGTCCTAATAAATCAACAGAAGTTCTTCCTATTTTTAATTACTTTTTTCATTTTGCTCCATACTAATTGCTGATAGCGTCGATCTGCATGGTTATGGAGATGCAAAAATAATAATTATAGAAGAAACTTCAATATCCGTACAACTACGAGTGTGAGCTGTCACTGAATTTCTTTTCTAGGTATCTAAAGGGTTAATTTCGAGGGCAGTAACATTTTGGGACAGATCCCAAGTCTGCCATTACTACAAATATATTGAAATAATTTTTAATAACTTCTACTTTATTTTTTAGAAACGAGGAGAGAAAATCCCAAAGAAAAGCTGAAAAATGAATGTACCACCTCCTCGAATAACTCACAGACAGTAGATATATTCAAATTTATTACCTTTACATATTTTGATGTGACTCTGGAAATGTTCATTTCTGATAGCTTCTGAACATTGGGAACACTGTGTATACCGTTCGTGCTGTTCACATTCTGTTAACAAGTGTTCTATAAGTGCGGAAACCTCAATCACCTGACTGCACTCCTTGCAACGTACTAACATAGGACACGTTCTCCAATAATGGGAATTCATCGAATTGCTAACAGACAATATTGTGGTTTCGTGTTGGTTGCAAAAAATGCATTGCCTGCTGAAAAATACAAACAAGAAAGGTTTTAATTTTCATCAAGAAATATAAAATAATATCATTGTTAGCGATCACCAAATTATCTTTATAGTTTAGATAGATCCGATCGAATTTTACTATCGATTGCTTATTAATTTCCATTCATCATTACCGTTCTTGCAAGATTTCATAGTATTCATGCAATAATTTCCATCTATGAATAGTTGAAGTAATAACACTAGAGCAAAATAAACTATAGTTTTTGTCCTTTTCGATGAAAGTATTATAAGGCACACAATTGAATGTCAATTTTTTAAATTGTGGTGGTGATTCCTGATATTAGACATCTGTCGCTATACAAAATGTACAACGATAGCCCTCTATCTAACCTCTTCTATTCTTTGGTAACTTGATGGCTATTGTGCAGAGTTTGTGTGTGTGAACAACTTTGCAACATTACTGTTCCTTTATTATATCTACCCTCCATATTTGTTTTGTTCGTATTATTATTATTGTTGTAAACTAGAAATATAACTTTGCATTAGTTATAACCTGTACTACATAAATTGTGAATTCTGTCTAACCCTCTCAAACACACCAAGATGTATCAAAATAATATTTTTCAAGTTGTTAAAATTTCGACTACAATAAAAATTCTAGTACGTCTGATAACTAACTTTTCTTCCTCTCCCTTACGGGACTCGTTACTGGGCGTTGATATTCCACTAGCCGAACTAGAGAATTGTCCATTCAACCCGTTCGATTCGATGTCATTTTTACTTAGACTCCTCGACAAGGCAATGTTAGTTCCATGATCCGGAGCTTTTATCGGAAAAGCACCAGTTTCCGTTTCTGCTTTCACGGTTGCCGAGCTGAGGCTCTTGTTCAAATCGTGTTGTCCGTTTTGGGTGTGCTCAGGGCTCAAGCAATCTGGATTTGAAGAAATCGTAGTTTGTTGAAGAAGACGATGTTTCTCTGATGCTTCTTGTTTTCTCTAAAATTATAGAGTTATTGTCGGTTGCAGTATCTGTGATGGTCCTACGAGTGCCAATTCGGTGCAATCAAACCACACTTCTTCAAGAATTAATTTGGGATATGTGAAGTCTCTGTATAACATGAATACCGAATAGTCTCAATACTTTATCAGCATTTAGAATTCAGCTGTTTATTCACCATAATCAATTTTGAGCTATAATATTCAATATGATTTGACAATCTACATATTTAAATATTGACATACTGAAAATAGTACATTTGAAAAATAAAAATCGAGATTGTTAGGAAGACTCGTATTTATCCAAGCAATTGAAATATAATATGCTGAACCATTGTCGTTCTAAATGAGAAGAAAAAAACTAGTAGGCTGATACTCTCATACGTGTCTGTTCTTCGAGAATAAAATTCGGGAATCGTCATACATCAGTGGCATCTATCGAGACTGTGACTGAGTATCTCTTTTTTTGTTTCATCACTTAACTAGAATTTTTCCGTTTGGGGCGTCTGTCACATATTTGTGGTTTTGTCACGGTGTTTTGCCATTTGTGAAAGAATATGGAAATCATCTATTACGGCACTATTAACGCCAGTGATTTTCAAGAGGTATGAAGAAGAGAACAGTGCTACTATTGTTTGTATTCAGAAGAACGATGGTTGAACAAAAAAATTGTGATTTTTTTATTTTACGCTAAACAACTATTTCCGAGAGACTCTTTTTCAAGTTGATCAGTGCGAAACGAGTTGTTATTTCATACAGGGTATTACTCAAATTCTATACTTTTTGATGCTTCTCGATATATTATTGGACCACCCTATATAAATCAACGGTGGTTAAAAAATCAATTACCGGGATAATCCTGTGTGAATGAATAGCCGCACAGTCGGTCATGTATCGGTTTTCATATATCTGAAAAGATTTGAGATCTCAAAAAACGATTGACCCAAATCTCACTCAAGTCAATATATATCATTCCCAACTGAAAAGCAGCTTAAAATGTATTGGTTCTGATCTAGTCAATGGAACAATATATTCATTTCCAATAGTCCCAATATCAATTAATGTATACATATACCTCTCAATTCTCAACTTCTTTATTTTGACACCAACTAGATAGTGACAGAAAAATGATAATTTAGTATGTCATCAATCGAAGTGCTCACATACGTGAGGAAAAATAGATGAGGATTCTTAAACCTGCAACGGAAGAATAAGATCCAGGGTGGATAAAAATGTATGAATCGAAAGAGGGCTGCCCACAAAATCAAAAACACTCCAGATATTTCTTTCAAAAAAAAAAAAAAAAAACGAAAGCGTAGGTTTGAAAATGAAATATCAACCGGCTTAGCAGTTTGCCGATATTTGTCACCTCGTACAGAAGGCTCTAGTATGCTTCTGTCAGAAAGGAACTACTAAATAGTTGTTTTTTCAATCTGCCAACAAACCCAAAGACGACTGATCAGGCCCTGGTCGAAGCGGACACCCTGGATCTGTGTTGAGGTCTGGGGAGGAATAAGAAGTGAATCTTCCACTGTCTTATTCTGGTTATTTTGCCAGCAGAGTTAAAAGTACTACGGGTGAGAGACTATTTAGTAGCTGAAAAACATTATATTCTTTCTCATACATCACTTTTTATTCATGCTAGAAAATTCACAGTGGCTAATACAGTCACTAATTTCTTGATTTGCAAATTTTCTTCCTTTTCTTTTCTTTCTACTGTAATCATTTCGGGGACTTATCTATGTACCATTTTTCATTTGACATGACTTAAAACATAGAACAGAGCGTTTGAATATTTATTCGCTATCATAGTAAATATTATCATACCTGTAAATCAATTTTATCGAATTCGTGAAACAGCTGCCTGTAGAGTAAATTTCTCCTAGTGATATCATCGTCTGGTGGCAATTGTTTTCGAACCATTCTCGGGTTGACCTTGTACACCAATACTAATATCCTTTCGGAAACCTTTCTTACTGCTTCAGCAGGGTGGTGCAATCCGCTCGAACCGAATTCCGACAAGGTTCTACAAGTCAAGCCACTGAAAAATATTTTTCCCAATATGTTTCAAAATCACACGATGTCTATTTCAATATGTGAGATTCTCTTCAAACGATAAAAAGCAACCATCAACTGTACGGTCACTTTAACAGTTTCATTCGCAAAATTCTGGGTAAGTCTGCTTGAAAAATATAAAATACTCCTTTACCTTTGCTTATCAGTAGATATTCCATGGTTAATGATAAGCTGTTCGACCATTTCTGCTCTACTCAATGCTAATCTAGGATGCGTACTGCTACTGACTGCCCTACTCAGATGAACAGGTATAATGTGAAGTTCTCTATAAGAGATCAAAAATAGCTTATGATGGGATGAATAATTATTCCACATGCAACATTATTTTCCACGATCAAAGTTACTGTTCGGAGACTGTGGTTGAATACTCAAATACAAAATAAATAAATAACCCGATAACCAAAATGATATTTAGAAAAGCCTCGATACGTATTTCAGCAACTAAATTGCCATCTTCAGTAGACCTGAAAATTAAGAGAGAGATTAGCGACTCTTTAGTATCTGTCAAATATTCTCCAGAAATTACCATCTAGAGCCCAGAATTCCAGATCTCTCTTGAAAGATACTAAGGAGTCGACAATCTCTTTTACTTCTCAGGTCTACTGAAAATGAGAACTTAGTTGCCAAAATATGTATTCAGGTTTTTCTTGATATTATTGTGGTTTTGGGTTTTTATTTATTTTCTATTCGGGGATTTTTCACTCCATTAAAGTTGTGTACTGAAGTGATAATGGAGAAAAATCTATTAAATATATTTTCTTGAAACTATGTCAACAGAAAAATGAAAGAATAGCAAATATGTAAAAAGAGTTCTAGATGAACTTGTTGTTCTACAGTAGAAACAAATGAATTGGGAATATGCATGCTGTCAAAAAAATCAAGGCAAACGGGTATTTTCATCACACTAAATGAATTCTTATCACATTTGTAATTATTTCACTTCATCATGTATGCAAGCGTGTACGATCAACATGTATACTATGTAGTTCTCTTGAGAATTCTAGAGCAACAAACAGTGTTGGATCCCTGTGGACAAAGATATGGGTATCCAAAGATAGAAGTGCATTTCGTGAGCGCTGAAACCCTTGAGGATATGGGTATAAAAAGATATGAGGGCATTTTTCGAAGATTTTTCATTAAATTCGTAATGGTATAGAAGTATATCAGGTGTAACACTACCATGGTACACCATCTTTTGGGTTCTTTAGTTTCAGAGATGAACGTCATGTTTTGGCATATAAATGATTTCCCTAAAGTTATGTATGGAAACAATATTGAATCTCAGGACGGCTCAGAGAAATTCTGAGAAGTTATTATACTGTGGGTAACTTGTTAGTTCGTTAGAGGAAACCTTTCATTTTCAATCATATTAAATTTAGCTTTTCAACATCCCTAGAACTCTCAGATGTCTGATCTCTATTTGGTTTGGTTCACATGAATTTGCAATACAGTGATTTTTGGGAGACATGATGAAAAAGATGAAGAACGTTTCGATTCCATTATTTCGAAGAAGATTTCGTGAAACTTCATGAGAATTCAAATCAGGGTGAGATGCCTGATTGTATCTACAATGCTGTCAAATTTACCGTATTCATAATAATGCGGCTAACTTATTTTATTCATTTATTTATTTTTACCGCCTTGACTCTGAAAACTACCATTGAATCAAACACTAATAACCTTCAAATTAAATCCTTATGACTTATCAAGGAGACGCCTTCAAAATATGGAATTCTTTCAGCATATTGCAAAAAATGTGGACCAAGCGATGAAAATAAGTTTCATGATTTGAAGCTGGTCCTCGAAATGTGAGACCATTTCCATATACAATAGCAGACCTGTAGTACATACTCTGATAAGGCCAACATTGCATTTCCAAATGTATCTAATGTAGCATTAAGTATGAGAAAATCTGTATATCATATATCATCTCTCAACAAATTTAATAAACAGACCGCTTATAAAATTAAAAAGTTTCAACATTTCACGTATATGTCGAAAGCCTGCCTAAAAATAAATTCCGGTAACCAAGAGTGATCCAATTTTTCACCTTACGCTTTTACAATCTGCCATTGTGAGTATCGTATGCACTGCCATCTGGTTAATCCTCTGGCTCGTATCGCCCGATTTGGTCAATAACTCTGGTAAAAGTTTGTCGACGCTTCTAGCTACTTCTGCCGAAGCAACCCTTCAATACATCAAACAAAATCAGTTGGTTTCAATCGCTTGAAGTTCCACAATTTACGAACCTCCCGGGTACGAACTGCACGAAAAACAGTCTGATAACTTCGTTGGCTAAGCTGTAAACGGAGAACACCTTATCTCTCAAAGACCGGTGCAGCAAAAAAATTGCTCCTCTAGCAGTTTTGTTGGGAGCGTGGATTTTGCTGCCGTCATACAAAGTAAGTGCATCTTTCAAGAGATTCAAACCATCTTCTTTGTCACAGTAGTGCTTGGAATAGAACTTTTCGATGAGGTCGTTGCCAAATACTAGAATTGGAAGAGCTGCTTGTTTCTTCTCTCTCTCAGTTAGTTTTGACGTTGTCTTTAAATCTGTATCGATCTGACATTCTCGCAAGAATTCATTGGTTTGAGAACTAAAATAAATTGAATTGTACACAATCATAAAATTTCACAATGTGCTCTATGAAAAATTAGCCGGAATTTATAATCTGAATTTATAATGTATCCCAACTTTGATGTATTTGAGACCCTGGAATTATTTAAATAGAGTGATTGTGAAGTTAGCATGTCTGTATTGAACAAAGTTTTAGTTTATTGTCAATACATTATTTTTTCATGAATATACCAATTACCATTAAGGGGATAATCTGAAGGTTTGACACATCAACTATTATAGTTTTAGCTGTTTCTACATGAAAGAACACACAATAATTGAGAGATTTTCTTATTGATTGATACCCTGTATGATCAAAATGTATACATGGATACTTTTATGCTGTGCTTTTACCTCTATATTTTCCGTCACAAGCTCCGAACAACAAACCCATCGAAGGTTACAAGTGACACGATGTTTCTATTAGCTACAAAAATTTGATGATGATTATGAAATATAAAATTAAGAATCAACTTATTAAATGAAAAAACTATAATGGAAAGAAACTCCCAAATCTTGAAACCTCGCAGTCGATACAAGTTGGTGTAATACAACTTAATATACTTTATGAACTTATTTGATCAAACAACTCAAGTTTACCAATCGAAGTGAGTATGAAAATTCATGGAAAAGATAAATTTAATTGGTTCATGAAATATTTGGTTGAAAATAGGTATCATATTTGACTCACTGCCTCAAAGCTGGCAGAGGTTTCTCCTCATACATTTCATAAGTGGATTTGACAATGGCTCCTGCAGACTTGTTCCTCCTCCTGAAGGAGCCCCTGTTCTGCAAATTCGTAGGGCTTCCTGTACTTGGAGACCCCATCTTGGGACTCTGATACCTGGACATGTGTACAGGAGAGACTGAGCTAGCATGGTGCTGATTTGGAGATGGACACCGTCTTTCAGTGCCTTTATGCAGTACAGGGGAGAGTTGGTTTTTGTTGGTGGAGTCTATTTCATCTGAACATTCATCATTCAATGAACAAATCTATGAAAGAATATGAATTGTTTGATTTCTGTCAAATGAGGTTGGTATTAACTAGTATATTTCCAAGGATCAAAAGAAGATCATAGAATCTAATAGAATGCAAAAACAGAATTTCAGCTCTCAAATAATTGTAAATCAAAACAATTCAATAAGTGTTAGCCTCTTATAATTTCTTGAATTGAATAGTTTGAATCAAATAATGTGAGAAATTGAGTGAGGGTGGTAGTCCAACTGTCAGATTCAGACACAGAACCATCTTAATAGAGTAATTCGTAAAATGAACAAAAATCTCCCTAACCATTTCGAATGAAAATTATTCCCACATTGTGAGAGGAAAATATGATATAGCCAAGGATATAGCGTTTAGATTTAGATTATTCAACAATATAATGAGCATACATACTCCATTCTGTTCCATGAGCTGTTCAACACACAACTCTTCATATATTTCTGCTCTGAATAGGTCCATTTGGTTTTTCTTATGCCTGGCACGTTCATAATCTTCAATTTCAATAGCATGGTGTTTCTCTAACTCATATTTACCCAGTTTCTCTCCAGCTGCTCTCAATTTTACCATTGCATTTTTGAGTTTTCTAGCAAATTCAAAGCGCTCATCTAGAAATAAGGTAACCTCACGATATGATCACTTAAAATTAAATTAATCATACTTATCACAGCCAAGTGTTTTTTTACTTCCATCTCCTTTATCATTTTAGCAATATCTACATCCACATACATTAAAAAAGCTAGATCATCATAAGGCGAAAAATACTCTAAATTGTTCATTATATCATGGAGCTTTGCTTCATCTTCATTTTCTCTAATAGAGGCAGAACATTGGGTTTCAACTTCTAAACCCAGAGTATTAACTGCTATAAGGCTAACCTACAGAAGTGGCACAAATGAAACAAGTAATAATACGCACTAATGTAATTTATTACCTGATTGAGCTTATTATATGAATTGAAGTGATTATTTTGCAGATTTAGTTTAATAAATGTAACAAGATTTTTTGGGACATTGGCTGATTTGAGTTCCCTGCTTTTAAATTCTGTACTTTCATTAGTAGATAGAGTAATGTATCCTAAATATTCCCAGTTGATATTAGAAACATCTTGCACTATGTTTGTATCTTCATTGCTCAAGAACAGTTCAACTTTTGATGCTGAAATTAGTTTTCAGGTATCAAGACAAGACAATTTAAGTCAGCTTCTACTCACGAATCAAATATTGATGAGCCAAGATCTGTACTTTGTTCAAGAGACATCTTCTCTCCAGCTGTAAGATAATTTCCTGTGGGTAAACACAATTCTTTTCTGATTTCCATCCTTTTATTATTGGACTGTGCGTATTCAGTTCAGAAGCCCTATACTTAGGATCTTCACCTGTAAATCAAGAGTTGAAAACACTTCTTTGAGGCAAAAATTCTCATAATTACTTGTGGCATGGATCACTGTGAAATCAATCGTTCTGGGCATTATCATGAGAATTACAGAAAGTGCAACAACTATTCCATTTTTCAACTGCGAAGTTGTTGATATTGATTATTTCAAAACACATGAGTTTTTCTTCTTGTTTCTTATTGTATTTGGATGAAATGTATTGATTTTTACAAGCTGATTTATGTTTTGCGCAGTGCGCACTGTTTTGAAGAACCATTGCTGAATCACCCTCATACACAAATTCACCCTATATTCACCTTGATTCGAGGGAAAATTGCTTATGTCAAGAGAATCGATATCGATCTTTCTATAAACTGTGATCGAGATCCACCCTGTTTTTTGTTGACAGATAACAGCTGGAACTCTGTTCTGTGTCTGTGGTGTGGATACAAAACAGTTCACTTTTTGTCCGCCAGTGCCAGTATCGGCGCTAGAGTCATGATCGCGCTTTCGTTTCAACCAATCCAGCGGCTCCAGCTGATGTAGGAGTCGCAAGTTTTCCGGAAGATAGCGCCATCATTACACAACTATTTTGCGTTTTAAATTTCATGATGTCTTGTTCGATCTCACTAATTTGAATCATTTTATCATGATTCTATCAAATAGATAACAAATTAAATCTTTTGCGTGCACCAAAGTTTATGTATGTTTCATGTTTTCAAGAATTTGCAAGAAAACTTCGAGATCGAAGAAAGTGATGCCATCTAGTGTCTATCTTGGGGAGCCTTAAGGTAATCAATCAAGTAGGTAGGCAATAACGATCTTCAGAATCAGAAACAGCTCCACGTGCAGTTCACACAACTTTTTGACCAAAGAAGAAATTATGAAGCACTATACACACTACCATTTTTATTTTTTTAGACCCTTTGTTGCAATTTAGATTATCTATCAGCTATCATTTCACATTACATCCTTTTCGAATTTTTTTTTTTGGGGATCTGTTGTTCATATGCGACAACCTAAAAAAAAAATAAATGACCATAAATTGGCATTCGACAAAGTTGGAAATGGAATTTTGAAAAAGAAGAAAGTGAAAAAGTTGTTCGAGAAAAAAATTGAGAATAGCAATTTTTCCGAATATTTTTCGATCTCGTTACAATTATGTATTTTTTTCTCTTGAATAGATTGACAGTAGTGAAACACTTTCAATTCGATGATTATGAGAGAACCATCTCGTTCTCTTCACACCAAATAGGATATGGAATTAAAAAAATAATTATTTTTGTATTAGGTGCTCAAAATGTTTTTTTCTAAGACAACCTCGATAAATGTTCACATTATAACCGTAACTTGAATCATAAACAAGCACATTTTGTACAGAATTTCATTTTTCCATCGCTTGCTAGGCAAGTTGCTAAGCAACAAATGCGAAATGGAATATTTCGTGTTAGGTCTAGTTAACGATGTACAAAACACTGGTGCAGTCACTGATGGTGTTTTGGTTCGTCAAAAACGCTAACGTCATTTTCCGCTGTAATGGCATAATAGTTATTATATGAAACTCCTCAGAAGATGGTGGCATTCTCACAGATTTCTGTACAAATAGCTGACGTTTTGAGATTGTAATTATGTAGGTTGATCGATCATTAATTGATGAGCGAACTCAATTACTACATATTCATGACACTGATTGTGCAATTATCAATAATAGGTTCTGATTTTGTTGTCATTTTTGTGTTGCCATCTAACAACTAACGAATGAGTGATTTTCCGCTATAACGAATAAAATGCTGTTATCAAGTTAGCTATACGTTAGAGTTTTGGTTGAAGAAATTAGATAGGCAAATCTACAGAGTAGATGCACCAGTGTTCCCTACATCGTTGTCTATTAGGTTCACTCTAAAATCACGACGACTACGGCTTGTCGAATTATGACGTTCAGCGACAGATTGATGAAATGTCAGCAGATCGTTTCTCTCAAAGTTTCAGTAGGTAACAAGTTATTTCATAGTTGTTTTCTATAAAAACTATTAATTAAAATGGAAACTGATAGTGATATTGACGTAGATTTGACACCTCCAAACATAATAGAAGCAGCGAAGGTATCAACACTGAATTTATTACCTGACACGTCGAAGAGTATATGTCAATGCGTTTATAACCTTTTTTTGGAATGTAAGGTAGCTCAAAAGACAAAATCGTTATCCGAGAATGTTTTTTAATGGCTCATTTTGGCGACTTAGCCAAAAATTCAAAAGTTCCACTTTCTGGTCACATTCTCAGAGCTGAGAACGACCCTTAGTATCTATAATGTTATCTACAATGTTATAGATATTGCGAAATATTTGAAACTGAAAGCATCCCTCAAGCTGCAGTCTAACGTTTACAAACCCAAAAAGTCAGAGATCTTTACAGCAAATGACATCGATAATTTTATTGACTCTGATGAAAAGCCCATTAGCGGAAATTCGGAGTAATGAAATATCACCAGTTTAATTCTTCGAAAACAAGAATTTTATACACGAAATATAAACAACATTTTTTGTACAACTGTGAATGGAAATCTGCCTCCGTATAGCAGAAGCATATATAGAATATGGTTTGAATAAAAAAATTGAGATTTCTATCAAAATATTGAATTGTCCATCTTTTTCCGATCAAATTAAAATATCTGATAAAATTGTGGAATTGACTCTTCAAGAAATATCTATAACGTTTCTAATCAGCAAAAACATGGATTTCGTTAATTTATGTTGGAAGTAATTGTTCAAACTTAACTAATAATTATTATTCCAATAAATGAAATTGATGTATGATGAATAATCAATTAATTATCGACTCTGTTCTTCAAAAAATGATATTTCATGTTTATTTTGTGAATTATTTTTCGACAACTGTAGAAAAAAAATAGCTCTTGCCAGGGCACTCGCTGTTACATTGAGACGTTCATTCACGATTATCACAATGATGGGTACATTCTGAACTGTTGGATGCTATATAGATATAACTCACTCGCTTGGCTCTGAGATGGATGAAGTAGAAAGTGTTTGAATAGGTAAAGAAAGCAGGTTCAATATTAAAAATATAAGGTCGGTACTTACAAATTGGACTTTTTCAATACAGTCCATCTTCAATGGGTTCATAACCTTCTTGTTCTACGCTCAGGGTGTGACTACTTCAACCAATATTTCTCTCTCTGATTGTTTACCTATGCATTTCTATATCTCAGCAGTATTTTAAGTGTCAATGTATTTTACGTTCAATCTGAGTTCATACCGGTTGTTGAAATAGGAAACTTTGAACTTCAATTCCTGTATTGGATATCATCTTATACCTACCTTGGATTTGAAATGAATGTATTTATTGAGGGAATATTCTATACAGTGTTCTATTTGTGTATTATGGAATTTGGAAATATCGAAATTTCACTAAAGTCTATACTATACTGGACATTATTGACGATCAGAGTTGTCAAGATATTGCTCAAGAAAGTCATGTTTCGCTTCTGGAACACTCAAATTTACTAGTAAATATAGTGGCGTATATGAAATGTGTATTACTTATATTGTCTATCGAAGCTATGATCACACATAAAGGCAAAAGGTACACAATTACCAAGCAATAATTCAACAATGTGTCGACAGTTTTACAGCCCAATGTCGGCAAAATAGAAGTCTCTGTGAGTAAACAATGAACTGGTAAACATGCAACTGTAACGAAATGATTGTCACAGTCGAAGTGAATTGGTCAATAAACTTCTTGTTGATTAGTTACAGAAGCTGTTGAGGCAGGGATAGCTACTTGGCCATAAAAACTCTTCCTTTGTATAATCTATCCAAAAAGTGCGTTTTATTATGCTGGTCGGAGTATGCAGATGGATTTCTTATGATTATTTCTACTGATTAAAAAATTACTATCGCAATGCTATACTATCCCTGTGCGAAATACTGAAGAACAAACACCCAAACACAAAAAAAGGATTGGGCATTGTGATCGATTGTTATAGATTTGTGAAATAAATTTTTTAAACTAGTCCTGTAATTATGAACTTTCCAGTATGACAATATATCAGAGGTCAGAGAACTGACTGTTCATGACGGGTGTTTGAAATAGTATATTACATAACTAGTGAAGCGGCGAGTGCGGAAATGTAACGACTGTATGAAATACACTTCCCAACGAGTTATGTACTCTATTTTACCCACAACCATAAATATGTGAATTATTATTATTTGAAATTTCACCCACTATCCATTGATATTTCACGTAATAATACGCCTACTCCAACCCAAAATACAGCAGTCAGGAACGAGAGAACCCGAGCGGATAGCCTTCTGAAAGTTTGAGATACAATACCCATGTCAACTTTTTGAAAATAAATGTGTGCGCCTTTGAATTGTTATAAGATCCGCAACCTTCTGATATTTCAGCTATCATCTTTGGTAACCAACTTCACTCAACTGAGTACATGGAAACTTGACCAGCATCACCATCACCACCCCAAGGAAGGTAGTCGATTCAATCATTTTCCGAAAGGTTAGTATGCAGAATCAAATCTAAAAATATAAGTACCATATGTGATGGTATCAGCATTGAAGTTTCCAGGTAAAATATTATTACTTTCATTCAAATATTTCCACACTAGTGTGCACTTTCAAGTTTTGGTGGATGTGCATTTTTATTGACACATTGAAGTAACCAACCATCAGTTAAATCGTTTTTTTCGTGAAACTGTAAGGTTTTTCGATATCAAATTGGAGTAGGTACCTTTTTCGTAAAAAAGAATTCAGAGTATCCGATGATATCAATCAAACTTCTCATAAGTCATTAGTGATTGGGTTAGTCATTCCCTGCTCTCGTAGAGGAATTTAATGAACACTACACAATGGTGGATTCATTCTTCGATTGACCAACATTTCATTCGAATGGTATCCATCGACCGATACGAAATACCTACTCAGCGTCCTTGCTGAAAGTTTCTAACGGTTGGAACGTGGGAAGAATGACTTGGATGAAATATGGAAAAATAATTTCAACAAAAAAAAATTAAGAATGAAAAAATATATATAAAATAATAAATAAAAAAATATTCATAAAATAATATCATAGACCATGATAAAATATGATATATCAGTATTCACTTCGATCCGTAATGTGATGTCGAGTGTGACTTGTCTTTGAAAAATCATACCGCCTTGTGACATCATTCAAATGTCACAGTACTCACTGATATATTTAATGCGCGCGATATCAAATAATGCCTTCACTTTTTATATCATTTCATACCTTGTTTCTGAATTTTATACCACACCTCGACTAGATACCTATATAGATACCTAGTTTTTGGTCAATTGTCGGTGCCACATCACTATTTTCCTGATTATACAGGGTGAATAGTGATGAAAGGGAAAAAAGTATTACTTTCCATCACTAGAAGATTATCTTCATAAACGTGTTTACTCGAGAACTGCTGCATTGAATTCCAAAAACAAGGGAGCTTTGGTAAGAGATTTCGAATACCTTCAATATGATGTATACATCATTTTGACCCCTTATTCCATTTGAGATTCAAGGGTTGGAGCTCACCCTCCGAGGGGTTTGATATGAAAAAATTGAAAACATGCACAAAATATTTCCCACTCGAAATGAAAATCGACCGGTTCGACCTTTTTTTTTCTGAGAACGATAACTATGTCAAATCGGCCTTGTTTCGTTTTCATTGGGCCACCCAGTATATAAAGACCAATCATCGCATTGTTGCCCCATTAGAAGACTCACTATGCTTGCATGGATGGCAGTACTTTGGGCTGAGCTCCAACTACCATTTCGCCTCCTAATATGGACGTATATGGAGTGCCCAAAAGTTCAATTCACTTCTGATCACATAGATATCCTGATTATGATCAGATTGGAACCATGGTGGAACATCACGATTGGAACTTATTCTTTGGTTCGTCAACTGTCAAGTCCAGTTTCAACAATAAATCAGGTCGATATTGATACGACATTATTTCATAAATAAAAGTGATAGCCAGAACCACTGAATACATGGTGATATTAGTGGATCATTATTGCACCAGAGAAGAAAGTATTTATGATTTTATGTCTTTATGATCCACTTTCATTTTATAGCATCATAATTTGTAGGCTACTGAATGTGGTGTTGTAAAATTGTTCGGTTCCGAAACGAATTGGGTATCCCTAGATTCTCTACAGAAAAATCATATTCGGGAGATGGACGTGATGAGAGAGAGAGAGAAACATATGCTCCATTCTACAAGTGAATAAGTAACTCAGTATTATAATATACATATATAATATACATTTATTTCAGTTACATACAAACTATTGCACTTTAGAATAAGAATGTACATACGTCCGACAATGAAATATTTATCTATCTATCTTCCTATCTATTTTAGACACTCCAGAAAATATACTCAAATGTTGTGTAGAGCGAATATGAGTGAAATGAAGTTATATAAAAACATTTCATACATCAGCATTGTGATTTCAATTCAGATTCGTGTACTGATACTTCCTTTCTGAATTTATGATCCTCATTTATTCATTATACCCCATTTTATCGAAATAAGCAATTCCGCATGAAGATATCAGCGCTATTATCAAATCCGGATGGTCCATTTCCCCAAAATATTCGAGCATATTGCTTTTCATACGCCGTTATGAGTCGCTATCAAATAAAAATGAACGTGGGGATGAGATTGCCTTTTGTGAGGACCCTTTGTAATGCGGCCTAACATATTACCGTTTACTGTATCGCATACAGATTGTCACAACAAGAGCTTACACAATAGAAAAGGATTCGACGCGCATTATTCGATTAGATTATAATTTAATGGACTTCACACATGTTATCGTCGATATGATAAGTTGGGGGATGAGTCGAATCAGGGCCTACACTATGAATGTAACATGCGAACGAAATTTCAGAAAGAAAGATTATTTCAGTATTATTGATCGAAATAAAATTTTCAGATACCTAAACTAAATGGGGAGTTTTTATGAGGCTATTTAAAATACATAATTTCTGTATCATCATTAACATCGTATATGTATTATACCTCTATAGAAACGTGCAACATTTGTATCATTTTGAAAAGACATGGTCACTTGGAGAACTTCTCGTAACTATTATGCAGGTCATCAATGATAGGTTTTGCCCGAAATGTGTAATCTCATGCTTTCTGTATCTACTCTAATTATAACAAAAGAATACTGCACACCGCAGATACCACTGAGTATTCCCTAATTTGTTATGACTTTTTTAGCACTTTTTATTGATTTTTTTTTTCATATGATCTATTGACGATGATAGTGGTCGATAGACATATCAGTCATGAACATTATCAGAGACAATTTATCATCGTCCAACAGGTATTTTAACTCACTTGTTTTTGTAAGTCTGACAATCCAAAGTTTTTTTCTGAATGTTTATGATTGATACCCATATTTGCCATTAACAGAAATATACAAAGTTGTCCTAATACGATAACTTTTCACTCACAGTTTCATTTTCACACCGGCGTATGTGGCGTTATGAGCTATAACGCACGCTCATTATGCCTGCTGATAAACTGTATGCATTTCTATCGTTAAGATATTACTTGACAATATCATTGTTTCTTTCATCTCTTTCCTTCAACTCATTGATTCACACATATTCATTCAAGTTTGATCGATCAACTTGGGCTAACTGACTCAATTTTTTTTTTGATAGAATAAATTCAATATAGAATAAATTCAAAATATCGACTAGTGTCAATGTCATAGACAAATGAAACCTCAGATCTCATGCAAATTGGTCAAATCATACGTGAGCTCACTCAAGTGAAGAACATAATTTAGTCTTTTTAGTAAAAAATAAAATCTTGAATGTACCACCGCATGAATAACTATTAAATTTACTTTTTGCTTCAATTGGTAGTTCAGCAACTACATTATGAAATCAATGAAACAAATTTTGAAGTGACTAACCTAAACATTGATAGCCTTATGAAATGTCACGTTCTTGTACTTTCATGTCAAAATTACTTCATATTTATTTCATATTTACTTGAGGACTCCATTTACTTCACGGCCACATTTCCTTCACGGCCGCATCTATTTCATGGCGGCATTTACTTGTCATATGTCACGTTCTTGTACTTTTATGTCAAAATTAATTTGCGGCCATATTTATTCACTTCACTGCCGCATTCCCTTCGTGGCCGCATTTACTTCACGGCCGCAATTACTTCACGGTCGTATTTACTTCAAGGCCGGATTCACTTCACGGCAGCATTTACTTCACGGTCGTATTTACTTCACGACCTCATTCACTTCGCGGCCACATTGACTTCACGTCTGCATCTATTTCACGGCGGCATTCACTTCAAAACGATACATAAATATGAATTCTGTTCGTACTATCGGTTGAATAGCGTGTTGTGTTCAACTGAATCCAATGAAAATGCCCTTTATTTTTGTCTTTTTCAGGACCTGAATATACAGTATTTACCATCTGATGAATCAAGTAACCTAAAAAATATTGTGTGCACCTCACCATAATGTTGCTTTGCTTGCCAATCCACCTTTGATTGAGCCGAAAAAGAAGAGCCTTGGCTGAAGGCTCACGGCCATATATTAATTTCCAAATTGGTCATCGGACGATATTTTTGATATTTTTCAGATGAAAAAATAGCGGTTGATAATTGCAGACATCGACAAAAATTAAAGACATCTTGGCATCTACAAAATAGTTAGCCATCATGGAATAAATCCGAGTGATGAGGGAAATAGAATTTTTTAAAGAGTTGAGTATCTACGTATAGAGAATAAACGAATCCTGGTGGTGTTATCTTCATATTTGCATGAACACCATAGCATTTGAATCTTCAACATATATTGAAGCTCAGGATTGAATCGAATTCGGGTAGTATTATCGTGCATTAATTCACCTTTTAACAAATCAACGTTGGTGATTCTTTAGCTTAATCGTAAATTCATTTCAATTTATATTACACGAATCCAGCTTTATTTATTGCTCAATTAATGTCGGTAGCGCCACCGACGACTGGTAGCTAAATTAAGTGATCGTTTCGATTTATTGGGGTAACCGGTAAATGAGTCGGTGAAGAACAGCCAATATGTCTATCGCGAGGTGACATGGAGGCCAACTGTCTAATGAAAATGCCTACCTGAAATTGAAACTTTCATGTAGAAGGTTATTGGATACCAATCAATTACCTACTTTCTGACTGGCCCGCCTGCAATAGCGAGATATTTCCTTACTGGAATAAACGTTCATTTATCATTGCATTTTCGTTTTGAAATTTTCTGATACAAGAGAGTACTCTCTCTGGTATCTATATATATATATATATATATATATATATATATATATATATAGGCATATTAAATTTTGACACTCTACATCTACACTCTACATCAGGATGTAGAAAATTGAGGTTGATTCAAAGCGAGATAGTCTAATCAAAAATACATGAAAATATAACACAATCATCACAGTGCGAGTTATATCAATCTGCTGGTATAAAATTTGGAAACGGTTGACTTTATGGTCACATTTTCAATTTTTTTTCTTGCCATTGAACCTGCATTAATCTATTCAGAATAACTACAGAACAATATTAGTTCACAATAAATCGCGAAGAACGCCTACAAATAGGAAAACGCCGATCTAAATATGATAAGTTATTCACTTATGGGATAACTTATGATCGTCAGCATAAATTACGTAGAAGTGGTTATTGCCAATTCGTAACTAACTTCTACTGACACTAATTTAATCCTCTTCTCAACCTCTAACACAGATAAAAGTGTGATTTTTAGTCTCCATGGCGACACCAAATATGTAAGAAAGGCATTAACATAGTCTTCCTCGTTTTTTGTAGGTTTTAATAATTAAATCTAATAATAGATAAAAGTCACCGTTGATTTCTGGGAAATGTTTTCCTACGAATATAGAAACAGAAACCATATTTGCAAATATTCTCGATACAAAACTAGACGCATGTATTTTTACCAGTATAGTAACAGTACAGTAATCTTTATTCATATTTTGCACATGATGAGTTTCTTACATCACGGTAGCACATATCTACGAATACGAACTACTCACCTGTGGCAACACTGTTAGAACTTCGCTATTTGAGAACAAAAAAAAATGATAAACGATTCAAAATAGAAATCATGATCAAAATGTAATGATTGTCTTCTTGAAAAGTAAAAAAGATTGAATTATGCAAATGAAAGATGTCTTTACTTAACTTACAATTGGAATGATTTACGTACCAAGAAACTGGATTGACAATTAGTTACAGAACAAAATAGACTAATCTGATTTTTCTGTAGCTACATTAGATAAATATGTTATGGTGCTTATTTGGTTTCTTTTTATTGAAATGCAATATAAAAATGTAGTATTTTCGAAGTGTGCGAATAAAATTTCAAAAATTGTATGCCCAGAATAAGTGAACTGGAACTTAAAATTATTTCAATACCTTATTATCAATTGATTATGTAATACTATTTCTTCACTGTACTTTGAAGCAACTGTTGTACATGAAAATTACCATTATTTTGATTTAGAACACTCTGAGACCTCAACAGACTCTAGAAGGGTTATTTGTTGGGATTCTTCGAGACAGTTGTCTTTGGTGTTGATAACATTGCAGAATAAAAATGTATGCCCCTAGAAAATACAGAATACAAAAAAAATATAGCAACTTCTGATTGGTCCACTTATTAGTGTGTTGAGAACTGTTAATCAAAAGTTATTATTTTGAATGCATATTTATGCGAAACGTTCGAGATCATCCATAAACTTCTGTAAAAAGATATTCGGCCATTTCGTAAAATTTGCTCACCATTCTAAAAAACCTTGAATTGTGGAATGCAGAGTTCAGATAGTCAACGTCCATGACGATTATTCTACATTATTCTTTAGTATTCTTCACGGACTTCAAGATTGACAATAACCCCTCACCCCTCTCCCACCTTTGAAGAATGTATACTATGTCGTGCGACTATAATATTAAGTTCTCGGAAGAAAAGTACAGAAGACAAAGGCCAGTAAATCGAAGGCACGCTTGTCCAACTATCTGAAGTCAAAAGGAACAATGTTGTAAAATATTTTGACAGAAGCTTCAATAAATCAGAACGAAAGCAAAACATTGACGACTGCGTGATGGGTGCCCTACAAAAGCCGATTTGGCACACTTTCCGAAATTGTAGATCATCGGAAACCAAGGACGCACAGTAACAAACTGTATAGCATAGAATCGTCGAATATGTACTCTGAATGGCAATAATTGGGTGAAGGTTGGTAATAAAGACGCATAAAGGGCTTGAAGGTTTGTTATATTGTACGAAAAGACAACTATAATTGTTGTCGTTTTAGGAACACAGGACTATAGTTCTGGAAATGTCTGTATGAAATGATTACCACCGATTCCTCAGATGAAATTCAAATGGATTCTACCAAATCTACCTTTGTATCGAAATGATATACGCTATACAAGACGTTGATGTTGATTTTTTTTGCAAATTTCCTTGAATTATTCAATATTCAAGACATATTATATTATATATATATTAAATATATTATATATTGATATTCGATATCTTATATTGATATATTGATATCGAACGACAAATAGGGTGGTACATATTTTCAGAATCGTTATTAGAGAACTCGACTGCTCTTTTTTTGAGTACGAGATTCATCGTTTTCGAGTTTTTTTTGCCATCATCTCTTTTATTATGGCTCGCGCGATCCGATCAACGCAACGTTTACTTAAAATCATAAAAAATACAATATATACTAGCCAAGGGTCGTGCTGCAACATTTCATACTTGTGAAAAATATTAAATCGCGCTCGATGTATTATAGGTTTAGTTTTATCAATGTGAACTCCCCTTTCTCATTTTTGTTCTCCATCTAATGAAAATATTTGAAACCTACTTCTTCATGATGTTTCATGCATGTTTCATTCATCTTCACAGTGTTACCATATCTCTTCAAATGAACAGGGTACAGAAAACTTGGTTTCCGTGTAAAGTAGTATTTTCCACCCCAGCAACTGCTCACCAACTGCAAAACGCATATTCGACCTGTCCGTTCGTTTACCTGAATCATTTTATCTGCATATATTGGTGATTTATCCAACAACACATTCGATATTATACACTTATTTCGCAAACAATGACCGATCTGCTCTAGTTTTCGATTAAAAAACTCTCAGACGACCGTTTGTGATTCCATGATCTCGATACCTATATTGATATAGCCAAAGTTCTTTTCCCCCTTCATCCTCTTGCCTATCAATTGGGTTTTCTCCTATTTTGTGGCTGACCACTGTCCATCAGACGACAATCTAACAATTCGAACAATCGACGACTAATGTCCGATGACAGATGCGACGGCATTCCAAAGCCACCCACGATCGGAATAAACGACTAAATTGAACCATTAGGTGCGCGCATGTGGACGCCCGATTGAGGTTATGTTACTTACACCCTATTAATCCTGTTTGACGTCTATTTACTAGCCGATTTATTTATCGCCCTGATTGGATTTTATTGGTTTTGGGGGTAATTTGGCGTTCGGTGGCGGGTCGTGCACGATCTATCAGCGTTAATTGTTTTGTTATACAGGGTGTAATTTGAAGTCGTTCGGAATACTTCGTGGAGGGTTTATTTACATATAAAACACAGAAATACAGATTGTTTCCCGTATATTTTTGCTTACCATACCAGCAGGGATTGTTTGAAAAGTTATCAATTATATATCCATCAGAATAACTTACATTTGAGAGGTGACCAAAAAAATGGCGTCAGGTCTTGTCATTTCCCATTGACCCTTGAGCATGGCTAAGTATGTTTTAGTGACATTAATTGACACTTCTCATCAAAATATTTGTATTCATCATTCTTTGGTAACTCGCGAAATAACCAAGTAGGTGGAGTGCAAAAATATATGGGAAAACTTCATGTTGTTCTTTGTTGCTTATGTGTTTTGTTGAAGACAAGAGTGTGTGTTGCACCTCGTATATTTTATTTTAAGTAGATACCTACTCAGGTATACTCATAATTACGGAAATGATGGTTTGATATTCTGACATATAGGTATATCGCAATATCCCAATACTTTCCTCGCGAACCCCCATGTCTGAAGCTTACCGAAGCTGAAAATTTCGTATTTCTGATAGAGGGACGAGCCACCTATAACACAGTTTAATGATTTTTCTGAAGAGGGGCCTCTCTGAATATCTCCGAAAATATGACTGTGTCTTTTACTATCGAGTTTTCTTGCAGATAGATCAGTCTACGTGGTGGTAGACGGGGTCTCGTCTGATACAATGACGATCAATGCTGGTGTTCCACAAGGCTCTGTCTTGGCACCAACATTGTTTTTGCTCCACATCGATGATTTGTTGAATGTGACCTCCAGCCCAGTTCATAGCTTTGCGGATGATAGTACACTTCATTCCGCCTTTTCCTCTAGAGCCCCTATATCATCCAACGAGGCCAGAGGTGCAAGGCGAAGACAGGTTGATGCTTTAAATGAGGATCTGACAAGAATTCTGAAATGGGGATCTGAGAATCTAGTACAGTTCAATGCAACTAAAACTCAAGCTTGTATGTTCACCAAGAAGGCTGATCACACAATGCCCAATTTGATGATGTCGGGTACCAGTGTTCCTATGAGGTCGTCAATATCCATGCTGGGTGTCACCACCAACAGTGCTCTTTCATGGGACGATCATGTGAGGTCTATTGCGAAAACTGCTTCACAAAAACTCGGTTTTCTTTTCCGTGCGAAGAGATACTTCACATCCCAGCAACTGCTTATGATCTACAAAGCACAAATTCGACCTGTCCTGGAGTACTGTTCACATGTTTGGAGCTCAGCCCCCAAACATACGCTTAAGCTCTTAGATTCAATTCAGAAGAGAGCTATTCGCCTAGTCGATGACACAACACTCACCAAATCATTGACCTCTCTAGATCATCGTAGAAAGGTCGGCGATCTATGCCTTTTTCATAGGTACTTTCACGGTCGGTGCTCAACGGAAATATCATCTATTATGCCACCACGCGCGATTTCTAGTAGACAAACCAGATGAGCTCAAGCTGGTCACCCCTACACTGTCAGGCTCGAGACCTGTCGAACATCGCTATACCAAGCATCATTCATCAATAGAACGGCAAAGTTATGGAATTCTTTGCCTAGTGAAGTCTTTCCTGATGCTTACAACCTCCAAACTTTCAAGAGAAATAACACCTTTCTTCTCTCCCAAAATTCCACCGCTGGCTAACACGATGTTCCTCGAACATTATAGGTTTCCCTTTCGTGTTGTCCACAGATAAAAAAAAAGTGATGAAAAAATCCTGGAACTCGTCAACTCTCATCGAAATGGGAAATGATAATTTCGAAATTCATTCAGAACGAAATGGTGATTGATAATGTTAGATACTTCATAGCAGAAACTCTTCTACTAGATGACTAATAATAAGCTCTATTGAACTCTCTATAGGAATAATATATTATATTTATTATTATTCGCAGAATGACAGATGAAAGCCATCTTGAAAAATCAAATATCATTGTCGATACTGATATAATGAAGCTATGTGAAAAATATATAGATTATCATTTGAAAAACGAAAGTTGATATCAGTTCATCATCAGATAAACCAAAAGTAGAATTTTCCATTCGGATATGTGAAAAAATATATTTTAAATATAATATAAATGAATTTGTTTACCTATTTCATTCCTTCAGCTAAGAAAGTTACAGGGGGGATATCTCTGGGATAACCTGGTATCAAGAACGAGTTCACTTATCAAGATATACATTGTTATGGATTGAATAACTGAGTTCATATGTTGTGTTGTGGTCAATAGACTGTTTATATAGTGGTTGATATCTTCTGAAGAACGTTCATAAATGGAAATTCAGGAAATCATTATTATTATTATTATTATACCAAGCTACATTCACCAATAGAACGGCAATGTTATGGAACTCTTTGCCTAGTGAAGTCTTTCCTGATGCTTATAACCTCCAAAGTTTCGAAAAATATTGCAATATCTTCATTCTCTCCAAACATTCCACCGCTGGCTAACACGATGTTCCTCAAACATCACAAGACTTCCTTCCGTGTTGTCAAAAGATGAAGAAAACAAATTGAAAGGGTAGTAATTTTTATCTCGCATTGTTTCAATTCTCTTCCTTGAGTGAGCAAAATGGGGTAAAACCATCTGGGCAAACTTTTCCCACAGCGGAATTGACAATTAAAAGAAAACACGATGAAATAACCATTCGTTATTTATCGAGCTGTCTTGAGGATGCGTCCTGTAACAGAGGCGAAACGTTGGGAGAGAGGCAAGTTGCAATTTTCACGTTCGAGACCCCAACGACCCTTTTCGTTCTTCTTCCCGTATCTCGCAATTTATTACCGCTATTTATTTCACAGACTAGATTACATGTATATAAACGCTGCCGCCTCTCTTTCAACCGCCCGGAATCCACCCTCGTCCCCACCTCACGCTTTCTCCCCTTTGCCATATTTTCCCGCTCCAAAACTGTACAGGCTGGAGCATATTGAAGAAGTATAAGTGGATTTTTTATACGGAAGAAGATACATTTCGGTTAGATTTTGGCATAGGTAGTTGATTTATTTGCGGAACTTGATAAAATGCTGCTTGGCAGTGAGAAATTCGGAATACTTCCGGAAATATCCGGAAAAACAGCTATTTTCAAATATGGAGCAAAGTGGCACTTTTTCTCCCGCATGCTGCCAGATGCCCTATTGCAAACGTGGAGGGAGGAAAGGACACTTTACTCCACTGTGAAACATGATTTTATCCTCCACAAAAACTCATGACTTTCATACTTGTATTTTATTTTTTGTATTTTATTCGATACCGCAAGGATTCACAACCTAATCTCAGAATTGGTCTATAAATTGTTTTGAACACATTTAATTCAGTTTTCCTTGGTATTCCCTCTTGTTTATAAATGGCTGATTCACTTTCTTATTATTTCTTATTCACATGAAGTTCCTCGGAAACTATTCAGAACAGAATTCTGAAATTTGGCATGAAGGGGAATATTAAAGGCAGATACGATTGAAATATACGTTAACTCCGCTATTGACAAAGGAACACCTTGTATATTTTACAATTATTCGATTTCTCCTTCGATCATTGAACAGACTAGATAAGTAATCCACACCCCTGGCAATACAGTTTGTTTGGAAGCAACATCTATAGTATCTATCTTTGTCTAAACAAGGATAGCAGAACCTGATTCTCCCAGCACCAGTGCTGTGTTGTCAGAGGGGGTCGAATTTATTATTAATTCATGAAGAAACCAAATTGAAAACCCGTAACAATTTCAGTGGTACTTTTTAGCATTTCTTGGTGGGAAAATGAACATCTTTATACTTCATTCACATTGTTACGAGAAATTCGAATACATACAATCCTATGGTGATTTTTGTAACTTGCTTGTAATCAATAAACTTATTATGACCACGTCACAAGAAAAGTTCAATTCTCAACGCCATATGAAACAATATACTTACTATTCAGTATACAGTTGTCTACTTATACTTTATCATAAATAACGTTCAATTTCATTAACGAACATTTATATCTTTGGCGATCAGTGACAGTGCATGTAAGTATATTTACGATTTCAAAGTTCAGTACCTACTAGTGGAAATAATTTTCAAAAAAGTGAAAAACTCGTTTTCAAGGCAAATAGATATGATTGCATATCTGAATGTAATTTTCAAATCTGAAGATGAAACTTGTTCATATCATTTCACGATATCGTCAAAAATGAAGGAGGTTTCATCTTGAGCAGAATTCATATATTTTGACGAAAAATTTATGTCTGATTATTTAATTTCATGTAGATAGATGAAAATCGATAATGAATATGTGTTGGCAAGTATTAAGACGAAATGTTATATGTTTCTTATTTAAAACAGGACTGAAATGAAAAACAACCATGGATAATCACACAAATAATTTATTGATTTTCGAATAGGATTGTTTTTGTTAACATACTTCTTACTCTAACTTCCGTTGAATCTTTCAATTTATTCGCCTCATGATGAAGTCTTACAGTGAAATATTTCTCCAAATTAGTTTGACTAGTTCCAGAAACAGTCAACGGTAAATTTCTCATTGTTGTGTGTAGAAGAAGTATAGAAATATCTTTATATTTTTTATCAAAAATACTAATTGAGTTCATCATTATTCTCAGTGATTTTTCAGCAGCTTTGCATATTTTGACTACAAATAAGGAAGCATTCATCAGTGCTACATATTTTACCACAAGACACTGTCGCAGCTGACCTATGGGTATAGTCAATATAATCTAATCAATTCAATTTGAATTCATTCTTATCCATTCCATTTGGGAAAATGATTCAAAATCTCGAATGATACGACAATGGTAACTCACCTATGAAATGACGTGTTTTGATCGCCGGTTCGAATTGTCTTTAACACACCTCACAACGTTTCACCATTATATCAAATCACCAAAACAGGAAATAAACTGATTTTCTGATGAATTCTGAGTACACAAAACTGAACACAAGTCAAATAATATCGATTAGTAATGACAGATACCAAACAAATCAACTGTCAATATCAAATTGCGGTGTTGCAACGTTGAGCAAAAAGTATCCACGATACCCATGCTGGTCCTCGAGCCCCCAAGAAAGTAAAATTGCTAAGTCTCAGAATAATGTAGCAATCTTCAACTAATCAGAACTGATTCATAATCGTCATGACCCAAATTTATTATATATTATATTTGTGCATTGAACTACATGAATTCATAAAGGACTTTAAATATTATGGACTATTCATCACTTTTTGATGATTGGATATGACAACACTGGCGACGATTGGGTACTAATATTATGATAATTCTGGGAATTCATGTTGGCATCAGTATATTTGTTTTGTGATCCTTCTAGTGGGTTTGTTGTTCGGAGGATTTCTCATTCATTTCTTATTGAAGTTTATTATCAGATGTTCCTCAAGTCAAGCGATTTTCTTTTGAAAAATAAAAACCTTCCTTTTTGTGTAGCCTATATGACATGATCCATATGTGCATGAATCATCATGATATTTTCTCGGCAAGCCAATGCCAACTGATATGATTAAGTATTTGAGATTTACCAAGAACCTCAAAAATTCCAGTTTCTCAATTTAGTACAAGAACTGTTCATTTTAGATTAAGGGATTCCAACATAAAGTCCCTCTCCTATCTAGTGTGAAATCCACTGGTGGGGAGAAAAATGGGGTTACTCTTTGAAATAATTGAGTTTTCGATTTTTTAAATAGGAAAAGTTGGCTCCTAATTCTGAGCACCTGTAAGATATTTTAGAAAAGTTTTCGAAAAATTGGGTAGCTATACGACTCATTTTTGTAGATCCTGGAAATATTAGGTTTGACTGGAGTAGATTTCAAATTTTTTTTGTAAGGGGCTGCATATGCCAAAAATTTCGGAAAATCTTGAATAACTCAAAAATGACGTACTCTAGACATATGATGTTCTTATACAAAATAAATATACCCAAAAAACACGATAATTAGAACTCTCGACACTCTCGATGGTAATTTCTGGAGAATATCTTGAAAGATACTGAGGAGTCGCGAATCATTTTCACTTTTCAGGTCTACTGAGGATGGCAACTTAGTTGCCCAGATACGTATTTAGAATTTTCTAAATATTGTTGTGGTTTTTTGGGTGTATATTTATTTTGTATTTGAGTATTTAACCACAGTCTCCGAATTGTAACTTCAATGATGATTTTCCATATGAAGTTGAAATGAAATTCTGCGTAGATTCGAAAAATTCAATGAAAGATGGTACATCTCATTCAACATTTCGAATTTGGGGTACATTTCCGGTATTACCAGAAGTTGGATATAACTGAAAATATCTTAGTTGAAAAGAGCAATTTAGCATTATCGATTTTCCATCCAACGTTCCGTCTTTGAGCAACCATCATCTGCTTATACCTCGATATCAGATTCGAATAGCATTTACCATTCTGATTTTGACGATATTCTGCATATTGTGGTTTTGATGCATTTGGATCCTATTTTGACCATCATCGAGTGATTTCTATTTAATATTTCTATCTAATATTTCCTACGTATCCTTGCATCGAGGTAACCTTTTTTTGAAACACCCCGTATAAGGCGCTCCACTAAGTATAACATAAGTGAAACACACGAATTGCCTTTCAACTTCTGCTGAGAAATCGCTAGGAAACTCTATCAGGACATCCTGTATAATCGCCGGCGATGTTCTTCGATCAGATTTCGCCCGACCCGGCCGCGCTTCCCCTCGTACCCCCTGTCACCCCCCCCCCCCTTCCCCGCGCGCCCTCCCGGCGACCAATCGCGACCGCCGTCGCCTTTTCCGGCAGCCAACCGTATTCCCGGATCGGGCGATAAAAATCCTCCGGGCGCATTATCGGCCATGATAGCGCGCCCGCCGACTCACCGACTCGCTCGCATCCGACCCCGGACTGATACCGGCCATAAATCCGGGAGAGAGCGGGAGAGCGCCCGGAGGAAGATATTAATAAGTGCGCTGATTGCCGTTTTCCGGGGATCTGACTGACGGATCCGGTAATTGACGAGAGCGTCGGCGAGAATATAAGCTGCAGGAAAACTTTCGTTGGATTCGACAATTGCTCAAGCCGTGGTGTAAATAGACTGGTGTTCCAACTCCCTATTATCCTCAGCCACTAGAAAAAGTTGTACTTCTGCCTTCTTGATTATGTCGAATTTTAATACCCTACTATAGGCTTCCCAAGATCGAAAACAAGATGGTGTCGCACCTCGCTGCTCTCAATTGTTATCTTGGAAACTCTGGAAAACACGATTTGAATTTGAAATTAAACACGAATGTAAGATTTGAACCGTTAGCTATCGATTACTGTCAGATATCTGTCAATACCAGTTGAAGCGGATTTGACTTTACAGGATCAACGATCGTATCGCCATCTTTACTCAAGCATAGTGAGGCCTTGTGAGGTTGTTTGACAGGTCTACATATTTTGGAAAGAAACAATTGAATAGGAGTTGCTTCACCTTTATATATCCACCATGGTCAAGCGAAAGTAATGACGCGATTTAATACTAATTGAAGTTTGTGTTGGATCTCTACAGAGATATAAGTAGATGTACATATGAATCCTCTATTCAGCTGAGCAACAAATAGTTACAAACACGTATACCTAACACCTAACAATCAAGCAATGAAAAGTAACACTGAAATGTCTTTGCTGAATACAATACATATAGATAAATTATTTGTACATCACTCATGTTATTGGATCCAACAAATATTGTTTGATTTTCATTTTGAGCTAGCAGGTACCCGGCGCGTTACTGCCTCAAAAAAATTCTTTTGAAAATATGTATCTTTCAGTTTATGTGAGATTTTCTCTACTCGTTTCTGAAATATAATAGAAGTATAAATTAAAATAATTATTTCATATTCGTAGTGAGGCTAGATATATGATCTGCCCCAAAATGTCACTGCTCTGGGAATTCAGTCTTCAGGTATCCATAAGAGAAATTCTATTTGTCAGTGACACCTTTGTTAATGAAAAATTTGGAAGACGAATAGATTTAATAAATATCAAAATTTTCGTGAACGAATTTGCTCCCGTTTTCAATTTATAAACAAATGATATTTTTCTTTCTAATTTTTTCGCTAGTCGCTTTGACTTCGGCTTTGACTAAACAGTGGAAAGTTATCAGACAGACAAAATGGGTACGGTGTGTTTCGACATTAATTGATTTTGAATTCATATGGTGTACCATTCCAGAATTCAATGACGCGACACATCAAAATACCGTATTGTTGTTAGCACTTGAGCGCTTTCGTCATGTACATTTTCAAAATTATTATTCAAATCATCTTAACGGTAGCTGGAAAGAAAATGGTCACCGTCAACCTCTAAGCGTATTGTTCCACAAACATACCCTTCTATTCTGTGAACCGTCCTTTATTACTCAATCTGTAACACTCAACACTCATTAACTTTATTGACCGTAGTCATAATTTGCCAAAATTCGACATGATCGGAAAAGCAGTAAAACTCAGTAAATTCATAAAAGTAGTTCAACGAAAGAAAAAATATTGGGCTGTAAAATTTATTTATTTATTGGGATAATATAAGGATTACAGGACCTAATAACTTTTCGCTACCGTGACAAAAACATGGGCGGAACAGAGCTCAAACTCAACAGGTTATTTTCAATTCTCAACCCAGCACCTTTCGAAACTTCATACACAGGGTGTATACAAAACTAGACACACTCAGTGATGTGAATTTTCTCTTGATCCGATGAATTTTATATTTTTCCCTTGGTATATGATTTCAAAAATACACTGGGTGCATTAAATATATACATATTTGGTTGAATAGGAAAGAGCAGTCATCAAAGTGTCAAATAATTGATTGAATTATGTTCTGATATCTCAACGAATATGAGGTTATGAATAAAATAAAACCAACATCATATGAACATACTGTATCATCGATGGTTTTTAACGGCTCTGAAGCGATGGAATGACTTCAATATTCTGAAATTCAATTCAATAATGAAAATTATGGTCTGAATGAATGAGTACACGCCGGAGAAAATTTTACATTCTTCGTCATTTCCCTTGAGGAAATGAATATATGAAATACCCAGTTTGTTAGCCACTCGAGAAATCATCTTTGGTTGACCAAAAAATAAAGAGAATATTCAAGCATAACATGAGTATAGTAATTTCTGGATTCATATGTAATAGCCTGTATATTTTTGAATTTCGTTCTCAAGAAGGTACAGTGGAATTCAAAAAATGTATCTCAGCATCTCCCATTGATCTCTGATTGAATAGGACAGATTAATTTCGGTCTGGTGGATCAATGAAGAGAAGTTTTTCTCAGTTCAATTCATATCAATGTTCATTGTCAAATTTTTGATGAAAAATATAATCTGGAACAACACAGAAGAGAAGAATTTTCATTTGTGGATCTATACTACATCAACTGTGATTTGAATCACATCTATACGAGTGGATCATGAATGACCCAGCAGCACGTTCGAGATAATGCAAAAACAATGGAGATGTTTATGTAATAAATAATGGCGCATCTGTATACTGCATATCATAATTATAGAGGCTCTTTCAAATTCGATTAAATGCATTCGAAACCGTTGGAATGCAACAGAGTACAAAAGTTGCGGAATCAGAAGGCCAACAAATCAAGAATCAAATAAAAATCAAATAAAATCTGAATATTTCAGTTGATACACAGAAAATGCGAAAAACTACAATTCCTTTATTTTACTTCCTATGTGTTCGGATTCAAAGAGGAAAAATAATAATGTCATTGGCACTTTTATATCTTATATATTCATGGACCAAAGACGTTCCGCCTCTGGGCTGCCATCATCAAGTTGATTTTTTCAACCTGCTGGATATAGTACTGAATTTTTAGAAAGCTTTAAGTCTCCCGAATACGATGACGTATCGGAGTTGTCTGAAGAATAGTTGATATTGTCATATAAACAACATTTCGAAACTTTTTGGAAGATAGGAATATCTTCATTATCAATTCAAACGATTTCAGATAACTTCAATATATTTATGTCATCGTATTCGGGAGCCCGAAAGCCCGAAACTTTGTTGTTTCTCTGACGGTTTCCATCATGATACCCATGTTTAATAATCGAATTTGTAGCAGCCCGTATATCACTGTCTGATATTATTAGAGACGCTTATGAATCATTAATGAAGAATCGAAAGCTTGAGCAGGAACATAGTAATTCTTCATGGGCCAAAAGTAGATTTCTTCAACTCAGTTATCTGATTCTTCATCAGACATACCTAAAGTTAGCTGTAGAGGGTTCGAAGAACATGATTATTCATGTATTTCCCTTGACTTGTACGCACATGGAAAATTATGAGGACGGCAATATAAAATCTCTGGACTGTGGCGGCTTGGCCAAAGAAAACCCCCTAAAGCAGCCTGGTACCTACCGAAAATACTGAGTAAGGGGTTTATAGAATATTAGCGTTTGTCAGTAACTTCATCCACTTAGATAATAAAAGTCGAGACTGATGGTGATGGAGATCTAACAAGATTTTCTTGTAGTGGGCGGAAAACAACTCTCCCAAGTAGACAAACAGATACTAAATGCAGCAGAGTGCAGTTTCGACCCCTTTGTCTGATGATATATCATCATTTGAACTGATATAATGGCAATAATCATAATTTCTTGAAAAAGGATCGATTTCTGAATTATAATTAATTTTCTTGAGTAGAATAGGTTATTCTCTCCTCGTTTCTGAAAGAAAAAAAAAAGAAGGTAAAAATATAATAATTATTTCGATATATGTGTAGCAGGGACAGATCGATGATCTGCCTCCCAAGATATATATATTTATATATATTTACATATATGTTCAAAATTTAGCCACAAGATACCCAGATACATAGATATATAGATGAATACATATTAAATTTGATCTATCTGGACCTTTCGGAGACGAATCGATCAATTGAAAAATTTAAAAATTTCTCTCTGCAAAACTATGTCAATGTTTCTCAACTGACTCGTTTCAGCGACGTCACTGGATGAATTTTACCAGGAATTCAGCTATGTATGATTTTGACCATATATTTTTTGAGTATACTGACTCACGTACGTATATGACTTATCTTTCACTAAACATGTGGTATAACCTAGAGTAGTCCCTTTGAAGATATTTCATATATGGTCATGTCTTTTTTCACTGCACTCCTACGATTAATTGATGCATTTTAGAATACTCAAACAATTTCAACAAATCGAGATTTCATTATTTGAGATGCTAGTGCACAATGTTTAGAGCGGAAAATGAGAATTCAGACCTGAGAATTGCATAATTGAATTCCTGATGAAATATCACCTATTCCATTAGGTCATTCCGTTTCGTTTGAGAATTCCGAGAGTTGGTGTGTCTTATTCTCGAAGATATTCAGGGTGGGTCCTCCTCAGAAAATCAACATGTATTTACAAGAAGATTCATCTTTTAACCTTTGTCCCCTACCGAATGATCGCCATCACCCATGAGTTCACCCTGTATAATCATGGGTATTATTCAGTTATTCTATTCTCAGGAATACCAACACCGAAAACGAAAAAATCATACCTATTTTTATTTACCCACAATAACTATTTGGGGCTATACCATTAAAAAACTCGTAAAAACAGATCACCTTTTTCGCAAATTCCAGTGATATTACATGTTTTCAGGTGCAGTTATTTCCAGGCAATGACACCATCGTATCGGACCTGATGGGGATTATCCAAATTGCATATAATTGAACTGTTATTGCTTTGCATAATTTTTAACGGTAATAGACCATCCTGGTTCATAAAATCTAGGTAAAAGTCACTCTACACAATGGCGTTTGAAATCGTCCGCTTGTTCAAGAAAAAAAAACGACTATATAATAAGTAACGTTATTACAGTCAATATATTCTATACACAATTTGAATCCAATATGTTATTCAAATATTGGGAGTAGTTCTCTGATGAAATATAGATTTCAGGATGTTTTTGAAACTACAACCATGAGAGAAAAAATCGAAACTAATGATGGTTCTTCTGGAACAAAATGTGGGATTGGAAATTCATATAGCTCTGTTCTATAATCTGATCAATATTATCGTTACACCGTGTGAAATTCTCCCAGTTCATACTATATCGTATAAATGTACATATACTTTACACTGCATGAAAGGTGTTAAGTGTGAACTCCGTTTTCTCTGTTTCAATACCTACGTAGACTCAATTTTGATGATCAACACAATCTAGTGTGGAGTTGATTGTTAAAACTGTAGTATAAGTAATTAATAGGGGTTTTTCCATAGTAGTTTCAGTGTTGAGATTGTGATATATTTGAGGGATTGTCTTGTAGTGTATATATGTCATGGTATTGAATGAATGTGATACATGTCCATATTACCGGTAAATCCGAAAACATTTCAGTCCCCTGGTATTTTCCGTATAAGATTGAAGTTACCCGTTCCACAAGTTCGACTCATCACCTGGACTTACACTGTTCAATTTTCAGTCTTTAAATGAGAGGCGAATTCTAGGTATGTCCTATTTCTCATTTAAAGTTGTGAAAGGCACTATAAATTGTCCTGAAATATTGGAACACCTATCACTTCACGCTAATTCCAGAACTATACTTCTACAAACTGCCATTCCTTCTATGTGCAAACTCACCTTATGGTTCAGGCTTCAACCGAATTTCAATGATAATTTTTAATCCACACATCTATTTATTATTCTTATTATCCATCTGTTGAAGAAACAACTGAAATCTGAACTCGCTAATCCTCTTTATCAGTTAACCTATTATTATCCTATTTCTCATTTGATGTTGTGAATGGCACTATAGATTGTCCTGAGATATTGGAAAACCTATCACTTTCGCTAATTCCAGAACTAATTCCACAAACTGTTACTCCTTCTATGTGCAAACTCACCGTATACTAATTATGGTCGTAATTTCTTTTTGATTCAGGCTTCAACTGAATTTCAATGATAATTTTTCATCCACACACCTATTTATTATTCCTATTATCCATCTGTTGAAGAAACAACTGAAACCTGAACTCGCTAATCCTATTTATTGCATGAAATTCTAATCAGTTAACAATCTGTAATATATCTTCGCACTCTATATTCCTTCAATTCTGTCCAGTCCACATTTGTTAGTCATTTTTATCACTTTTATTTGTATTCTGTTTCATTGTATTGTTTTTGTATTCCATTTCAGGTATACCATTTGGAATCACTTTTCAATTCCGTAATGTACTTCTTCAGTAAATAAATAAATAAATAAACTCGTATGAAAAAAATGCCACAAATGGATGATGCAACTAGATGAATCTTTCAAAGGACCTGAATGTACTTCAGGCGATACTGAGGCGATTATAATGAAGAATTGTATTAAAGCATAAGAGGAAAACATGGAGTGCATTATGCAAAAAGTTCGATAAAGTACTTTCAGTAACCCGCCTACAATAAGTTCGATGCTTCTCAGGGACTACTCAAATGGTATGGGTTTGTGAAAATACCCAAATGGCACCAACAGATTATCACTGAACATCACCCCCCGATGAACGCAAGTGTAAATAACCAGCAAGAATACTTCACCCAATGGAAAGGATTCAGCGTACCAATTGGCAAAGAAGTCTATCTGCATACCTTTGACGTCCTTTGAGCGCTACACGAGGCAGATATATCCTGCAAAATGTAACTCAAATTATAAAACAGGTTTGCATGTCACCACAAAAGTAAAAAAAAATAAACGGTAGAAATATTTCAGGCTTCATCAGAAGCGTTATATCAGGATATTAATATAATAGATATTTTCTTATCGTGGTGCTGTGAAGAAAGCCTGAACGACCAACCTACAATGTGCATTCATGAATAGGTAAATAAACCTATAGAGCGAAGATTGTAACGATCATGCAAGTACTGATTGATATTGTTATTGGCGGTATAAATAGCATTGCAAAGAAGCTAACGGAAAAATATTCGAGAATCTGACAAGAATCGGAAATAATGTAAAGGCGCATCCGCCATTAGGCATTAATATTTCCGGCCGGTCGCGAATAAGAATCAAGATGGCGTTATTTGAGCGGGTCGCCGACAGCCGTGTCACGGCTTCCGTGATTTCCCAGAGGCCGGATAAACTTCGATTTAGAAACGTATCGGGACGTTTTCCCGGAACCAGAGAACGAGACGACGGTTCATGAGAACTGTCGCGAAAACCATCTCTATCTATCAGCTCCGTAGGGGTCGAATCGGAACACCGTGGCGGCCACAACCAGCATGGTCTTGGAATGGAGAGATTTTTTGAAATTTTCAGGAGTTCTCGAATTTATTGAGACGGAATTTCGATGTATGATAGCTGGCGATGGGAGAGAGGCCGCGGTCCGGTCCCTTAGTAATGAATCCTTAAACAGGACGATGAAATATTGGCCCAGGCGAACACTGAATGAGCTCTTCTTCTATATTTTTACCAACAGAAATTAAGAGCTGATGAAGTGTGATGCAGTCAGTATTACCTACAATGATATCAGCACTAGAGAATTATGATAATTAATTGAATATATTCTTCGTGAGGACAGATTTATGATCTACCCCACGATGTCACTGCGCTTATAATTCATCCTTCAGATACCTGAGACTGATTCTCTAATTGTCAATGACACCTTTGTAAAATCGTTCCTATTTTTTCTCGGATTTAAAGAGATATTTAATAATTGTCAGTACTTGGTTACCACATTGTCTATACCCTTTCCAATTATATTGTCATATTTGAAATTCAATTTTTCCTTCCTTTTACTAACTTCATTTTTTCCCTGATGAGATTGACGACATGAAAACTTTCCGAAACATATCACGATATAACAAAAAAATTGTTCAAGTGAATTGTCGTATGTGATATAACAAGTGTATTGATGATTATCGAAAGTCTAATTCCTTCGATTTGTTTCGAAAACCACCAATTTCACGAGTTGTGTTTGTTCAGATTATTTTATGAATAATCCTTCACACCGTAACTTAGCATACAGAATTCAATTTTCAAACATCCTGCATTCTATTTCGCTGCTCAAGATGACTAGTTGCAACCATGATGTGAACATTGACTGGTGTCCCAACTTTTTGAACCCAGCCACTAGAAAAAGTTGTAGACTTTCGCCTACAAGATTATGTTGAATTTTAATACCTCAACTCTATAAATTACGATTTGGATTTGAAATTCAACACGAATGCAAGATTTGAATCATTAGCTATCTATTACTGTTATATCCATTATTATCAGTTGAAGAGGATTTGACTTCACCAGGATCGACGATCATATTGTCATCTCTACTTAAGCGTTGCAGCCTTAGTAAGGTTGTTTGACAGGTCTACTTGTTTCGGAAAGAAACAATTGAATAGTTGGTTCACCATCCTATATCCACCTTATATGCAACCAACAATACCTTGCGGAATGACATTTCGAAAACTGACCTCATGACATTTCATGTTGAGTCACAGTTTGTTGTGAATTTGTGGACAATTCTGAATTTGATATAGATATCAATATTGTTTGATTATCACGGTACTATAAACGGACTGAGGACTAGGTACACGGACTAAGTTTGTTGTAGTGCCATTTCTTCATCAGGAAAATGAAAAATATTGTGTTGAGTCATTTTTTAATTAAACTACCTAACCATTGAGAAAGAGAAACGAAAAACAACAAAAACACAGCATCATATAGGTAGGTATCTATTAGCCAATCAGAAGCTGGAATACGAAATCGAAAACAAGGTGTATAAGAGACAAGAGGGGACTTCTTGCCGACTGAAAAAGGTAGCATGTGTTTTTTTTCCTTGATTATTGTTAGTACGAAAGGTACAGTTACAGTTATACTAAAAAAGGGGAAACTGTAGCAGAGGTCATGCGATTCGGCCACCTTGTATATTTCCAACGACATCAATCAACAAGGCGCATTAATAAATCAACGATATATCCGAGTTGATTGGCATTGATTTTCAATTATCCTTCCTAACTGCGTTGCTACCAGGCGGAATGAAGAGAAAAGAGAATAGCAGGCAATCCCCCAATATCTCGTCTAATCTCGTATCTATTACATTGTCGACCGGATGCGCCCGGATTAATACGGTGGGGAATTCGAACAATTTGTCACGCTTTCGTTTCTCGGCCGTCCACGATGGATTCGCCATGTGTGCGTATGTTCGTACTGCATAAATTACTGTTGTGATAGTAAAGTCGACTGATTGACTGTTATAAAATGGTTGATAAGATCTCAATGGTCATAAACAAGAACCCCATACGACCTTTCATTCAAATTGTAAGTGCTCTGTCGCACTTTCATAGACATTATTGGTACAGGAGGAGGTGTGAACCCAAAAACCAATTCACTCTTATGATGAACCTGTTTACTGGTAAACAGAAACAGAACAGAAAATATTGTTTTCCTGCCTGTTTTCAAACAGTTATTGTTCTTTTTCTATGGACCCTTTTTCAGTTGTATTTCAGAAAGCGTCATTTGGATTTCAGAATAGTGAGTATATTTTCAGAATACGTTATTAGTACGTATTTCATAATAGTCAATTCGATATCAGAAGGCATCAATTGTATTTCAGAATAGTTAGTTTCGATTTCAGAAAGCGTCAATTGTATTTCAAATTAGTCAATTGATTTTCAGACCTTGTCATTTGCATGTCCGAAAGTATCATATTCATTTCATGAATCATCATTTGCATTTAAGAAAATCTCATCTGTACTTCGGAGATCAGAGGTTCGTTGTGAACAGCACCCTGATGTGTTTGGTGTTCTTATTTTCCAGTTCTCTTTTTGATTCAGAGGAATTAGTTGACTTAGAAGTTGGCGTTGGGATTGAAAACATAATTGTGAGTTATTCACTCTGGATGGACACCGTAAAATATGTACAGAGCACTTATCTTCAGTGCAGTTTATTCATGAACACCCTAAAAATACAATGCATTCGTTCTCATGAGTTACTACCTATACACATTTTTATAATATATAATATAACCTGACGATTTTTGAAAAACATATTTTCGGAATTTCATTCGCCTAATCTGAAAAACATTCGATGCTTTCTGAAATCGAACTGACTGATTTGAAATTCAATTGACGCTTTCTGATATTGAATTGAATATTCTGAAATACGATTGACATCGACGCATTCCTGAATTGAACTTACTATTCTGAAACACAATTTATGTTTTATGAAATACAACTTGAAGAGGTGTATAGCTCGGAAAATCTAGGATGACAGAGGCTGACATTTCACAATCAACTTATGTATATAATTAGGTAGAATGCTGCTTTTTGTCAACATTAGATGAAGCTGTAGGAAACACTGGTGCAGCTACTTTGTGTATTTGCCTATCCAATTTCTTCAACTGAAACTCTAACGTACAGCTAACTTGATAACAGCATTTCATTGAATGTAGCGGAAAATCACTCATATGTTAGTTGTTTGATGGCGGCACAAAAATGACAACAAAATCAATAATTGCACAATGAAAACGTTGATTCAGGAGTAGTAATTTCGGTTACTTCTCAATTGATGATCAAACTACATAATTACAATGTCAAAACATCAACTATATGTGTACAGAAATCTGCAGAAATGTCGTCATCATCTTGGAGAGTTTCATGACTATTATGCCATTATAGCGGAAAATGGCGTTAGCGTTTTTGACGAAACAAAACACGATCACTGACTGCACCAGTGTTTTCTACATCGTTCATTGGATGAAACGTCACGAAGACATTGCAGTTAGTCCACAAATAGCAAAATATAAACATGAATGGAAAACGTTGTACGATTAACACATCCGTAATTGCTCTTCACTGGACTTGCAGGCTAGAAATTTCCCTACGCGCCCTATAAATATGTTCTTCCTGTACTCATCGAATGGAGTACTGTTCCATTGGGATATTTTTGAACGGGGAAATAAGTTGGAGCAATATGAACCTGGTGGGGTGGGCGTGATGAATGATTAAATACAGTTTCCACAAACAAATTATTTTTCTCCAGCAACCATGGAGAGGCTCTGGTCACTTTGTCCTGTTTGTTTCACCTGATGCATGAAGTAAAGTATTAGCGTTTTTGTGTTGGAAACAATATACAAGCTGTAATGATACTGACTCTATTGAATGATTATACTTTCAATATGCACCTGTTGAAAAAATGACACACATGCGCAATGTCCTTTTGTCAAATTTTTATCAAGAGGGATATATGTCTCTCTATGACTTAGACTTGGAGTGAATGAAATTCAGGACTAAAATTTTTTGCGAAACTCAAAACTGCTGCTTGTAAATCCACCATATCGTGTTGACCTCCAAATCGTCTATTCCAAACATAAAGACTCAATATTAGGATTCAATATCGGTTTTACAGTCAGACAAGTTCTTTCTTCTAGAGAAACATTTCCGAAAAGTACCCAACAGTGACAATGTCCCTGACAGAAATCCATTCGACACAAAAAATCAGCAGATCCGCTAAAATCGAATCGGTTCCTCTATACGTCTCGGTCTCTAGCCCTTCGAAACGAGATACCGCCTTGGAGACTTCTCCAGTACAGGCGACAAAATAAGTGCACAATATTTTGACTTTCAAAGAACTCGGGGACAATACTTCGGATGCGGGACGCATCGGTCCGAATTGAAACGTATCTGTTTCCGTGACCAAACGTTGACAGACGCACAAAGGGCAAGCAGTTGGTACAGTAGCATTGTATGAATTCGAAAATTTATGTGTTTTCGATGTAGGGTTGCTTTGCTCTGAGTATGATACAGATGCATGTTCAGAATCATCGTACTCGAATCGATCGCTGTATGATCTGCAACTGACACCAAATTTCACACAAAATCTGTGAATCTGTGTCATTCCGAAATTTTGAATCATGATAATCCTTCAACCAATTTCAGTAATTGGCAAAAGGTAAAATTCACCACGATAATTATATGGAATGTTTCAATGAATGTTTCAAGATGTACTGGCCTAATAACAGCCCCAAAACAACTAATGGTATGGCATGGTACATGGTACCCAATTAACCTCGGAAGATTTTTTCGTTACTCTATTAAAATTGAAGAATGTGTCTACTGTTAAATAACATGCATTGATATGCATAAAAATCGATGATTCAATATATTTGTTGATTCTCCTGCATTGCTATCTGGAGTGTGTCTCTCAAATCTTTCCCGAAATTTGAAAAATTATCTACTGTCCAGTGAAACATTCTGTAGAACTAACTCAGGTCAAAATTCACCCTTACACAGAATGTTCAGCTTTTACAATAGTTTATTTTTGGATGTGGATATTTTCCATTTATCTTTCTATATAGATTCAAAACTACCATACGGAAGTTGTTGATTTAGATGCCATATACTACTGGGTAAATATTCATTTTCTACTCGCGACTGACTGAATTTGTTTTCTGTATTATTATTATCATTTTTAAATAAAATAAAATTTCTATACTTCTGTACGCATTTCGTGAATGCATCACCATCTGGGCTGCGCCTGTTTGCATTCTTATCAATGAATGAATAAATAAAAAATGAATAGATAAATATGTTGGTCAGCGAATTCCTCTTTTTTTTGTAGAAACATGACATTCAGTTATACAGTGCGCGTCTACAGTCCCCCCCCCCCCCCCTTAACTGAATTTCGAGCCACCTGATGGTGTATCGAAACGAAATTCGGAGAGCCCGAAAAGAAGATGAGAACTTACTTTCGTATGGTAAAATGGCAGCTATAAGTTTAAAACGTACACCTTAATTCAAACCAAAATGTCACTTTTCAAACGTTGATATTTCGAAAACAATTAAATTTAGGAGCATAGTGTATCAGAGAACAGATTTCGAAAATTGAATGATATACGGGGTGTTCTATCTGAAAAATAATTCAAGATGGCACTTAGCCACCATTTCAAAACTTCCAGATGTCATTTTTTTATGAAAAAGTAAATTTTCATCTCCTATTCGAACCCTCTAAATTTCAAAAATTTGTAGGGGGGAAAAGGACTTCAGACAGACACTGTAGACAATCTCTTGTCACTGCATGTGATTCCGAAGGTGAAATTTATTGGAAAAATCATGACAGGGGATAATATGATATGTAGATAATTTCCATCCAAGTTTCAAGTGTCTAATCAAAGTTTACAGAAAAATAATTCTGCAGTCTTCGGTCTTATGTGCTATTCAAACGTGGCTTTGCCGAAAACAAGGTCTGACAGTCTGTCAGTCCTGTGAAGGGCGTTTCTGGATGTATTATGAGTAACATAGGTACAACCTACAACGTTCAATTCTCAAGTACAAAGTAGTTTCGTGATATTGGATCATGTGTTCAATTTCAATAAGAAGCAGTAGTCCACATCGGCTGACTGATGTCAGCTACTGTCACGTTTCAGGTCGAAAAACAGTTTCGATTACACTTGATGAACAAACCATTTCATTTCACCATACAGTAAGGACATCTGGATCCTACTATAACGAGAAATGAAGTCATGCAAGATCGAGATGGATAATTCTGGAGTAGATATGATGCACGATGCTCCGGAAAATAATATAGAATATAATAACAGGAAGAAAAAAAATCAAAATGAATGGTGGAGCAGAAATTATGTATTGAAATGAAAATGAGATTAACAGATATATATATACAGGGTGAGTCAAAAATGTGTACCGAACTTTCTGGGGGTGATAGAACATTGAAAAATAAGTGTAGTTTGATGATTAAACTCATGGCCCAAAATGCATATTAAGGGAGATATATCCTTCCAAAGTTGATAAAATTAAAATAATTTCTCCGCATAACTTCTGAACGATGAAAGCCACCTGATTGAAATTTTGTGCATGAATGTATGTTGTCAAAATACATTTTTTCGTCACACTTCCACATTTCTGATATTGTTATAAAGGGTGTTTTCAGAGGGTGAGTCATGATTTTTTGTAGAAAACTTTTTTCCCTGTATTATTTTCGGTAAAAAACAGGAGCATTCGATGGAGCGAAGAAAATTACATGAAAAAGGTACTCTTATTCAAATACAAAAAATTGAGCCGTTCGTGAGATATTTGAGTTTTTGTAGTTACATGATATCAGCAGATTAATTTTATTCATCGCGAGATTCATCGGTATAACGATAGTTCAGCAGCATTTGCATTTCCGAAGCACTCGCCAAGCATATCAGTTTGTTCAGAGAACGAATAACCTGCCATATTTCTTAAAATCTCAGTTGATAATCGCAGTGATGAATGACACAGAAAAACCACACGAACAAATCGACTACAACAATGTTGACTCGAATGTTGATGACATGGACGTCAAAATTGAGAACAAAATTATTCATCATGGCCTGCTAAAATATTGTTACCGATGAACTCAAATATCTCACGAACGGCTCAATTTTTTGTATTTGAATAAGAGTACCTTTTCCATGTAATTTTCTTCGCTCCATCGAATGCTCCTGTTTTTTCACCGAAAATAATACAGAGAAAAAAGTTTTCTACAAAAAATCATGACTCACCCTCTGAAAACACTCTTTATAACAATATCAGAAATGTGGAAGTGTGACGAAAAAATGTATTTTGACAACATACATTCATGCACAAAATTTCAATCAGGTGGCTTTCATCGTTCAGAAGTTATGCGGAGAAATTATTTTAATTTTATCAACTTTGGAAGGATATATCTCCCTTAATATGCATTTTGGGCCATGAGTTTAATCATCAAACTACACTTATTTTTCAATGTTCTATCACCCCCAGAAAGCTCGGTACACATTTTTGACTCACCCTGTATATATATATAGGTATTGGGAGTAAAGACTGTGAATAAAGGATGGAAACAATGAGTATAGGTAAGGTTTTTATATGAGGTATACTGTCTGTGAGTTTTTCGAGGAGGTGGTACATTCATTTTCCAGCTTTTTGTGGGATTTTCTCTCCTCGTTTCTGAAAAATAGAGGGGCAGATCTCAAAATCTGTCCTTACTACAAATATATTGAAATAATTTTTAATAACTTCTACTCTATTTTTTAGAAACGAGGAAAGAAAATCCCACAAAAAGCTGCAAAATTTATATAAGGTATGTTTGAAATGTTTCGATGTTGAAATGTTTGAAATGTTTCAGAAGGAACCGAAAACATTGTTTCTCGTTTCAAATTAATGAGAATGAATCTAAGCAGGTTAACTCGCTCAAATGTACCTATATGTTGAACGTTATGAATCAACTCAAAATATCTAGGAAATATTAGGTTTCCTCATACGTGTTTTGGATAAGCATATAATAGGATTCATAATTGAGGTGAAAGGTATAGGGTGCTTTATCGGAATGAAGTTATTGGTACCAGAAAAATGAAGCAATTCCTCACAAAGTGCCCCTCCCACTGACTGCCATCAGTCAGTGCTCTTGTCAATTAACGTCAAAAAATCAAACATTTCCGAAAACCAAACAATATATCAACATTGTGCGAACTTTGTAAACTGAACACCCCGTGACGAAAGTGATTAGTTCCATCGGTAACAATTTTACCCCAAACTGACCAGAAATGCGGTTTATTTCGAGTATAAAGCCATTGTGACGATCTCTTCCAGAAGGTCAAAATTCTGCTAATGGCTCCGTGTCCTGGTTTATTGGTGGATCATAAATGAAGATATTCTTTTTGAAACGAGAAATTATCATGGTGAATATTTGAACCTATTCCCATATTTCTCCATCAATCATTATTCAGAAATTATCAGTTGAACACGCAAGGCAAGAACCTCTTTTGCAGAATACTCAGTCGGTTGGTACGCGAATAGGAGATATTATTTTCTCTACGGCTATAACACAAAAATGATGTCAATACATGAATCAAACGACATATTATATTAAACATATACATTGACAATAAATCACTAACATCTTCCAAGTTGCACCTTGCAAGTTTGGTAGAACTGCAGTTCTCATTGTTCAGTTCTGCCACCCTGAATTTAGTTGAATTGTAGTTTTTTTTTATCTGTGGACAACACGAAAGGGAAACCTTTAATGTCCGAGGAACATCGTGTTAGCCAGCGGTGGAATTTTGGGAGAGAAGGAAGGTGTTGGAATTTTTCTTGAAAGTTTGGAGGTTGAAAGCATCAGGAAAGACTTCAGATGCTTGGTATAGCGATGTTCGACAGGTCTCGAGCCTGACAGTGTAGGGATGACCAGCTTGAGCTCGTCTGGTTTGTCTACTAGGAATCGCATTTGGCATAATAGATGATATTTCCGTTGAGCACCGACCGTGAAAGTACCTATAAAAAAGGCATATATCGCCGACCTTCATACGATGATCTAGAGAGGTCAATGATTTGGTGAGTGTTGTATCATCGACTAGGCGAATAGCTCTCTTCTGAATTGAATCTAAGAGCTTTAGCGTATGTTTGGGGGCTGAGCTCCAAACATGTGAACAGTACTCCAGGACAGGTCGCATTTGTGCTTTGTAGATCATAAGCAGTTGCTGGGATGTGAAGTAACTCTTTGCACGGAATAGAAAACCAAGTTTTTGTGAAGCAGTTCTCGCAATGGACCTCACATGATCGTCCCATGAAAGAGCACTGTTGGTGGTGACACCCAGCATGGATATTGACGACCTCATAGGAACAGTGGTACCCGACATCATCAAATTGGGCATTGCGTGATCAGCCTTCTTGGTGAACATACAAGATTGAGTTTTAGTTGCATTGAACTGTACTAGATTCTCAGATCCCCATTTCAGAATTCTTGTCAGATCCTCATTTAAAGCATCAACCTGTCTTCGCCTTGCACCTCTGGCCTCGTTGGATGATATAGGGGCTCTAGAGGAAAAGGCGGAATGAAGTGTACTATCATCCGCAAAGCTATGAACTGGGCTGGAGGTCACATTCAACAAATCATTGATGTGGAGCAAGAACAAAGTTGGTGCCAAGACAGAGCCTTGTGGAACACCAGCATTGATCGTCATTGTATCAGACGAGACCCCGTCTACCACCACATAGAGTGATCTATCTGCAAGAAAACTCGATAGTAAAAGACACAGTTGGGGCGGAAAACCATATGACGGAAGTTTCGCTAGGAGGCCTTGGTGCCAAACTCGGTCAAATGCTTTGGAGATATCCAAGGCTACAGCCAGAGACTCCCCATGTTTCTCTATTGACACCTGCCACATGGGCAAGCAGATCTCCTGTTGACCTCTATGGTGCCGGTCGTTCATGATTCTTTAGCTTTCTAGATATTGAATGAGCTCGATATTGATTGCTTTTTCCATTACTTCAGAGATCACAGTTAGTAGTGCAATCGATCTATAGGGAGGGTTTTCTTGCCCTTCTCTGGAATCGGTTGGACCCTAGCTTTCATCCAGTTAGAAGGAAATACGCCGAGTTTGTACGAAAGGGTGAACAACCTGCAAAGAACTGGTGTTAGTTCTGGGGCACATTTTTTGAGAACAATAGGCGGTATTTCGTCATGCCCCATAGCCTTCTTGACGTTGAGGCTAAGCAGAATGTGTCTGATTGTGCGGTGCCCCCTTCAGGAGAACTAATGACTCCTACAGTATCCAGGTGAAGCGATTTGGACTAACTCTCTAACATTGCATTAGATAAGGAATGCCCGCACTGATTTAGAACTATCTCTTTCAGAAATAAGTACTACTGCAAATCAGGCATATTTATTCCCAGAACTATCGGAAGAATAATACATAGAAACGTGAGTCACATTCTATCAAGAGTTTGATGTTGGGGCTGATGATAACGACAAATTAAAAACCATCATTTACCTATAGATGCAGCTCATTATTACACTAAAAATAGTGCTTTGATGAGGCTATATTAAAGTACCACAGGAATATAAAAATCCTATATCTATAGATCTCAAATTCAGAAAATGTAATACTTGCATAATTTAGTGAATTATCTCTGAAATTGAATGAATATTATAGCTATTGAAAAAGTATAATAGGTATATATGATATTCGCAATAGCTGATATCGGCCACTGTCCTATTTTTTTGCCCACAACGAGTTCCAAGCATGGATGCCATTCGGTTGACGTTGAATAATACTGTTTCCACTTGCTTTTGAAAATTTTGTAGTGTGTGAACAAACATACGAATATAAATATCGAATATGTTCATATGGATAGACTGAAATTTGCATTGTTGTAACATTATTTATTGATGTTACATGATAGTTGCCTTGGTACTGGCCAGTATATTTTTTTCTGTTTTTTTTTTCTTCTGGAAACTAGATACTAGAAACTAGATAGATAGATAGATAGATAGATAGATAGATAGATAGATAGATAGATAGATAGATAGATAGATAGATAGATAGATAGATAGATAGATAGATAGATAGATAGATAGATAGATAGATAGATAGATAGATAGATAGATAGATAGATAGATAGATAGATAGATAGATAGATAGATAGATAGATAGATAGATAGATAGATAGATAGATAGATAGATAGATAGATAGATAGATAGATAGATAGATAGATAGATAGATAGATAGATAGATAGATAGATAGATAGATAGATAGATAGATAGATAGATAGATAGATAGATAGATAGATAGATAGATAGATAGATAGATAGATAGATAGATAGATAGATAGATAGATAGATAGATAGATAGATAGATAGATAGATAGATAGATAGATAGATAGATAGATAGATAGATAGATAGATAGATAGATAGATAGATAGATAGATAGATAGATAGATAGATAGATAGATAGATAGATAGATAGATAGATAGATAGATAGATAGATAGATAGATAGATAGATAGATAGATAGATAGATAGATAGATAGATAGATAGATAGATAGATAGATAGATAGATAGATAGATAGATAGATAGATAGATAGATAGATAGATAGATAGATAGATAGATAGATTGAAATATATAAAATAGAATAAAATGAGAAGTATCATCATCTCGAATCATCTCGAATACTTGTTATTAGGATATAATTTCTTCAACAAGTGAGACAGCCTGAGTGGAAAAGGCGTTAGCCTGATGACCGAAAGGACGCAGGTTGAATTTCCCGTTATACCGGGTTTTTTATGAAGAATATCTCATGGACATCCAAGTTGGTAGCCTATAAGGACAACAATTGGAAAAATCTCATGAAATAATGTAATATTGGAATAGGTACCGTTTGTTTCACAAAAAATATGTCGATTACAGATGTAATCAAGGAAGCTCACGCCGTCTATAATTAGGTATGTTTGCTATAATCAGTCATATTATTTGTGACAACCTGTATATACCTTCTATGGAAATGATATCGAAAAACCCAAACAGAACAAAAACAAACTTCTGACCCTGACTAGTGATTGATATACCGTTTTTTTTTTTCATATTCAGATGGAATATTTGTACAAGTATCTATATAGGTATACTAATTATTGCTTTGATTTGAGCATGCGTGTGTGAAATATACACCGTAGTGAATAATTTCGATGATGACCAACACTTTTTAGTATTTTTTTTTCTTCACCAACCAGTCAATAGTTTTCACTGTTCACACAAACGAAGAAGCATTAGCTGGGATCATTTATGTATTGAGACACTTAACAATTTAACAATGACGAAATCATGTGAATCATCAGAAAATCGCATCAATAAAGATGAAGCCTTTTCAACGTAATGAGTATCTACTTACAACTTTTCTTAGAATTTGGATTCTGAAATTGTCTCCATTATCGGTTCAACTGGAATATTTCTAGCCTTCCTTTTGAAATCGAAATGCAATAAAATTAAAATGAATGAAATCATTTATGTAAGTAATATCAAGAAATGCAATAACATTCTATAGAATATTCAAATCGCTTACGATAAGTCATCGTATTTTCCTAATTTCTAAAATCATCTCGGTATTAACTATTTAGTAAATAATATTAGGAAGCAGTGGTGGTGGGTTCATTTCCTGAACTGTGCAAGGACAGGGAGTATGCATACAAGAAATGGAGAAACGTACAAAAATCGTTGAAACGTCAGCCTAGGTAAAGTTACTCATGAATTCAAAACATTCGATTTTTTTTCACCAAATTCAAACTTCTTTTTGAAGATGCTACCAAAACGATAGACTATAGTGATGCCGCCGATACTTCACATTCCAAGATGAAGTAGAGATTCCAACTAGTATTTCAAGTTGGATTTTCAAGATAAGTATATGGTTTATAATTAATTTGAAATTTCAAAATACGTAATGAGTTGAAATTTCGAGATAATGAGTAGGACTTTCGACCTAATATTTTTTCGCAGATGGCACTGATATGTTTACGCTCATGTCCTTGATGAATGTAAGATAGAAAATATTGTATATTGTCTGTTCCAAATCTTGGTAGGGTTTGTCGAATTGTGAAACGTTGCTCCATTTGATGCTCCAACAAATTGATGCTTCGAATTTCGAAAAATTCGGAATACATCGGAAATCCCGGAAATCTGCAAAAATTTTATGAGTTTTTCCTCACTTATCATCTCAACAGATCCCTTACCTCCCACCTAACCTCTTCTTCTGAGAGTGTATAGCAGTTTTCTTGTTTTCTTGTTCACATGTTTCGCTATGTTTCGCATCAAAATTTCTTTCGAGAATTTCGGGTGGGATGGGCCGTCCCCATCGTTCTCCGCCAATGACAATATCTATAATCTAGAATTCCTATATAGATCGATATCTATCACCCCTGTCCCTAAGTTTTATAGATATACCTAGGTTAATATGTACGATTATTATTATAATAAGATTACCATCATTGTACTTATATTAATTGTATAGGTACAAACACGGGCGCCCTCAGGAAAATGTTTCCTGGGAGGACAATATTTTTCAACATCCTAACAAGAAATGAAAACAAAACAACTACCCACTCGAGTGAAAACAGCACAATAGCAACGAACAAGAACAGATACTCTTTAGACAGAGAAAACTCAAAGATTAAATTCGAGTTACAACTCGTAATATTAGATCTGAAATTTACTCTGAAAGTTTACTCATATGAAAACAATAATCTCATTCTCTCGTCCTCCCCAAGTATATTAATTTTATCAGTAAAGAATTTTTCTCTGGTGTCCACTTATTGCATATCCCCCCAAGGCAAGGGGGGTTAAGTGCCCATTTTAGCCAGGCGCCTATGATGTATACATAATAATCCCTCTGGAAAGCAGGTAAGAATTATTGCCCCTCATAATAATATTATAAGCCCATAGTTAGGATGGATTGGGCGTGAACAGATTATCACAAAGAGCACAAAAGCAACGATTCGGATTTGATAAATTTCATTTAAACACAAACACACACACACACAATGTGAATTGATAAAATTCATATTGAACTACACACTGGATATGCAGTTGAAAAAATAAAAAAAAAACTCACCACGGAATAATTTGATCTTTTCATTTACCTTTCCATGAAATGAAGGCAGGTTCATTCATTTTTCTCTGATAACGGAAAATCATTTGGTCAGATTTCCCAGGCTCTATTCGTTTTCACTATCTGGAAGTTTTTGCAATTGCACTCTGCGTTAGACATATTTTCTCTGCATTTTATGCTCGAAGTTCAAGTTAATGAAAAGTTTAGCGTAAATGAAGAAAAAGTAATCAAGGTAAGAACAATAAGGCATTGAGATTGATGAGTTATTTTGAATCAACTCATTGAACTCAACTCAGGGAAAACCACTATAAAAGTCAAAGTCCTTCTAATGATAAGAAATTCAAGGCAAATATAATTTAAATTAGTTCTCTATCAAAAACCGCTGAAGATTCTTATTGTTACACACAAAGTTGTGGCTACTTTTCGGTATGAACAAAACTTTTGAAATGCTCCTGTCTTTCGTTTTCCGTAAACGTCTATAAATATAAGCTATACCATCGACGGTGAATCTGTATTTGTTATGTTCTGCGAGAAAATGATGAAATTATTTCATTTATTCATTTACCATCACAGATAGGTAATATGGGAGCATATCAAGTGAACATTCGAATAAAAACCAGGCATTTTTCATCAACAAAATATATATATATATTTGTATATTACAATAATCTGATAAAAACTATATGGCCTACAACTAACTTGTATAATACAATAATTTAATAAAAGCTATATGGCCTACAACTAACTATACAATGATTGAACACAAGAGTTCTCTCAATTAGTACAGAAAATCACAAAAAAAACGACAAGACCCCAAGGACCTCCCGACGGCCAGCGTCTAAACTTCCGACTTGTAAGGCTTGAACAGCTTCGGCTGATCCGCCGCGACTTGCGTCTGAGCAGACGACACTTTCGCCGCAGGTATCAGCAATCCATCGTGCATCGGCGGGCTCAGGCTGATCTCCGAGTGCGCAGAGGAGTTCGGCGATATCCTGTGTTGCGCCGCAGGCTGATGGTGGTACGTCTGCGGGAAGTCGAAGCTGAGGTTCAGGTTCAAGCCCTGGTGCGGTTGGTGGGGCACGCCATGAGGCATGGACGGCATGCCGAAGCTGGGGTAGTGGTGATAGCGCGGGTATGTTGGCGCGTACATCGGCGGAGGCGGGGGGTAGTGGAGAGGGAGCGTCGAAGCTGCAGCTTGCAGGAGGGAGGCCGCGAACGCGGGGTCTGTGTAGACGGCTGCGTACGGCCAGGCGATGGCCATGCGTTGACGCTTGTCCTTCATTCTTCTGTTTTGGAACCACACCTGCAAACAAGCAATTTCATATTAGTACGATCCAATATAATTTCAACTATTAGTATCTACTCTAGAAAGGTTCGTATATTATGAGTAAAAGAAAAACAAAAGGGAAAAACTACATCGCAAAGAATAACGGGACTATTTTGTTCCGGAAGTAGAGAGCAAACATCTCTTGTTCAATAAATTCACTCATCCACTTTGTGAACGCGATATTGACAAAATCATTTTATTTGCATTAATATCATGTTTTGATAAAATATTTCATTGATTCATTATTGTCTTCACTTTCCAAAAATAACCATTAAATAATTCGAACAATCAATATTTTTACATCATGATCGGTGAATCTATTCTGTACAAAGAATGTCACTGAATGACACACCGATTATATGAAAAAATGTCTCGCAAATAGCTAGATTGGAATCAAAATATATTGGATATATACACAATTTTTTGAAACTTGAAACGTCATCATCCTGCAGCTGAAATTTTTCAATCGCTATACCTGAATACTCCATATAATTGTAAACATATTTCGAAACATCCGAGTTTAGGTACCTGTACATTGAATTCTTAATTCAAAAAAGCATGCCCGAATTTATGGGAAAGAGAAAAGCTATATGAAATTAAGAAGAGTCCTTTCTTGACATAAAAAAATGCATACGAAAAATATGCTAATAAAGAAATGACCTCCAATGATTTATCACAAACACGAACTAAAATAATATTATTTTTTGACCTTGGGCCACCTCTCAAATATAAGATGTTTTGTTGAATGCCATATAGGAATCGAACATACGAAATTCAAAGGAATATGTCGGAGTATTACAGATCTAGTTCAGGTTGACCGGACATCCACAATGAAAATAAATCAATTTTCTAAAATTCCTAGTTGGATATGTTCACGTTCAGATATATCAAATAATAATGAATCATCGTGAAAAAATTGAAAATTCATTCCCGTCATATGAGCAAGGCCACTTTCAATTGAACTCGAAACATGACATTCATGACCAGATTCTGGCGTGCCATTGTCATATCTTGTGATGTGCGGAAGATATGTCCGGCCACTCTTAATGAAGCATGTTAATTTGTTGAATAAATATCTGACAAAGCGCCGCTTCATTGAAACTGCCGCATCGAGAGTTAGCACATCGTAAAAACACATGATTCGTTGCTTATCTGTCCATTAGGCTACCAGCAAACAGTGTTTCTAAGAGCGGTTTTTATCCTCCGAATTAGTACGCGGCGGCGACTTTGAAGTCTTAAAAGCTCTATTAGCGCATATCATTCGAGCATGCTATGTGCTAATTGAATCGCAGCAGTGTTGGTGACGACGTACCTTGATAGTGCTCTCGGGCAGATTCAGCTGGGTGGCCAGTTCGCATCTCCTCGGCCTGGAAACGTAATTCTCCTTGTAGAACTCTTTCTCCAGACGGGCTAGCTGCTCCCTGGTGAACGCCGTCCTGTACCGCCTGATGTTGGGGTCGTTCATAGACGACGGGCTGGTGGGGTGGTTATGTTTGGGGTCTTGAGGGTCTGGACTCGAGCAATCTGCAAGGGAAAACAAGCGGTTAGCTTCCGGAAACGTTTAGCGCTGCTAATTGAGGAACTCGTCTAGACATCTCGAGTGATGGCCCGAGAGCCACTTGATTCACGTGCACATGTTCTGATGGTGATACTAACCTCTGGCGTAGTGTGTCGGGCTTTGTGGCGGACTAGGTTGACCGTGATGCATGTTGTAGTGCGGCGGTATAACGTCCAAAACGACTGGTGAGTTCTTCTGTTCGCTTTGATGGAACATTTTGTATGCTTGGGCATGCATTGGAAAACAGACGGAGCACAAACACTTAGCACACAAACTATGTAGGTATATAGCACCAAGCTAACGACACTCGACTGTGGAGCGACTTCGGAATGATAGCTTCAGTCGGCCCGGTCTGTATTTAGGTTAGTTTGAATGGGCGTGGTTTGCTTGCAGCTGGTTGGCCGAGTCGCATCGATCAGTGATTGGTTGCTCCACCCTACGGATCGTATGGAGCAGGAGTTAAGGACCGGTTTCGCGCCCGGTAGCGCTTAGAGGCCCTAAGTAGATGTCTGTGTCTATTAAGGGGTATATTTGGACTATTATAGACGCAACCTTAATAAGCTACGGGGCGCTATACGCTTATGCCGTATTGATTATATTTTTATGGGACGTATAAAGATGCTTCAGCGAGTTAATTTGATGTTGGCAAGACCGGGTTTCTATTCGCGATGGAATTTCGTCGTTGCATGGGTGGGTGAGACGTCTGGGGGGTTTTATGTCGGGAGTTTATGTGTAATTGCGAGTAGCTGAGTCGATATGGGGGGTTTGATGTTTTCATTAAAACAAGAAAAGAGGTTTATTGGTTGTTTTGCAGTAACATTGTGTTGGTTTTTATGCACTCTGAGTTCGTTCGGATGGGTTGATTGTTTCAATAAATTTTTATGGAGATAGTCGAACATCAGAAATATTACGAATTGAGTCAGGTATTTCTCATCAACACATTTAGAGATCACCATAAGATTAGTCCTAGTTGCGTAGATGGAACCCTGAAAACCCGCCATCCAATATAATATTACTGTATTACAATTCGAAAACGAAAATCTGTGAATATTGAGTGATGTTCCTGTTCTATTCACATTGATTGAGATATAAGGTACAAACAGCAGAATATTATACTACTACTTCGAGATCTGACCATAATAATTTATTTAGGTACCTATCTATGCGAAGATGAAAGGTGTACCTAAGGTATACCTATATTTATACACATTATGAGGGTTTGTCAAGATGAGCATTAATATGACGTTTCTGATTCTGATTCTTAGAATCTGGTCGAATCTGGTAGTAATAATGCATAAATAGATGTGATTATTTGCCTACTTACCTAAAATATTTCAGACAATGCATCAGCTTTGTGGGAGATGACCTCCAAAAATCTTCTCCTCCTCGAATTCTCGAAAAAAACACGATAAAAGTCAGTAAGAAGTTGAATTCACTCCATTCTTCGATACCATCGTGCAAGGTGGTCAAAAGTATACCGATATTCGATTAGATTCACTTGAAAAAATGCATTAAACCCAATTTCTTCATATGTATATTTTATATACTCATTAGGTATTATTAGGTAGTATATATTTATATATATTCTGAATATATATATATATATATATTATATAATGTATATCTCTGTAAATGATGAGCTTCATAAGATATTTTCCTATAGGTGTGTGCGACCATTCTTGAGATGAATATTAATTCCATTATTTTTTCTCGACAAAATTACTGATAATTATAGTTGCCTACTATAACATATTTCATTAGATATTCATGCAATTTCCCATTAGGTATGAAATATATTTCTTAGAACACGACATTACCTGAATTTCATACGAATAAGTATCGAGAGTATACCTGTAATGCGAAATCTAAACACTCATATACTATTCATCATTATAGTTGGCTTAGGAAAAATTTATGATTCAATTTCTTAACGAAAACTGTTTTTTTTTATCTTTGGACAACACGAAAGGGAAACCTATGATGTTCGAGGAATATCGTGTGGAATTTTGGGAAAGAAGGAAGGTGTTGGAATTTTTCTTGAATGTTTGGAGGTTGTAAGCATCAGGAAAGACTTCACTAGGCAAAGAATTCCACAACTTTGCCGTTCTATTGATGAATGATACTTGGTATAGCGATGTTCGACAGGTCTCGAGCCTGACAGTGTAGGGGTGACCAGCTTGAGCTCGTCTGGTTTGTCTACTAGGAATCGCGCGTGGTGGCATAATAGATGATATTTCCGTTGAGCACGGACCGCGAAAGTACCTATAAAAAAGGCAAAGATCGCCGACCTTTCTACGATGATCTAGAGAGGTCAATGATTTGGTGAGTGTTGTGTCATCGACTAGGCGAATAGCTCTCTTCTGAATTGAATCTAAGAGCTTCAGCGTATGTTTGGGGGCTGAGCTCCAAACATGTGAACAGTACTCCAGGACAGGTCGAATTTGTGCTTTGTAGATCATAAGCAGTTGCTGGGATGTGAAGTAACTCTTCGCACGGAAAAGAAAACCGAGTTTTTGTGAAGCAGTTTTCGCAATGGACCTCACATGATCGTCCCATGAGAGAGCACTGTTGGTGGTGACACCCAGCATGGATATTGACGACCTCATAGGAACAGTGGTACCCGACATCATCAAATTGGGCATTGTGTGATCAGCCTTCTTGGTGAACATACAAGCTTGAGTTTTAGTTGCATTGAACTGTACTAGATTCTCAGATCCCCATCTCAGAATTCTTGTCAGATCCTCATTTAAAGCATCAACCTGTCTTCGCCTTGCACCTCTGGCCTCATTGAATGATATAGGGGCTCTAGAGGAAAAGGCGGAATGAAGTGTACTATCATCCGCAAAGCTATGAACTGGGCTGGAGGTCACATGTGGTGATGATTATCGGCCAATTCAAAGTATGCGTAATGCTTTCAGAAAAAAATGTAATTAATTTGTATCTTGAATTCCCACCAGGAATAGGTAAATACCTACCCACCAGGCGAAGTAGTTCGGAGAGTAATAGGAAAAATGGTAAAGATAACCATTTAGAAAACGATAGAAAACGACGATAGTTGACGATAGAAAAATTATTATTTGCATCAGACATTCTATACCAAATCTGCCCAATGAATACATTCTGGAGGTAGGTGATAATTTCAATTCCATATCAACCGCGATGGGTCACTATACAGATAATGAATAATACTTGTTAGCAATCATAACAAATTCAGATCAATCAACATTTGGATTGACAGTTATAACAAACAACGTTTATTTTTCATTCGTATATTATCTGATTGTTGTACTTCAGATACCGTTTATTATAAAAATGGTCATAATGCCCTTAGGCGTCATGGACTATAACGCCCTCTCATAATGCACACTGATATACTATGAATTTCTATCTTTGTCTAAAGATATTATATACTTGACAGTAATATTGTTTCCTTCATTCCTTTTATTGAACCCATTCTTACACCCATATCATTCATACAATGTGACAATTGACATACATTTGAAAACAAATGAATATTCATGAGGACTACTGCGGCTGTGAAGAAATTACTGTTTTTGTATGAAAATATCTGTTTTAAGGGAACGTGGTTCCGGATTTTGGTAATTTTCAACTAAGGTACATAATCAAGAACGGGTCCATATGTCCATTAAAAGCAGAACTTCGTTGACGGGAAAACTCAAAAGACTTGGCGGGCGATTTCAAATGAACTGGCAGGCTAATTTGTGTCTCGCGGGCCTGGGTTAGGCGAGAGTTGTTCTAAATATCATTGAGGGAACTATATTATTGAACTGTATATAGCGTATAGCTGCAAATTGCCAACTACATCTACTCATGCCAGTATACTTTCTGATGTAAAATGTTGAAAACAACAATTACTCACTTCGGTATTTCCAAAGTTTCCGCATGAGACGTGCACATACATCATCTGGTTAGTGGGATACTCATCTCAGTCTCCGAAGAGAAACAACCCAGAAATTCAAAATAAATGTACCTACATCAATATCATAGAATGAATATACCAAAATTCAGTTTTACCTACCATCATAGAAACTCTTATTATTCTATGATCATTTTATTACACAACTCCCAGAACAATGATATTTTCGTTACTGAAATTGCCCTCAAAAGGCTTACAACCCATCAGCCAAAAGTTTATCGTTATACAGCCGTGGGGTTATGAACAAATCCCGAAAATTTTAACTCGAGAAGAATCACTAGTAGGTAAACTGGTTTACAGTAACAATAAAATAATAAATCAGTTTCTCGAAAATTTCTTTCATGAGCCGACTGGATTGGATCCCTGACTGAATTTTCGAAAGGATATTGCAACAATGATGATCTTTGTGGTGAATTTCTCTAAATGATCCGTCAAAGACCCACTGACCATATCTCATAATCATTTTCTGAGTGTTTGTTACATTAACCTATACCGAACACAGGAATGCAAGTGTCTGGTTTGAATATTGTATCTATAGTGTAAAATCTCTGGTATACATATAGGTATAAACATTCACAGATTTACGCTAAATTTCTGCGTATATCGATTCAAAATAGCTTTGCAAATCAGAAAAAAGATGGGATGGAAATGGGAGAATGATGGGGAACAACTTCGATAAATTCCGTCCATCCAAGTTATACGATAAGTTTTTAATCTTGTAATCAAATAGTGGACTACATGGGGAGCGATAGTATTTTCAAAGGGTATATATCAATTTGCGGTCCGTATATAGTGACATTCCTGCGAAACTGCTCTTAATCTTACCTTATAAAAATGGAATGTATAATCATAATTAATGGCAAAAATATGACAAGTTTCAAATCAATAAATACAAGTTTGTTGCAATTAGAATTGCAATACTATGGTTTTGAGTCAAAAGCGCTATTTTAGGCTGTTGAAATAATCAATTACGTTGTCTACGGATTCACCTATCAGTATCGGTGTTCAACAAGAAATATATAGTGTAAAAGGGCCATTACTTGTGATATTTTATCGAAATCACATACACAATGACCTGAATTATGAATTCCTCAACTTATATTATGAATTGAATACAAGTCTATGGCAATTAGTGCGGACCCAAGAGAGAAGGCAGAAATTAACATGATGACAGTAAAATCGAAGCAACGGTGAAAGTTAAGCCTTCTAAACTACCGTATATTGATAATCTTTCTCAATCAATTTCTCAATTTGTGAGAAGTTTTATTTTTCTATCGAGTCAATTGAAACCCGAATTACCGTAAATAACACAATTATTTCTCTCCTATTTTGATTATTGCCATCAACAACAGTGAGTCGATTCTACAAAAGCTCCAAAATGAAAGAATGCGAATTACCTTGGGGTGTAATGAACTAACACCAATTGGTGGAATGTTGAATAGATCAAATTCGGAAACGACTTGAATTATCTACAATGGTTTCTGTTTTCAAAATTGTTAAGCGTTTTTAAAAGTTGTCAGTTTTTCTCGTCTAATTGCTAGATAACAGTTTCTCTTCAAACAACCCAAATTTACCCGATAAAGTACAAACCTCTCGTGCAATCACAAGTGAAGATAAAATGGAGAATGATAGCATCCAATCATATTTTATTCAGGACTTATCGAACATGCCGGTCTGTCTAATATATCATGAGCATTTTCAAGTTTGTACCACCACCAGCCACTTTTGCCAACCTAACAAATAAAAATCCAATTTGGTTAAACGACAAAAAAGGGAAGCAACCTTCCGACATGAAGTCATAATAAACATACATCCTAAATCTACCCCTCGAAATATACGGGATAAATAGTTCCAGTGGCGTATATACTATAGCCATTTTCATCAGGCATTTTCCACTGTATTTCAATGCTGAAGATTGCAACTGAATACCATTGATTTTCAATGTGGTATTGTCAAATTTTGAACAATTTGGGTTGAAATCTTGGACTTTACTATACGTGAATACACGTCAGATTGAATGGGACATGATGTTATGGTAGATGTTTTTTCTCGAAGTGGATTCAAAGATGTCTATAAATATCAATTCCCACTGATGCTTGCTTTGAAAAAAAAAATAGTCGTCTATTTTCGATCTAATGTGACAATTTAACGTTTAACACAATATACTTGAATATTTACGGAAATTGCAAGATCTGAGATCGCATCCGCAATAAAGCTTTCATTATGGCACCTTTTCTGTAAAATTATTCTGCTATTCATTCCTCTGAGTTGATATCTGTTTGTTTTTATTATCAAGGAATTTTGAATCAACTGTATTCGAAATAAGGTCCATGAAATCATATCCACTTCATCTCTCCAAAGAAATTCTTTTTCTCACTATACGCCTCTGGGTTGCCTTATTCCGGCAATATCAATTCAGATCCTATTAGAAAAGTTCCCCCTTGTTTTGACTACTGTCGAATAAGGACATTTATAATCTGGCCGAATGAAAAACGCATCTAATTGTCACTCAAACCACTTAAACACTTAAAAATTATGTCGGTTAATTGCAGCGCCAGAAGTCTTTTTAGTGATTCTTTATAAATGAATTATGCAGGCATTAGAGCAATGAGTATGGGACGAAATTAGAACATTTCCACTCGACGGTCACATGAGGATCGAAGGAATTGTTGAACCACTGACTCCAAAAATACCACTACCTACATTACCCGCCTCCTCATTTTGAGGAATTATAAGGACTCTTATAAAATAAATTAAACAAAGCTCCTCATTGGTGGTGTGAAAATATTGTCCTGAAAATAAGTCCCATTCTATGTTAAATAATATACAGGGTGTCCTTAAAAGGTCTTTACAAAAAGCTACCACATATTCTTCAGACCAAAACAATTCGATACAAGCAAACTTACCTCAGTAAAAAGTTGCTTAGTTTGGGCGCTAGACGGCTCTGAAGTTGAAATTTTCAAATCGATTTTGCTTCATAACTTTTGAACGGCTCATGAGATTTTTTTCAAATTTGGTACGTTGGCATAGACTCATCGGGCAATGAAACTCATATCATAATCATGATGAATATCATTCCATGGGCGTAGAACTTGATTTTTTCAGTAAATAAACATCTAAAACTCCTACGCCAATGGAAAAAAATTAGTTTCAATATGAAATCTAAATTATTCAACTCATTCACTACAAAAAAGGTACTCTTGACAAAAGTCGATTCCTCTCATGGTTTCGACAAAATTTTAATTTTAGTGATTTAGAGCATAATTAATAATAAAACGATTAACAGATATTTCATAAAAATTGTTCAAAATGTTCACCATTTTCACGTATACAAAGATTTATACGACGCAAAAAGTTGAAATGTACTCTTTGCATAACTTCTTCATCGCCTGTAAGATTATTCGTCGCCTGTTGGATACGTTGCCATAATTGTTCTACAGTATTCACAGGGGTCTTGTAAACCGTAGACTTGAGATAACCCCATACAAAATAATCCATCGGTGTTAAGTCTGGAGAACGTGGTGGCCAATTCACGGGTGCATCATTACCTCTACCTATCCATCTGTCTGGGTACTGTTGGTTTAAAAAATTCCTAACATCCACCGAAAAATGTGGTGGAGCTCCATCGTGCATAAACCACATATCTACCCGATGTTGGAGTGGTAAATCTTCCAACAAATTTGGCAACGTATTTCGTAGATGTTGTAAATACATGTCTCCTGTTAATCTTTGTGGAAGTATGACAGGACCAATTATAAAATTTCCTATTATTCCAGCCCAAACGTTGATTTTGAATTCGTGTTGAAAATGGTTCATTTCAATGGAATGAGGATTTTCAATTGCATAAACGTGTTCATTATGAAAATTAGTTATTCCTCTTCTCGTGAAACAGGCTTCATCAGTGAACAAAATATTCTTTCCAAAGTTCAGATTCATTTCTCTTTGCAAATTAATGAACCTACAAAACATCAGACGACTTTGTGAATCATGGATTAATAAATCTTGAACTGGCGTCTTGTGGTATGGGTATAATAATTGTTCTCTTAGTACTTCATGAACGGCATTCCTAGAAACTTCTAGTTCATTACTTATCCGTCTAGTACTCAATTCTGGATTTTCTTCAATACGGTCTAAAATTTCTACTTCGACTTCGGGAATCCTTACATAACGCTGTCTTCCATAATCACCAGTTCTAGGAGCAAAATGACTGGTCTCCCGAAGACGTCTCTCAACTGCAGCAAAGGTTGGGTGGCTTGGTACGCGACGATTTGGAAACCTTGCCGAATACACCCTCACACTCTCTCGACCATTTCCTTGACAATATCCGAATACCAATAACATATCGGTGTATTCTTCATTGGTGTATTGTACGGCTATGATAAATCAGAAAAGTCCGATATCAACAATCAACGTCAATAAAACTCGACAAATCAACACAGATGAAACTATGGAAACCAAGAATGTGAATATCACTGTTTTCGAGCAGATAATAATAGTCTTCAGAAAAAAAAACCAGTGCTACTTATTTTCAATAGAAATAACCTATGCAAAAAGTACATCTCAACTTTTTGCGTCGTATAAATCTTTGTATACGTGAAAATGGTGAACATTTTGAACAATTTTTATGAAATATCTGTTAATCGTTTTATTATTAATTATGCTCTAAATCACTAAAATTAAAATTTTGTCGAAACCATGAGAGGAATCGACTTTTGTCAAGAGTACCTTTTTTGTAGTGAATGAGTTGAATAATTTAGATTTCATATTGAAACTAATTTTTTTCCATTGGCGTAGGAGTTTTAGATGTTTATTTACTGAAAAAATCAAGTTCTACGCCCATGGAATGATATTCATTATGATTATGATATAAGTTTCATTGCCCGATGAGTCTATGCCAACGTACCAAATTTGAAAAAAATCTCATGAGCCGTTCAAAAGTTATGAAGCAAAATCGATTTGAAAATTTCAACTTCAGAGCCGTCTAGCGCCCAAACTGAGCAACTTTTTACTGAGGTAAGTTTGCTTGTATCGAATTGTTTTGGTCTGAAGAATATGTGGTAGCTTTTTGTAAAGACCTTTTAAGGACACCCTGTATAATATATGTTAATATTATAATATGTTAATAATATATGTTAATTTATTAGGTTAATTTATAATTTATGAGTTATATATATATATGTATATATAGATATATATTATGCTTTCACGACCTTCAAAATTTCAATACCTTCCTTCTCTACCAACATTCCACCGCTGGCTAACACGATGTTCCTCGAATGTCGTGAAGGTTTCCCTTTCGTGTTGTCAACAGTTGAAAAATATATGTATATATATTTGTTTATACCTTGATGAAGTGGAATGAAAATTTTAAGATAGTATATACGCGGGGTGGGACAATGAAGCTATTGCTGAAATCACCGTGTATTTCACAACAATTTTTAGTGATGTGGTGATTGCAGTAACATTTTAGTTTTGCCAGAAATATCATAGCTACCTGATAGTATTTGTATATGTATAATGGAATAATATTTTACCAGTTCAATATGTAACACTTCATATGGATACCGAGCAACAATGATTACCTATACCAAAATATTTTGTAGATTGACAAAACAAGAGGGTAAACATCAGAATGGATTTATGTTATTAGTGATCACTTTGTGATTGACTGAAGAGACGATTTCTTAACCAAACTATTTTGTAAACCACTATTCTTCCTTTGCACCATACCTCCATCCTTGCAATAGCAAATAACTTCGGTACTTTCATCTGAAGACTTTTTCCTTCTCACCATGAACCAAATCAGAGCGAGGGGATATACCATGAAGAAAATCACGTTGATACAAAACTCGGCTTGCAACGGAATGTTTCTAACCCGTTTCTTGGTATCTGGATGAACCGGCCAACCATTTCCATCGTAAATAACATCTCTGTGGTCAATATCAGATTCGTAGTACTTATTCATTTTCTTAGGTAGATCTAGAAGTACGTCCAAGCCCCACAGACCAATCGGCACCGACACTACCCCTATCAAGGCCTTGAAGAGTCCCATCATCAGAAGAGTGAAGCAAAGGAACAGAAGGATATACAGCATCATGGATACCAGATCGTCCAGTAACGTGTATTGAACCACATGTAGTGACTGGGGCATACCTCCTTGAAATCCGGCTGCGTAGTATGACTCCAGAGACATAGGGATGCATCTCAAACCTTGATCTGCTACGAGACAAGCGCATGAGCAGTGCCAGATACAGATGCATCTATCTTGCTTTTGAAGTCTTATTTTTCTCATAGCTATAAGCTCTTGCTTATCGTTCCGCACTTGGATTGAGCAGAAGAATTTGGTGAGCGGTAGAGGACATACTACATCTAACTCATAAATGTGTTGAGTCTGAGGGGGTATGAGGGCTGGCTTCGAATTTATATTTCCGAAGCTAGCTGGCAAATCTAGCGGGCAATCTGTGAGTTCTACTGAAAATACCCCTGATACCAAGCCAGAGTTGAAGACCTTGGCAATTATCGAGGTTTTCTCAGTGCAAGAACTATCCACATAAACCTCGGTGATTATAGCTTGGGAGCTGGGTCTCAGTATCGTATTGTGGTCGGCTTTGATTTCAATTTCAAGTATACTGGTATGGCAATTGGTGAAGTACATCTCCAGGGTTCTATTTTGATTGGAGCTGTTCTGGACTATCGGCGTTTCTGGGAGCATTCCAAAATTCTTGAGAAAGTATTTGCCCTTCTTTTCATTGGCTTCTAGCTCATGATCATGTCGCCACATTTGGCTAGGCTGGTTTTCGAGGCAGGAACCTTTGGACACAGAGCACCTGTTAGGTTGTTTGACGAAAGCTTCGTAGCCAACGCCAGCAGTGTTGCAGCTCTTTCCGTTCGGTTCCACTTGAGTGTCCTTGACCACTAAGTACTCTGAAGGGCCACCTTGGAGTTCTGGAATGTTGGTATAGTCTGGAATATTCGAAGTATCTGGTATGAGAAGTTTATGAGTTTTGTATTGCAAGGAGAAGAGGTTGCCGCTCAACTCTTCAGCACTGTAATTTACGCTTATGGTTCCTTGTTCGCTGAAGAAACCTGGTGTCGAAGAACCGATCATTATCGGAACCATCTTGGTCAAATCTCTCCATTTGCAGCTGTTCTCGTAATCCTGGTATTTTTGATAGATTTGAAGAGCGAGATTGTGTCGCACCTTCGGTTTCTCCAGTTGATAGACATTGTACCATAGATCCGAAAATTCTAGGCAATGTGTACTATCGTGGTATGTATTGGGATCAGCGTTTGGCGGTGTATATTTGTCATTGCAGTCTTGACCACCTCGTTTTTGCACTTTGTGTTTTTCTTCTGAAAAGAATAAAATATAGTCATTATGATTTTATTATTTTAGTGCGGTGTTGTTTATTTTTATGGTGGGATATTTAACATCTTCTTATTCAGGTAGGTAAATACTTTGACACTGTATAAAGTATGATGCTTACAAATCGATAACGATCATACGAGGTGGACCAATCAATCTTCCATTGAAGAGAAATGAACAAAAAATTACATTTTCTGTAATTTTGAATCATCCGAGGTTCTACTCCTTCAGTGGGTAGCATAGGTATTATAATCTGATTGTTCTATACCATGATGTTTTAATTTTTGATTCCCAAATTGGAAATTGGATCACTGGATCTCTACCTACATCTGTCATAATGATTTGTAATATTAATGTTATCAATGCATGCATACAGTGTGTCTGACTTCTGATGGAGGTACACCTGTAATTATTGAGGAAGGATTCTGGAACTTGCAAAAGCGAGGAAAATATCAAAGGTATACTCAATATAGTAGCCAGTACAGTAGCAATGGAATCACCGACATTTCCGGAAATTTATATTAGTATACAAGATCGAAATTTCCTCAGAAATCCATCCGAATCTCAATTACTGTTATAATTTTTTTCTGAAAATTCTCAATTCGGGAAATTATTCTACTAGGAATATATAAAAAAATACCCCTGACTCCACTTTCTCTTTCAACATGGTACCCAGTTCTAACTCGAGTTTTTCTTCCTTTGTATTTTTCGACATTACTGTAATGAAAAGAATAATTTTATACCTATATGCAACCTATGATGTGATATTCTTGTATAGATTGATGTATTTTTTGTTTGGAATGACCAAATTCATTTGATAACCTCAAACTTCTAGTTCCTGATGAAGAGCTGCATAAAGGCTCGAAAAGCTTGAACAGAAACGAGAGTGCACTCTCTTTTGTTTTTTCCTAAGACTGCATACCCAAAAGAAACAAGATGATTCAAAATGTATGATGATTGGGACTTGGGACACAATTTTTCTGAAATTAATTATGTAGGAACTATTTATTCTTTTCTTACCGATAGTTTTCAATTTCTGGTCATTAGTGGATTGAAAAGATCTCGAATAATCACCACTGTTTACGTTTATAACTTGTGGGCTCTCTTGAATTCTATCGATTTTATCTGAAAATTAAATTTTCAGGAGTTTGATGCTTGAGTTCATTCGAAAGAGTTCACCACTCACTGTTCACCATGAAATCTCTGGCATTATTGTTCAGCTCAATATTCTGAACTGTCCTCTCTTTCCTAGTTGATTCTGATTTGAATCCTATTTTGAAACGTTCAGGAGCAAAACTGATATTTCTTGGCAATTTCCTGGCATGGTTTTTATCAACTTCATTATTCTCATCGCAAGAACAGCAGAATCCAGTGCTGTACGGTATAACTTCGTTTTTGTATCTAATGGGATCGCATGTTGGGTTGTTCGAGGGATCAGTGCTACACCCTGTATATCCTATAATAAAAAGCGTTCCATAAACAACTCGATCTGTATGGTTATTCTATAGTATATTGATTCATTCCATGCATTAATAAATATTTTTAGGCGACTGACACTAAAATTGCTTTTCCACGGATTTGATAGCGGTCCGTTTTTGTACTTTTCTGTCAAACTCACTTCGCCACCGAATTTGCACACTTCATGGCCGGTTTAACTTCACGGCCAGAATTATTTCGTGGCCGCATTCGCTTCAATGATGTCATAATAAAATGAGATTAGAGAGATAATTATAACTCATCATGCCAAAAACCTACCACAGTAATATCACAACTCCTCCACCTTGGACAATCAAAATACCTAAAATAAATACAAACCTCCATCTTTTCCACAAATCTGATACCAATACCTCTATCATCAAACATCACCTGTCAACGGATATTAGATGACTTCCAAGGATACCAGCACATCTACACTGACGCTTCAAAAATCTCAGAAGGAGCAAGTTCTGCATAAGTAACTTCAGAACAAACTGCATCGTTCAAACTTCCAAAGGAAAGCAGTGTATCCAATAGAGAGCTGTTTGCTATACTCAAAGCAACTGAATATGACAAGAACCAAAACTACCAGAGAACTCTGATCATAACTGATTCCATAAGTGCTCTGTTTGGATTATCCCAATTATATCCTTCGAACCCGATCCTTCTCCTGACCAAAAAAGAAATGCATGCAATTGAACAGATGAACTACAAGATCCAATTCCTTTGGGTTCCATCACATATCGGGATCAAAGGTAGGTAATGAACAAGTAGACCAACTAGCGAAAGCATCAGAGGGAGTGATACGGGACTGTATATCCAGTCGTTGGCAAACCGAGTGAAATCTCTCAGAATCATCTTTAGCGAAAATCAAAACGACTATCCAACCAAGACAGACCATACCCATATCCAGGAAGAGTCAAATCCTCCATACCAGACTACGTACAGGCCATACAAGACTCACATACGAATATCTGATCACGAATTCTGAAGAACCAGTATGTCCCTCCTGCAACACCAAAATCACAATGGAACATATCATAACAGATTGTCCGACATACCTTGACCACAGAACTCAACACCAATTACCTCCACCTCGTGAAACACTGAGTGAAACATTCATCTTTGAAAAACTTCTTCTATTTTTGGATGATATCAATGTAACTAACAGAATTTGATCAAGCACAATCATTTGTGACGTTTTCTTTATATATATATGTATGTCTGTAATAACCTTGAGGGTTGATGGGACAATAAATAAACTAAATAAATAAAAAAAAGATAATTATAATTTGTGCGTTTCGTTTGTATCCGTTATTGAATATGTGTGGTATAGGTGTAATAGGTCTACGATACAGGTGACAGGTGATTTTTTCAACAAACGATGGGTAAAGTTTCAGCTTTTATCATGTCCGTGATCTAGTCGATTTTTTCAACAACATTGGTAAGCGTTGTCCCGGACTATTAGGCCAAAAAAGATCAACTCTACGGCCTATATCAGCTAGCACTCACTTCGAGTTCGACCTCGAAATCATACTAATTTCGAGTGCAATGAGCAACGAGGAAGCATGCAGGTTCCAAATCATCTCCAGAACGCTTGAGAACCATCGAAACTTTTATTTCTGTGCCTTTCCTTTCATGAGTGAACGGTCTATATGGGGATGCACTGATCAATTCTCAATTTAATGAATGTCTTACCTTGCTTTTCTTTATTGTGAACTTTCTCTTTCGCTTCGGAGTTAACCATACTCTCAAATCCCAGTTCGTAGGTCTGAACGACTGGATCTTGTCTGATTTTGAGCACATAAGGATTCCACAGTTTCTGTTTTTGATTCGTCACCGAATCGAAAACATGATCGATTATAATGTACTGATTCTTACAGTTCGTCAACGAAGTATTCTTGATCTTGACGGTCAGCTTGATTTTTTTCTTGCAGTTGGTCAGGCCGCGTTGCGGACTCTTGTGGCACGCTTCATTGGCAGTACGCTTCTTTCTGACGGTCATTGGAGGTGGACTTTTGGGAGGGTGGTTTTTCTCTTCTCGCTGGCATTTCACCAAGAGAGCTCTCACTTCGAAGTTGGTGGGTTCCACATTCTTTCTGCAGCAGCTGAGGTGTTGAGCGCAACATCTCGAATTTTTTTCTTCATCTGACAGTTTCTTGTTGAGGTTCTCCAATGCCCGTTCGGAATAGATGAAACGGCAATAGAATATGATCAGGAAAAGTTTCATGCAGAACGAGGGAACGGCGATGAACTGTCAAATGATAGCAGGAAACGTCATTTTGAGGGAAAATGGAAGTTTTCGTGAGGAAACAAATGAAAATACATGTTGAAAATGTGATGGAAATTTTCGTAGCATATTCCATACTCAAAACTTGATAATGGTTATTTTCCTAACCAGAGCGATTCCGAAACACCAGCAGGCTGCTGCCGTTTAGCTTTCCTGTCAGAAATACACAGTGTTCACTACAACCCGTTTGAGCTTGAATCAATTCAATATATGAATTGCTCTTTACCCATGAGATTTGAGTTAGAATTACTGCAATGTAATATTCGATAGACACCTCCTTTTGTGGGTTCAATCCCAAGTCATGCAGATAGTTCTCATGGGGCAATAAGGATGTGTATATTTGCTAAGTTGCATCAGTTGGTTTCAACCCTTTTATTGATTCTTCTTCATTCCTGTCCTAGTTAACTGAGTATTGATGTATAATGATCAGCTGGTAATTATGTCAGATTTCAAACAGTTGTAACTTCCGTATTTGTGAATCGATTCTTAAGTTTTTTCAAGTGGCTTCCAATCTGTCGTATTGATTTTATTCGATAATTTTGAACATAACAGGGTGATTAATTGATCGATGAAAATTCAATCAGCAATTATTCTAAAGATCCAAAAGTGGTTCCAATTTTTCGTTGAAAATAAGATTATTCTTGTTCATCGAGTGGAAATAATCGAATCTATAGATTTTGAAGATTCAAACCGAATTTTGACAACTTTGTATCGTGGGAACTGGGCATTTTTGTGTGGGAATATTTATTTATCGAATGATCGGATTCCTACGACTACTGTTTATTTATTTATTTATTTATTTATTTCAAAAAATACATCCAACAGGCCCAAGAGCCCATTAATAGGTGTACAAAATTATTAACAGGTGATGAGAGTAGTCTTATACTAAGCATAATAAATACTATGTGAATGAGAGCATAATGTAAAATTATCAATTAGGAAGTATGCTGAGAATATCACGCTTGAATTGTGCAAATGACAAAAAGAAAATATCTACATTGGGTGTAGTGTTGACGCTCCTAGACATGTGTCCTAGACATGTGTCCTACTGTGGACTGAGTCAGCATAAATAGTGTGGAAAGTGACATATTCCGCACGTTTCTAGATGTTTTACAAGAGCGGCGCTGCCGAGTGCAGAAATAGTACGTTTTACAACGACTACGGGCTGATACCATTATGGTACTCATTTTTCACGAGTATGGAATGTGATGTCACCACGAGCTTTTATCTTTGGGTTTTCTTTTACACTACCAAGAACTGCCAATTAGGTCTCTTGAATACTGCGTAACATTTCAAATTTTTTTTGAGCCTCACCTATTTACGACGAGTTGGAACTGTCTGGAAAGCTTTATAGATTCGAAATCGTTATAGTATCATGGAGTCGAAATGCATAACCACTACTTCTATTGCAATCAAAGTCCGCTTGTATCATGACGATCATTTGAATAATATTCATATTCAGTTTTATTCAGAAGACTGAAAATTATTATGTGCTATCCGAAGATATGGCTCAAATGCGTAAAACACTGACAGTTCATGACCACATATAATAATAGTTGGTTCAGTGACATTTACTGCTACGTTATATGGCCCAATGTAAGTTTTAATTTGGCGCAAAAGTCGACTCCAACTAAATTCAGAAAAAATCTCTCTATCAGGAACAATTCAAATAGCTAAATGAATGTTTTTATAGAAAAAAAAACAGATGATATCTTTATAGAGTTGAAGATTCCCAGTATTCTTCTTGAGGAGTGATTCAATTAGCTTCTCTAGTTTTCAAAATCGGACAATAGCGGAGTTTCAGGCGTTTTTTTCAATCATTGAATTCGCTTTCAATAGTGTAAAAAGTAAAACATTAGGCAATTTAAATAATGTGAAAGCATCAACTTTTTCAACAATCGTAGAAAAAAAGATTTATTATCTATCATCGGATGATATTTCATTCATTCACAATCCCAGCTACTTTACCCTATTGTTCTTTCAGGAAACAATGGCATCATCACCTGAACCTCTCGGCCAACCCCTCTCCCATCTCCCCACCTCCGCATTCTGTTCCCTGTTTCGCGTTATTGATATCATAAGGGAATAAGGGCGCGTTATTGCGCATCAACCCGAGGCAATTTTCTCTACGCGGCTTCCCTTGAGACGACTAAAACGTTGCATAATTGTTTAATTATTGAGTATAATCTAGGCAGGCGTTCTTCTCTCATCCCGCCGTGATGATCAGATTTCCCTTCGAGGAAGGTCAGATACCCATACGAGTTTTCATATCAGTAAGCGAAAGGTTTCGCCTGGAATATCAAGAGATAATTTTTTGTTTCAGTGCAGTTCGAATTTCACAAAAACTCATTAGTGTCGATAAAAGTCCGCAGATGACATTTTGCTAATAGAAACAAGAAGATGCAGAGATTTATTGCGACATTTGGGAAGACGAAATTGAACGACTTTAAATATGCAGGAAAGTAGACGATCGAATAGAATACAAATAAAATGTGAGGATACAAACAGAGACATTAGAGGAGTAGAAGAGGTTATAAGCGAAGAGCATGGATACAAAAAATACTAGATGCAAGGAGTCACGGAGGAAAAACGTTGTTTTATGGTCGAAGGGAAAAACTTTGAAAGAGATGGAGAGAATGAATTCCAACAGAAATAATTGGGAGTAATGGGTATATGGCAAGTCAGAAAGTTAACCCAATTCCAACACCCGAAAGGTTAACAAGACGGAAAGAAAGAATTTGGTTCCACGCGGCTTGAATATAATCAATTCTCCTTTTCTGTCACTATTTTCAAATGTTTTTCATTTATATCAATACCAGTACTATATTTAAATAACAGTAATGTTACGTTAAATATTCTGTTACTACTATACAACTCAATGTTCTTGTGTTACAATTTCATTTCACACTATACGAGAGCGAAATAGGTAAGACTAAGAATTATGACAAAATTTCCATGAAAACCGCCGAGAAAAATTCTCCTGCAATGATTCTTCCCATTTTATATAGTGAAAAATTTCAACACCATATACACACACCATTCTGCTGCAGAATCGACACCGCAGAAACAGTTTAGAAATTGGAGTGTTAATTAATCTGAGAAATTAACATTACTTGTACTGATTTTTTTCGCTGTTCATCAGTTTTTCTCTGGTGATGATGAAGAATTCCATCGTTAGAGCAAAATGATGAAACATCCGATACCTAGTAAGTCGTATCAATTTCCAAACCTAACGAATATACACAACACAATATTCAAAATGAGCTGCTCGTAAGCCGTACTTATCTATTGCTATTATCATCAACCTTTGAAAAATTGCGATATTATCTCTCTATAAATAGAGACATTTCGCTGGACATTTTCACTGCACTATTGATCATTTAGGTTGATGTAGGATGAGGAATAATTATGTGATAAATAAACAATTGGACCGATGTGAACACAAATACAACGTTAGACCAAAACCTTCTCCAAGATGACACCAAATGGATATGTGTGGGTGTAATTTTAACCACTGATGTCGATTATCAAAATGGATCAGAAAATGAATTTCTCTGATTTTCCACGATGCCTAGATTCAGCTACAGAGTTAAGTAAGTTGAGTGATGTGAAAGTTGACAGCTGGCAAGTTTTTTTGCTGTATACATTTTTATATAGTTCATCATACGATAAAAATAGTTGACAGGATATATGAAAATCTGGAAAGGATATACTAATCTCTACAGAGATCCGAAAGCCTTCAACTCTTGTAGAGCAACCTAATTTTAAGTTTACGTGACATTTCATTCTCTTTTAGATATCAACGAAAAACAGCAAGCTATCGGATAAACTTGATTGTGATTGTTGTGTTGATTCCTGTTATGTACAGAAGTAACTCAGATGTACAGGGTATCTAGTACATTTTTGAACCTATAGGAAAACTCTTTTCGACCACTATGTCGGAAGCTGAGCTATCAAAATTTCGCTATGTCATATTTTGACATGTCAGTTTTTTCAATAGAGCACCCTGTATATTATTTCATATCTGAGAAGATTTTTGCTGATTTCGGAGGATATGTTACATATGCTTCATTTCATCCATCCATTTCCGAAAATCATTCTTGATATTTCATGAAATGTAAATTTATGTGCACTAAGTCATAATATGTAAGTCACATGCTCAAGAATGGCAGTACTGCGAGCGGTCAGGCTGGGGGAGGGTGGATTGTGAAGTAATCTCGGAAATAATATAGGGTTCATTATATATCGATATATGTAAATCAATTAATATATTATGAATATGGACAGCATAGCAGTTCACAAGAGCAAGATCTGTCAACATTTTTGTTGCTCACCTATCGATAGTAAGTTTTGATGGATCTATGATTTTTTGATAACTTTTTGAATATTAATAAAGTATCAAAACTAATTTTCTCACTCTCTATTTGACAGTTCTGGTTCTATATTCATATACTCATATATTCATGGCTCAGTTTTCGTACATTATTTATACTGACTTCATTATTAATGCCTCGATATTCGCTTTGACGTTTATTACCATTTTTTATTGTTTTGCTCTTCCTGTTCGTGTATCATAAGGAAGTAAATCGGATAGTTAAAGCGATCTAAGTATGCATTCCTTGCATGGATCATGGAGACTATAGGTATAGACACAGAACTGAACATCATATCTTACATATAAATCTTCGTCTTAGGGTGTTCCATTTGAAAATCGGAATTTGACGTTACTTCTAATGGGAAACCCGTTGAAAAAAAATACTGATTGTGTCAGAAATTGTTCTCGAGTGAGCATACTCGCAGATGTTCCGAATATCAGAAACAGCTATTAAAACAAACAAGAAAAGAAAAGAAAGAAATAAATAATGGAACAAAAAAACTATATCCATATAGGACATAGGAGTATACAAAAAAATTGAATTAGTGAATGTGACTTCATAGAGATCATGACAAAGAACGGAATGGACCTAATATTAGAGAATCTTGAAATATGGAATTTCCTTTTCTGTTTTCGCTACACGCCTCTCGTGCGGAGTGTGTCACTTCCAACACTAGTTCTGTAATATACTAATGTCTAACCGACATCAGTCGAACATGTGTATGAACTTTGGTCGAACGAACATGCCGAATCTGATGCCTGTTTTCGGATACTTTTACAACTGAAGTAGTAAAAGGAAAGCCAAAAAAATTAAAAAAACGGTTGGCGAGAAGCTAACGACGTTTACCTCTTCCAATTGTAAAAACATTCACAGTAGTAAAAAAACTTTTATGATTCATGCGAAAGGGATTTTTTCAACCTTTTTTTATTGAGTAATTTCATTATATTACTCCTTCATTATCGATCAAGACCGTCAAAGGTAAATTTCTACATTACGCCCCCCTTGACCAGTGGTTGAGTGGCTGAAGCCAAACAGAAATATTAGTTTAACCTCAATAATGAAAGAAATAACTCCTTGCCTTGACTGAAAGATCACTCCTAGATTGTGTCTCTGCATTGAGGATATAATAACATATAGAAATCAGCAGTATATACATCGGAAGGTAAAGCCCTAGAGCGTTGATTGTATACTGTCAGCTTTTGTCATGTTGAAACTACTTCAGTTGTCTGTTGTTACAGCTAGTTCCGTTCTTCTGCATAGAATTATTGGATTGTTCTTTTCTTCTTTATTTATTATCACTTATTGAACATGGAAAATTTCCTCAACAAAAATTCTAGTAAATTAAATCGATTATATTCAAAGGTCGACATATTTCACACGATTTTTATGCGCACGTTTTCGAACGCATCCAGATATAATCAGTCAACAATTAAGGATCGAAGCCGAAGTCCACACTGCATTTATTCAGCCAAATCCAATGCCCCTCGAAGTGATTCGTTTATAAAAAATCCAGCGAGTGAATGATGACTGTTTTCCCGGAAAGCCTCTTTCGCCCAGCGGATTAGAAGAGTTCATCGCGGATTCTTCCTGATGGCCCGAGTGGGAATTAACCCCGTCAATCCGACGGGGCGAAACACGAGGATGAAAAAATAAACAATTTGTCATCCGATTTAATTGGCACGAATTATCCTGTTGAGTTGCAGTGTCGAGTCACTTTTTTAAGGGCAGCTGAGACCGAAGGGGTCGAAATTGAAGGGTAGATGTTATGAGGGGAGAGAGATGGTTCTCCCGACACCTTCAGAGAGGTGTTTGAGAAGAAAACAAATAGTACATTGTTTTTTGATCGAGCAGGATTGCAGTGCACCGAATCAGTTCGCTGTTCAATGAAATGCTGCAAATAAATATTGAGAGTATCTTCTGACGAAACGAGAGGAAAACCTATAGATTTCGAAGAACCATGTGATAGCAGCGGTGGAATGTTTAAATGGATACGAATTGATTAGATACCTACTATAATTTACACACTTCACACCTCCTATACAGTATTTTCATCACATCTTGCAACAATTGCAAGATAGTATTTACAAATTCTCTGATCATTATTCATTCTGTGTGTTAGAAACTGAACTTGTTACAAATGTGGCCCTCCAAATCTTACTCTACACTATGAAAAAATTGAAATTTGTGAATATGATATGGAGAGGGTATACTTATCTCTACAGAGATCCGAAAGCCTTCAACTGTAGAGCAACCTTATTTTGCTACTCATGAAGTTTCTTCAAGTGCAAAGAAGTTCATTATTATATCAACAAAAAGCAGCAAGCTATTGGATAAACTTGATTGTGATTGTTGTCTCTAGTACATTTTTGAACCTACAGGGAAACTCTTTTCGATCATATTATAAGATTGCTTAATTCCATATGGGCAACGTTACCATGAACCTGTATGTGAACATATTTACTCCTCTTAGGTATATGTAATACAGTATTTGATCTGCCCCATATTAGCTGAAACAATTTTTAAATTTTTTGAAATTTAAAAATTCCAAAATTCCGAGTTATAACCAGTAATTTAGTACATAATTGGCCTAGTTTTTGTAAATCGGAATTCTAAATATATTATTTTGGAGAAAAACAATGGTGAGGTATGAAAAAAATTATATAGGTATATTATGAATGAGAATGAAGAGTATCCAGATCATCCAGGGGGTATCCGAAGAACAAAAACATGAGAATCTGATTGATACTGTTTTTTCGATAATAATGATGATTGTTAAGATAGGAAAGTAATGATGAAAACAGGAATGATATTTCAAAACAAATAACAGTATAATGATTATACTCTATAATTAGTCGAATAAACACATGACCTGTCAAATAATTTGTACTATGGTAATTTTGGTAATTTACAATTATTGAATATTTCTCGGAGCTAGAAATCAAGACTTAAGTTATGAAAATCGTAACAATGTTTCATCTGGACTATAATTCTTCTTATCATCTCCTTCCTGGAACATTGGTTGGTGTATAGGTACTGAAAATTGACACCAAAAAAATTGTGGAAAATATCTTTAAAAATTCTAATGATCTTGCTAATCATTTTTACTTTTCAGGTCTACTGAAGATGACAAACTTAGTTGCCGGAATAAGTATTCAAGCTGTCCTAAATAATAATGTAGTGTTTTTCAGTATTTATTTTGCATTCGAGTATCTACCCACAGTCTCCGAAACACCGAAGAACCGATTGGGGTCGGTTAATTTGCAGGTAATGGACTGAATAGCTCTATCTGTTATAAGAGTTAATTTTTATGTTCTCCTGTTCAGATGTTTTTAGTACCTACCATCCCGGAAATTTCAGGGAAATCAACCGTATAGATCTAACCGAGGCTGGGACATCAGGCCATAATTAAGCAAGGGTAGGTAGGTACATTTTACTATCACAAGGAAATAACATATTTACACTCGAACCACTTGAGATGCACTCGAAAGCTTTCAGGCATAATGATTTGATTCATCCACTTTTCTTACTTCCTGATTCACACGCGACTTGTATGGGGATGTACACGAGGATGTTTGCCAATCACATATATCTGAGGCTAAAATATAGGATACAAGGTGGTTAATCAAGGATAATATGTATTGACTGCGATTGAAAACCGCACGAACCAAGAACAATCATGAAATCATTGAGAGACACCACGTTTAATGAGAAGCAGAAAATCTAATATATATATATATATATATATATATATATATATATATAACTTCGGATAATTCTACGAGTAGTTCTTTAGATGATTGAATAATTACAGGGTTTCTCATATAGTAGCCGTTCGTGATTAGAATTCAAAATTCTCTTTCATTTTGAAATACTTCCGGTTATACCGGATGTCACAATCAACTTTTTCATTTTTAATAGAACGCCCGGTATATTATTTAATTTTTGGATTCCTGAGAAAATTTCATGATGGGTTCCATTAGGTTTCCTTATACCTATTATAAACATTATAAACCTAGTTCAACTGTTTCCTAGATATCTTGATTCTTTTGAAAATTTCTAAAGATGTACCCCATTTTCGACTGGTGGAAAGCGCTTCTGGGGTAGACGGCAGCTCAGAAATGATACTTTCGAAATCATCATTATACTAATTGATTTATCGCCTACAGGGTATCTGAAATTGGACGACTAATTACCTACATCACTTTTGAAAAAACGAATTTCTCCAACTTTGAAGATGATGTAGGTAATTGGTCGTTCAATTTTGGATAACCTATTAGGCAAAAGACGCAGTGTTGAGAATGAGGCTACATTATTCAAAATTTTAAAAAGAATCAAGATATGTAAGAAACAGTTGAAAATGGGTTTATGGAATTTTCTCAAGAATCCAAAAATCGAATAATATACCGGGTGTTCCATTGTTCCGAAATTGATGGCGACATTAGGTATAGCCGGAAGTGGTATATTCTTCAGAATAAAGAAAATGATGAATAATCCTGAAGTCGTCTTTTGAAACCACGAAGCCCTCTACGTCTACGTCTACCGTGAGAAACCCTGTTGAGTAACTATTCAATTCTTGGTTGTAGTTCCCTCTATCAGTAGATTGTTGAACCGAGTTCGTCGCCGAACAGAATATATCTAGCACGGTAAAACAGTAACCGTTTACTTGCGAGTGCACTCTAGCGTCTACGATATTCTTGGGCTTTAGAGATTTCTACTATCGGTTCATGTTTAGAATTTTTTTAGTGCCGTGCGGTCGAAGGCTGTACGATAACTGATAAATAGTCATGATTCGAACTCAATCATCGTTACCATACATATCCTATTTGGAAGAAGCGAAAAACAATAAATAAAAAAACTAATTGTACTTTCTGTGTTTTTGGATGAACTACATCTTTTCTTGTATTTTATATCGGAAAAAATAACACGAATCAATCTCACAATAACAAAATGTATTTGGTGCAAGAACGGAATCGAGTCATAAATCATCGTATTTAAAAATAAATGGGTTTCCATACGTTTACGACCTTTGCCAGCGCATGTGGAAGAATTTCTACTTCCAGCGCAATTCTCCTCCTTACCAAGGATGCACATTATTGGCTACAACACTTTTGCCAAAACATTTGCTTCAAATTCCACAAGGCCTAATATCGTTTCCTTCTAACTGGAAGATAGCTAAAGTCCAACCGACAAAAAACAAGAAAACCTTCCTTAACAACTATAGAGTGATTGTACTATTGTGTATCTGTGATCTCTGAAATGATATAAAGAGAATTTGCTCGCCTACGTGACAGTCGTCAATCAAGAAGCATGTGGAGTTTCTCTGAATACCATCAAAGCCTTTGACTGAATTTGGCCCAAGGTTTTCTAACAAAACTTCCGTCATATGAAGGGCATGCTGCCTCAACTACATCGTCCTGATATTGTACTGATGTTTCACAAGGATTTGTATTGGCACCAACTTTTTTTTGCTCCATATCAACGATCAGTTCAAAGCTTTGCGAACAATAGTACACTTCATCCCGCCCTCTCCTCTTGAGACTGTATCATCCAATGAAGCCAGAGGTGCAAGACGGAGACAGTTCGATACTATAAATGATGATCTGGCAGTAATTTTGAAATGAAAAACTGAAAATCTACAGCAGCTCTATGCAACCAAAACTCAAGCTCGCATCTTCACCAGGAAGGTAGATCATTACGATCATAGAAGGTATTACATTTCAGAGGTACTTGACATCACTTCAGCAGCTTCTCATGATCTACAAAGCGCAAATTCGATCTGTTCACACTATGCTGAAAATCAAAAACGTTGGAAAAATATTGACGTGATGAAAGTGTATCCCAGAAGAAAAAACACTTTTCTCCAATCTTTTATTTCTCATCGATACAAATAAAGGTATACTCAGGGTACATCTAAAAATTCTGATTCTGAACGTTCTCTATAGGAAAATGTTTTCTTCGAAATATTCTTCTTCAAGTTCCATAATTTGACATATGTTATGCAAGGGCAAACGTTGCTGATATGTAAAAAATGTGTCTGTTGATATAGCAAGTAATTGTGATGATATAATTATCATATAGGTGCAGAATATTTTCAATGCATATTTTGTTATCACAGACTAAAATTTCAAAGAGATACATCAGTAGGTATATAAGGTATTACTTCTTTTCTCCAAACATGGGGATCACACAAAATATATTTTTTGTTCGACTTTAATATTCTGGGAATAAAGGAGAAGGGACAACTTCTTGGACGGTTATTTCGGATTTTGATTCATCATTTTACATCAATTCGTATCTGACACGTCCAAAAAATCGTTACATACAGTAAGAGGTACGAGGTACATAAATCGGTTAATCTCAACATATATCTATAATTGAACTCAAAAAAATATCTCATGATATACCTGTTCACGATTATCGAATATCAAGAATATCTTACAACAAAACTTTGCTATTATCTTGTATCTCTTTCGATATGAAAGCGCCATATACGGCTAATAATATGGTCAGAATGACAGAAAACATAACAGGTTCCTGGACCAATGAATTGTAAATGGGGATGGCACAAAGGGACGCTATATGGAATAGGCTTCGCATCATTCCATGGGCCGTACACCTTAAAAAAAATGCATGTTATTAGACTGAGGAGATAAGCCAAGGTGATTGGGCGAGTGAGATTGATTTTTTTTTTTCTATTCCTATCATATGCTTCTATAAATAGCAGCATTATGTAATATTTGGAATTGATATTATCGAAAAATTCTCAATCCGGTAGACCGGCTTTTCGGAGAATGTCTTCATTCAAATATCATATATCCGCTATATCTGAGGTTAAAGTCCGAGTTCTTGTCTGTAAGAAACTTCATTCGAAGTTTAAGAAAGGTTGTTCTAGCCTGCTCGATGAGTTTTCATGATTATTTTAAATTATAAGCAATAATTTCTATTGATTCGCTCACCTCAAATGACAAGGGTACCCCTCTACCACCACCAACGTCACTGCATTGATTGCGCATGCCAACCAGACTCGCATACTTATGTCGACTATCCTGGCTACCGTATAGTCGGCAATGAACAAAATCCCGATCGCAGTGCCCCCCACCACCAACATGGCGACGTACATAAACCGTTGTCGACTCGCTTTGCCGCATTCTAGTCCGAACCCTAAAATTGGATACAGTTAAAAATCTCTGATGTAACAAATATACAGATCCCACCTAAAAGAATGAGAGCCACCGTCATGACTGCCGACCACTCGGTGGTTTCTTGATGAAGTTCTTCTAAGTGGTTGTTGTAGTCGAAATTGGTCGTGCAGTCAGATATAACCGACAGGAAGGTGTTGTTGATCAGAGAGCAGTTGATGAAGTGGTGGGTGGTAAGGTCTGTGTCGATGAATCTGAAAAAATGGAAATCAGAAGAGGGGCACAATAATAAAATAAGTCATAGAATGATGTTATATTTAGAGAGTTGATTCAATCTATAGATATAATGACAGTTACGTCACCAACAGATAAGTCACCATTTTCTGGAGAAATTACACCGATGAAATCAATACAATCGAATGTATTATTGCTACAAACCGAATGGCTGCAATACAAGAACGATTGACATGATTTCAAACGAGAAAAAATATTTCAATGAAATATTCACGCGACTCGCAACAGCCGACATCAATATGAAGTAAAAATTTATCACAATTATTGAATACTTTAATTTCAATCTAGTTTTATGATAGCATTGAAATACTCTATTGGATACAATGTTCAATAATCAACTCTCTTACTTTCACAGTCCATCTATAAAAATATTGAACCTTGGATATCATTCCATTTTCCAATAATTTCAAATTCATTTCAATGAACGTTCATGCTCATAACATTCTACAATAATACAATAATACGTAACAACGTTTTTGAGTAAAAAGATGAGAGATATTGTCAATTGAGGTTTGTTACATCAGAGTTATAGATGTCAGTAAGGCTAATATGTACTGGCACTTCCAATCAATTGAAGTGATTTATTTATCGCAATATAATAGATTTGGAATCATCTTGGGTGAAGGTTTCCCTTTCGTGATGAAAAAAATGCATCTTTTTGTTGTTTTTTTTTTCACCACTATTTTAGTCTTGATTTGAAGGGTGAGCACAATTTGTTATTTGTTCTGGTTTTTCTTTCATAAATGTTGATATTGCCCTTCTCGATCCATCAAATTTAGACTTGGGACGTTGACGTTGGAGAAAAGATATACATATATTCACTAATCTCCTTCGACAAACCATGCTCATTAGGTTGGCTGTCTCATTTTCATGTTCAACTTATATATATGGTATGGTATAATTGGATTCCTGGCCAAATAATTGGCCATCCTGATATCATGATTTTTATTAATCAACAGAAAATTCCTTCTGATAGATCTGATTAGGGGCACAAGATCTTTGATACATTTGCGTTCCATTTCAGTTTTCAACTCACCTGGAATCAATGATATTCGAATCTCTGAAGTAAGATACCGACGCCTTAACATCGATGAACTCCGATTCCACTACTGTACAGTTGACGAAATCTACGTGATTCAACAACAAATGCGTGAACGTCGCATTCTTGAAAACAGTATTTTGGTACTGTACATTCTCCAGGGTACTGTTGAACACCAATCCTGTATAGTTTTCGTTGAGAACATATTGCTTATCGGAATAATAATCGTGGGCCATTTGGTCTTGCATGATCGCAGAAGTGTAAGTCGTCAGGCCCATGTAAAGGAACCCCAGGAGGAAATGGAGAGATGCTAGAAGAAGAGTGCTGCGGAAATTGGCTGGGCAAGAGACGAACTGAAACGCTTCTCGAAACTGAAAAAAATATGTATAGCATATTATCAATCCAGTTCAAATATTTGACGTCGATGTTGAAGTAGGAGGAGCTTGAAATTAATTTGATATATTGCTGAATGATGGCATTTGGAAGATAAACACTAGCACCCAACATGACGTGATTGCAATATTCAAAGTTGGAGTTCTTCCAATAACTGAAAATGTTGCTAACAAGTAGGCCTTGAAAGTTACATTTCAGGAAGTTGTCAAAACATCATTCAATTCAAGTTCTTCGGAAAAAGAAAGCGGCTCAAGTTTTTTTTAACGCATGTTCTTAGTGCTAATTTCACGTCCACAAATACCACTCATAGTTTATTGGGTAATAAACTGAATGATAATTGGGTCTCAAGACGAAAAAAAAGTTGATGAGACCCTCTCTGATGACTGCAACGATAGCTGATAAAACGAGTGTATTATACTTGTCACTAAGTTTTCATAATATTTTGCGTTCCATTTCTAACTCCTGAATTTCCAATGAGCTATAGAGACTCGGAACTTCTGTTATTTTCAGAACCTTCAAAAGCTCTCTAGAAGGTTTGTGCGAGTGATAGGATTCAAATCACTGTGGTATTTGGACTAGTTCTATGTAAAACGTCATGATATACAGGGTGTCCTTAAAAGGTCTTTACAAAAAGCTACCACATATTCTTCAGACCAAAACAATTCGATACAAGCAAACTTACCTCAGCAAAAAGTTGCTTAGTTTGGGCGCTAGACGGCTCTGAAGTTGAAATTTTCAAATCGATTTTGCTTCATAACTTTTGAACGGCTCATGAGATTTCTTTCAAATTCGGTACGTTGGCATAGACTCATCGGGCAATGAAACTCATGAAACTACGCCAATGGAAAAAAATTAGTTTCAATATGAAATCTAAGTTATTCAACTCATTCACTACAAAAAAGGTACTTTTGACAAAAGTCGATTCCTCTCATGGTTTCGACAAAATTTTAATTTTAGTGATTTAGAGCATAATTAATAATAAAACGATTAACAGATATTTCATAAAAATTGTTCAAAATGTTCACCATTTTCACGTATACAAAGATTTATACGACGCAAAAAGTTGAAATGTACTCTTTGCATAACTTCTTCTCGCCTGTAAGATTATTCGTCGCCTGTTGGATACGTTGCCATAATTGTTCTACAGTATTCACAGGGGTCTTGTAAACCGTAGACTTGAGATAACCCCATACAAAATAATCCATCGGTATTAAGTCTGGAGAACGTGGTGGCCAATTCACGGGTGCATCATTACCTCTACCTATCCATCTGTCTGGGTACTAATGGTTTAAAAAATTCCTAACATCCACCGAAAAATGTGGTGGAGCTCCATCGTGCATAAACCACATATCTACCCGATGTTGGAGTGGTAAATCTTACAACAAATTTGGCAACGTATTTCGTAGATGTTGTAAATACATGTCTCCTGTTAATCTTTGTGGAAGTATGACAGGACCAATTATAAAATTTCCTATTATTCCAGCCCCAACGTTGATTTTGAATTCGTGTTGAAAATGGTTTATTTTAATGGAATGAGGATTTTCAATTGCATAAACGTGTTCATTATGAAAATTAGTTATTCCTCTTCTCGTGAAACAGGCTTCATCAGTGAACAAAATATTCTTTCCAAAGTTCAGATTCATTTCTCTTTGCAAATTAATGAACCTACAAAACATCAGACGACTTTGTGAATCATGGATTAATAAATCTTGAACTGGCGTCTTGTGGTATGGGTATAATAATTGTTCTCTTAGTACTTCATGAACGGCATTCCTAGAAACTTCTAGTTCATTACTTATCCGTCTAGTACTCAATTCTGGATTTTCTTCAATACGGTCTAAAATTTCTACTTCGGGAATCCTTACATAACGCTGTCTTCCATAATCACCAGTTCTAGGAGCAAAATGACCGGTCTCCCGAAGACGTCTCTCAACTGCAGCAAAGGTTGGGTGGCTTGGTACGCGACGTTTTGGAAACCTTGCCGAATACACCCTCACACTCTCTCGACCATTTCCTTGACAATATCCGAATACCAATAACATATCGGTGTATTCTTCATTGGTGTATTGTACGGCCATGATAAATCAGAAAAGTCCGATATCAACAATCAACGTCAATAAAACTCGACAAATCAACACAGATGAAACTATGGAAACCAAGAATGTGAATATCACTGTTTTCGAGCAGATAATAATAGTCTTCAGAAAAAAAAAACCAGTGCTACTTATTTTCAATAGAAATAACCTATGCAAAAAGTACATCTCAACTTTTTGCGTCGTATAAATCTTTGTATACGTGAAAATGGTGAACATTTTGAACAATTTTTATGAAATATCTGTTAATCGTTTTATTATTAATTATGCTCTAAATCACTGAAATTAAAATTTTGTCGAAACCATGAGAGGAATCGACTTTTGTCAAGAGTACCTTTTTTGTAGTGAATGAGTTGAATAATTTAGATTTCATATTGAAACAAATTTTTTTCCATTGGCGTAGGAGTTTTAGATGTTTATTTACCGAAAAAATCAAATTCTACGCCCATGGAATGATATTCATTATGATTATGATATGAGTTTCATTGCCCGATGAGTCTATGCCAACGTACCAAATTTGAAAAAAATCTCATGAGCCGTTCAAAAGTTATGAAGCAAAATCGATTTGAAAATTTCAACTTCAGAGCCGTCTAGCGCCCAAACTAAGCAACTTTTTACTGAGGTAAGTTTGCTTGTATCGAATTGTTTTGGTCTGAAGAATATGTGGTAGCTTTTTGTAAAGACCTTTTAAGGACACCCTGTACATTGTACATAGCATATAAAGAACCAACCACCATTGCCACCATTTTAGTAGAAAATTGATTTCTTCTATATGAAGGCCATATATGGCGCATGGGTCCAACTAGGTCAGTCTTCAGCCGTCAAAGTGGGCGATAACTCCGTCTTGTGGGCGATGGAAGCTTTCAGGGGGGCAGTTGGCCAAGTGGGAGCCAAGAGAAAACTAGGGGACACAAAACAATAATTATGGAATTATATAGTTTCTATTATACTTGCAATAACTGTTTTTGAGATATGCAACATACGGTATGTAAAAAATATGGGGGAGCAGTAGATTTTCTCAATCTCAATTTGGGCGCTGGTCGGAATAAATTTGGGAACCTGTGTTATCGATACTCACCGAGTTGACCCCATGTTTGATTATATTCCCAGTAGGGCTAGTCCTGTCTCTGTACGCGCTTCGCCCTGGCAGCTCCAATTCCGTCAGGCCGTATTGCGTTCTACTATTGTTAAGCCTGTGTAGCCTTTGGTAGACTGCTAGCGCCTCCACCTCTCTGGAGGCTTCCAAAAGGTACCTGGGAGACTCGGAGGCCCATACTAACCCCACGATGCAGCATATCGTCGGGACGGTGCTCAGAATCAGAAATCTGTAAAGATTTGTGACAATTGCAAGTATATATACAGTAAGAAAAATTGCCGGATGTAGACTTTCAGATCGTATCGTAGTCAATCGGGAAAACACGTACTCGATGACTAACGCTGTCTTTGCGTTCACATCGGTAAGTTTTTATTCACATATTTCTCAGTCTTCATGAGCCCTGAGTTCGAAAACAGCGAAATATAACTATTTATAAAATTTAAATATCGCAATATACAAAAGTGGACTATAATAGATGAAAGAAAATCTAATCAATTCATCCTGAAGAGTTTCGATAGATGTAAGAATCAATAGCTATCTGAAATGTATCACTGTTCAAAAAAATGGATTACAGTTGAGGAAGAATCACAATATGATAAAATTCAGGAAGACAGTCATTCAACGCAAAATTAAATTAGAAAAAATATTTCATAAAATTTTAGTTGAAAATGTAAATATACCTTGTAAATTTGTCTGAACTGGAACTGGATTGCTATTAAATACCAGGTACTACATATATCTCATTTTCATCCAAATGTTCAGAATCTATGGAAACAGTGGACATTATAATATTTGTCATATTATACCGCCTGAATTCTGAATAGTCAGTTGAGAAACTCTTAAGTATATAGCATCAATGTAACCAATCAAAACCAAAACCACACTCTCTGTTGATATCAGCCGATATTTAATTTTGAGGAATTATGGTAAGGATTGCAAGAAAGTGAGAGAATATCGAGAAGATGGATCGGCTGCGACATATATTTGATGAATAAATACATATGTGTATGATCAAAACAAAATTCTCCTTGAACAATTTACTTACTGACGAATTCATCGAATGTAAGAGTGTTTCGCTCAGAGTAATTTCACAGAAATCAAAATAACTTTTTTACGGAGAGAACATTTTACAAAAACTCATGAGCGCTCAAGTTCAAAATTTTGGGCTGTGATTGAATATACTTGGTTACAAATTCCATATATCTACAATTGCACTTACAACGACGTATTTATTTTTTGATGAAAAATAATGAAGGAATAAGCCAGACTTTCCATCCACTTTTCGCAGATCTAAGGAATATTTAGATATTTTCAACTAATTAACGAATATACAAGCTTCTCAGGAATGTTTGTATACAAATATGAATTGATTCAACAAAATGTCACTATATCACAAAATAATTCCATCTGATAGGAACCAAACTTCACCACGAACTTCATTCACTTTTCCATGGGCGCTGAAAACTATATACTTAAATTATTTAGTATTGACAGAGTCGGTGGGTTTAATCTTCAAGAAAACTTGAATCTCTTCCAAACTCTTTCCTCTGGTCTCAGGCACGAATTTCGCGACGAAGAAGAGCATTATCAAACTCCACGTCGAAAATACCAAAAAAGGAATTGCCATTGTCCCTGACCAATCAGTCAACAACTGGAATACTTTGATGCAAAATGCCGCTGAAAGGCAATTCCAGATCTCGGCTAGACTCAACGCATTGGCCTTGACATTCATAGGAAACAATTCGCTAAGGTAGCACATCTGTGCGAAAGCCAAGCCGATGTTGTAAAGAACACTGTAAGTGATCAGGGTAGCTAGAGGAAACCATCCCAAATATACCAGCACAGCATATTCGAAATATTTGAGAAAAAAATATGAGGTCATCATCAATAAGGTTATGATACAACCCACAGAGGATACAATCACCAAGAACCTCTTTCCGAAGCGATCGATGATGAAGCACGTGGTGACGAACGCTACTACTAACTCCACTGTGCAATATGCGATAGTCGAATGCACAGTGCTGAGATTGGTCCCAGCTTCTTCGAAAATTGTCATCGTATAAGATATCAGGGGAGCTTTTGCTGCTGCTTTAGATGCTATACTCGTCGCCAGGAAGATCAAGCAAGCTTTACGGTTGCTAGAAATGCGCCAAATGTCTCCTAGCACAGGTTTATCTCCTAGTTGCGCCTCTTGTCTTGCTGCTTCCTTCAAGGCCTCGATGTCTTTGCGAACGTCTTTGTTACCACTCAATATCTTCAGCGATTGCTCTGCTTGTAGAAGTTTATTCGCTTTGACTAAATAATAAGGCGATTCTGGCATGAAGGCAAACGTTATGAAGTGAATAGCTGGTACAGCAGCAGATATCATACTGGAGCCGAATATGCTGTAGATTGATCCTATGATGTTGATAACAAGACCTCCTCCTATGTAGAACAGGTAGCCTAGAGATGATAGGAACCCTCTGAACTTCGGATCGACTATTTCTCCAACGTACATGGGCACAAGGGCGAATGCAGCGCCATCAGCAATCCCAACCACCATCCTCAACGTTATCAGCAACCAATAGTTCGTTGCGTAACCTATGCCGATGAAGCAAGCTAACACTACCGGTGCCAGAGCAAGTATTGTATACTTTCTGCCGACTCTATCGGCTAGGTTAGCCGAGATTAAGGCTCCTATGACGCAGCCTGGTATAGGGGAAATTGCACACCAGGAACCTTCTTCGCTGGACATGGGTATGATGGATGTGTTCGAAGTTAGGATCGGGAGGTATGGCGATGTCCAGCTGAAGTTGATCCCGTAGCTCATCATTGATAGGGAGCCTAAAAAAGATGATGGCTCTCAATGTTTAGTGATTAAGTACTCTCATGTGGGCATGATTGCTCTGTACATGGTCATGTACTGTGGTGATAATAAACTATGGATAATACTGAATCTGGTGATAGACCAGAAATATGTCGTGCTATAATTCGTTGCCTTCTGTAACTTACGTTTCAATATACCATCCATCTATATATTGGATATAATATGTCAGAATATTGCTTCACACTATACAAGGTGTTTGGTACATTGATATAAATATTTTACAAACATATGATTTACAATATCTTCCACTATGGAAGTAAGTAGTTTACAATTGTTTTCGAATTAGATGTATTCAATATTATTTCAGTTTCACACATACCAAGGAAAAGGAGAGTGAGTTCTTTGTACACGTTTTATGAATTGAGAATAATATAACAACTGTTTATGCTGCTGTACAAGAAGTAAGATCACTCAAAGGATTAAAGCTTGATGAAATTTTATCATTTGCAAACGTTCCACATAATATTGAGTGGAAATGTGTTTAGAATATCTGGAGAAATCTCATGTCATACCCTTTCTGTCTGTATTGATAATATTTCAATAGGTGAACTTCAAATTTTAACTCAGCAGAGACATTCTGAAAATGTATGTGATTTGAAAACTATTGACAATGGACTACCACTCCTATTATTATTATTATCCTGTCAAATGTTTATACCTATCTATTTCCATTCCAGGAATATTGGAAAAAAAACTCTGTGAGTTTTGGAATTCATACTGAAATGATCTTCAGAAAATAGACCTTATTGTCAATTCTTTGGAATTTCAAACTCTCAGAACGAGAAGTTCTCATATTCATGATGCTGTTTTTCTTAGGTATTACTCATATAACTTCATTGATGAGGATCTGATACCTCATCCTTGTTTTACTATAGCCAACAGCAAGTTCCCAACATCGAAATCTCGATTATACAATTATTAATATTTGAAACAATCATGACTTTTTTAATAGAGAATTATCTCAAATAATCACTGATGTCTTATAGTTCACAGTGCACTAAGTTTGAAGTACACCAAAATGAAAAGAAAAAATCTTGAGAAATAAATGAGAAATATAGAATTTTAATTTTGTGGCTTCTTCATCAGAAAGCTTTCCCAAATTGTTATGAAAACATAATACTATGAATGGTTCAAAGGAAATACATAAGAATTCAAGTTTTATATACTTACATGATACTGTTGCAAGATATTGAAAAACGTAGTTTTTGCCGGTGGATATCATGGTTTCTACATCTGTAATATTTTGGACAAGAGAATGTGATGTGAACCTGGATGTCCACTAAGTACCCAATTGTTAGCGCATCAGAGACGAATCAGGGAGAAAACCTCCTATCAATAGTAATGCGATATCCGGTACCTACTGATGGAGTTATATATTTGAAGAAAAATCAAGAACAACATGAATTGTTATAATGATTCTATCACAAGAAGAGCAAAAAATTATATAAATTCACGGCATAGAGAGGGGGCTTAGCATTAGCAACCGTTTTGAAACTATTCATTAATCGTGGAGATGAAGAAGAATTGTGTGTTTTGTATCAATCAACAAACACTTCCAGCTATAATTGTACCAACACATCCCTTTTTGGAAATGAACTGCTTGTTCATTATTAGAATTCATTCAAAATTGTTTGTCACCAAAAAAAACAAGCACCTATGAACTGAAAGGGTCCTGATGATGCTAGGATTATCAAAACTACTGAGGGTCCTACTTTATACTACCACTTTTGATATGTGTATAAAAGCACAAATATGATACACATATTTCCGAAATTTTCCTCAAAGCAGACAACAGAGATTGAGCCCCCCAAGAATTTCCAAGTATGAAATGGATCGATATCCTCATCAACTTATAGAGAAATATATAACATTCGATCATTTCATTTCCTGATATTCAACATACAACCAATGGGAGTATTCATACTGTGACCCTGTGAAATATAATTAGTATGAGTGTTTTTTTCATTATAGATCAGCTGGTACCCGACGCTAATTGTATTGACGGGAAGGAAACAAATACATGATGTATTCAAATCGGTCGAGCCATGGCGATCAGTTTTCATTATAGTAGATATATTGAATCCGACCCTGATGAGGTGCATTCAGGTGGAATAATGTTTGAATTTGTGATAAAGTACTACATGGATTATGAGAACAATACATGGTAGTTATTTTGGGATTTGTGATTTTTTTTAGCGAGCATTTACAAGAGAATTGACGTAATTCCTTCTGCTTAAATGCCAGACTTTGCTCAATATCATTTCAGAAAGAATAAAGTCTTAAGACCGATTAAGATTGATAAAATTGTTATTGGGATAACGGACAATATGTGTTCTTCTCGATATTTCATTTCGTTTAGGTACCTATAGTACTTAGTTCAGTGAGAGAACTGCAATTTTTCATTTTTCATAGGAGAACATTTTTTGTTTGTTTCATGTTAACACTGTGAATGAAAGTACTAAGGGACGAACAGATTTCTCCGGCGAATGAACTTCAAAATATAACCTATTCCAACTTCTAGGTACCTAATCTCTCAAATAGAGCAATTGTGCGTCTCTAGATAGTTTCAAAAAAACTTATTCGTGATTGACACTTTTCATCAGCTATATGCAAAAATGATTTCAGTTTTGCCATCCGACGTTTCATCTTTCATCGCTTTTTCACAGAGAAAAGTAATAAGTGAGTTTTATTCCGATTTCACTGATTTATGATTTGTGCTTTATTGATTTATGCTTTATTGAAAGCACAAATCAAGTAGAACTGATAGTAGTTGGCCCTGGCTCCATCTAGAGGTTTCGTTTTATAAACTTCAGAGTACTTGTCAAACGAAATTATTCCTCTATACGGCTTTTATGTGGAAATGCCTCTGACAAATGAAGATAAACATATTAAAACTTTGGATAGGAATAATTATTCAAAATACATTTGTGCTGTTATCCAACCATTCTTATCGAAGTTGTATTTGAAAGCTATGCGGAGTTATCTCGTTTGATGAGTAGATACTGTCATCTGATGTTTATCAAAAATTATGGAGGCAATGCTAACTAAGGCAATGTTATATAAATTGTCATACATTATTTAAATCATATACATCAATTTAATCATTAATTCAACTACAATTAAATTCCTCTGTGACATGGGGTCCATGGTGTTGGGCTGTCGTATTTTTTGTCAGATAATGCTATAAACCATAATAAAAAAAGTAACAAATTATCTTCAGAGAACTCAATGTTTTGACTGCATTTTATTATACACTAATTTGCGCAACTTCGCCCCCATTTAAATTTGGTTGTATCTCTATTAGTTTCCGAAATCCTGATGATGGAAGTATTCTTAGATAGTACCCTATACAGGGTGGCCCATCAAAAACGTACTGCAAGGCATTACAGGCTGGGAAAGAACTTTTCGATAAAATCCGAAAACATATCAAGTTTGTTTGTCAGGGGGGCACATTTTGACGTAACAAGCATAGTAAAACCTTCAACCCCCTAAATAGGGGTGTCACCCCAACATTTTTTTCAAATGGGAAGGGGGGTCAAGCGATACCTCTTTAGAAGGGGCTTGTCAGAAAATATGGAGCTTTGAAACTCCAACGATAATGTGTGACGAAAAATGCAAAAATTGATTCAATTGTACTTCGAAACTCATTTATTAGTCAAGTAAATGTTCAAATTGCTGTCCGTCAACCTGCATACAGTGATATAAGTTATTTTCAAACCGTTGTCGTACATTCTGGAACATTTGGGGTGTCACTTCGCGACATACGTCGATGATTCTTCTTTGCAACTGTTCTAATGTGTCTGGTGGTGTTTTGTAAACAACGCTTTAGATGTGTCCCCACAAAAAAAATCTAAAGGACTTAAGTCGGGTGACCGAGGTGGCCATTCTATTGGGCCCCGTCGTCCTGGAAATGTGTCATGTAAATAATTGCGCACATTGTGGGAATAATGACGAGGAGCTCCGTCTTGTTGGTAAATCAGTTCCTGTTCATCGTATGCGGGATCGTTCTCAATGTTTTCGGATTCTATCGAAAAGTTTTTTTCCAGCCTGTAATGCTTTGCGGTACGTTTTCGATGGGCCACCCTGTATCCTTAGTTTCGAGTTTAACTAAATGCAAGCAGAATAATAAAGAAGTGATAGCCCACTTGTGCCAAGAACACCAATGCTCCCGATTGTCCTCCACAATTTCGGCCCCGGAAGTAGGCATGGTGCAGTAGGCGATGAAGGAAATGGTGGCCGCTCCCATAGGCCAGAATGAGTGCAGGATACCCGCGTACCTGGATCGAGTAGACCTAGAGCAGGTTTCGGCGAGGTAGCTGAAGCACAAAGGAAAAGCCCCGGACACGCCAAGACCTGAACAAAATCTGAAGAAATACAAACAATCAATGCATATTGGTAGTGGAAGTTGAAAAATATTGGTGAAGATATTTCCAATTGGACGAGCAAAAGCGAGACAGATCTGTTTCGGCCCAGCAGAGACCTCATCAGTCGCCCTTGGTTTGCTGACGAATTGGAAACACTCCGCTACAGAATACAAATCTTTTGAGATAGAGAGAGAGAGAGAGAGTCTGGGTACAATATATCATTGGATAAAATAATTAGCTTGAAACTAATCTCATTAACTTTCTATTAGGCTGAAAATGACGTTACATATAGACCCGATAGTGTTTCCCAGCCACACTTTCACTTCATTGCTGTATTTACTCATACGTACATAATGAGCTGAGACAGAATCAGAAACTTTGTTTTGTTTATATCGTTGGATCCAACTTGGAACAGTTACAACTTGGATATTTAGTTAAATTTTGTCATTTGATCACTGATTGTTTTTCATCATTTCGCAATTTGAATGTCTCGTGTTGATGCACAAACTTTTATGAATGTTTATTTCAGTTTAGACACTTATTTTGAAAAACACGATTATTTCTGTCAATTTACAGAAGGAATTATTAGCTTAATGAAGTATCATACCCATAAAATATTTACCAACAAACTCACAGATGCAGTCTCTGCAGAAATAGTTTTAAAAAAAGCCGAATAAACAAAAACTATCGTGAATGTTCCGAATGTTTTTCGAGAAATCAATCAATGGTAACCAGAACATCGCTAGCGTGATCTTCTGGTGTATTCTCAGGACTATAACATTTGTTTTTCCACTGCAACAAATCTCATTCATTCGTTTTCAATAATCAATACCTTGCTGTCATGAACGTTCCGTAAGTGGGCATGACCGAAGCAACCAACGAGAATAGCGCTGCCACTGATAGGGCACTAATGAGGGCCCTTCTTCTTCCAAGATGGTCTCCCAGAATGCCCCAAGCCAAAGAACCAGCTGCCATCGCAAGAAGAGTAATCGAAACTGCAAAGAAAGTCCGAAATATAAAAGTTCTTTCACTTATGAATAGCCAAGGCGCTGGAAATAATTTTGAAATCATCTCACACACAAAGGTCAAAACCATATCTTTGTGTTCTTTTTTTTTGTTCCTTCCTTTTGGGTATTGAACTTGTCAACGAAATGAACGTCGTGTTGCAAAATATTGTTAGAAATGCGTAAAAAATATACCATGAGTACAAGGAGCATAACTAAAAAGTCAATTGTTAGAATTAGGAACCCCGAATTCGATGGTGATGACTGAAAAGAATTATAAAGAACTATCTAATGATAAATCTGTATCCATTGAGGATGATGAGAATAATCAAAATATATCGATTATAATGAACCTTCCTGAATTCCAGAACAAATCTTCACAAAGAACCTATCTACTTCTACTTCAGAGTGCTATGAAGAAACCAGCAATTATACAATTCTCTGAATGACATTTCTGCATATAACCCCAGAGTGAATCATATTGTATCTTTTCAATCGTCTCAATGGATACCATCCATACCATACCAATCTAAGATATAAGCCCTCAGACAATTTCTATCGATTCCCATAGATGGTAAGCTCAATCCTTGAGTATTCAACTAATTAGTGTATTTAATCGAAGGCCCAATATATCTCACTAGTCGAAGCAATTAGAACGATAATAATGAAGAAAGATACGTTTTCACAACGATTAATTGAAAACACCAAGAGTTGACATTGTTTTTCAAGGGATAAATAGAATGTAAATGGTTCTTAAAACTATATGATCTGCTACATCAGATACTCTAGAATATACAGTGATGTGAAAAATATTGAGCGATTGAACGAAAAATAACAGATATCTTTTGAAAAACAAACATGATTTTCTCAATTAATGAGATGGTGAAGTATCCACCGAGATCATGGAATTTGGTCTCGAAATTGTATTGGAAGAGATATCTCGAACCATGAAGATATTATTCGAAAGCGTGTGATTCTTTATTGCAGATGATCCAATACAATTTGTAATTGGATTTCAGCTCAAATTGCACCTACGAAGGATAATTTCCAATAATAGTGAGGACACAATTTGTAAGGAAGAACGAGTATAGTTTAGACACTCAACTCTTTTGGGACTTGTTTCAACAATCAGCACTATCAAAAATGGGAATGGGAAAAAAGTTCGTATAAACATGGTATGGGAAAAAATTTTTTTTCAGTTTTCAGAGGATAATTTATTTCTTTCGGTGGTATGAAACGAAAAAAAATCTTTTTCTGAATTTCCTCACCAAGCCATCCCTTTTTGTCTTCACCAATACAAAGTTGCAACTCTGCTGCTGGTAGTATGTAAGCTAGTATGGTCAGTTCGGAACAATCCGCAGCTAGCCCTAGTCCTAATACGCAGGCTAGCAGCACTTGCGCTTTTCCTACGGAGGCTTGAGATAGAGCATCTTCGTGAAAACCCACTAGGGCCTCGCCGTTTTGCGGGTTGCTTTCCACTCCTAATGAGTCCAGGGGTGACCTATTCGACGCTGGAAAAAAAAAATATTTGAATTTCAAGGACATGAAATTCCATTCATTTATGTATAGGGAACATCTTGTGTCCAATATCATCTGAGTCTGAATGACTTTGTTTCGATATTTTCTGAAGGAGCATCATCCTTCCTACATCAGCAAATATTCGATACTCAGTTCTGACGTTTATACAACTGGAATAGTATGTGAATAAAAAGATGGAATCCACATATTCGACAATGATAATGATATTCTAGTACCAATATCACTAATCTTGGATGTTCAAAAGGAAGTTCTTTGTATATCAAGTACTTTCTGAGGATTCAACTCTTCCTTATTTTCTCCCCAAATAGGTATGCATTCACTCAATTCCATCTCAGTTGACTAGTTATGTACATATATGATGCTTTTGGTATGATATGAAAATGTATCTACCTGGGAAAAGATAGCACATAATGATAATTCGAAAAAAATTTTGTGAAGTGACTAATTAACACTCAGCAGTCAGCAGGAAGTGGAATGAAAGAAATGAATTTCAACATGCCTCAAATAAAAGTCATAACAACCTATCTAATATAATGCAAATGAATAGCTGTGCGTTGGTGTGGAAAAAAACTCGAAAATGGCCCGACGAATTCAAATATTTACTTCTAAAAAAAGGAAATTGTATGTATGTGATGTTGTGTGGGAATTTCCACTTTGGGAATATTTCTTTTCTGTGATGCTATCCACTTCGAATTACTTTCAATAGATGAAGTTAGTGGCCATCAGGGTCGCCAACTTATACATAATAATAAATTGAAAAAAGACGAACCAAACGATTAAAAAGAAAATAAAAACATTTTGCATTGTGTTGAAAACGGGAGCAGATTCCATTGAAATAAGTAGAAATTTTGATATTCGTTTCTTGAAAAACAAGGTGTCACTGACAAATAGAGATTTTTTCCTTCAGATGTCTGAAGGTTAAATTTCAAGCGCAGTGATATTTTGATGCAGATCATAAATATGTTCTTGCTACAAATATACTGAAACAGTTATTATATTTCAATTTCTAGAAACGAGGAGAGAAAATCCCAAAAAACTAAAAATGAATTTACTACCTTCTCGATTACATACACATACAGTAATTACTATAGATGTAGGTCTCGTTCAATGTGGAATTTATAGTGATATTTATATCAAACAAGGGTGGAAGATTCAACAAGGCGTGCAAATCAATCATTAGGGAAGAAAGGTCAGAAAGTCACCTTATGTAAGTAGTATATAAATAAAACACAATAGAGGCTGGCGCTCCTAATTAACACCCGATGTTGAAATACAGTCAGTCTTATTGGAATTCTGCTTTGCACACTAATGTTATAGAGTTGCCAAAATTATCACCCCCGATATACCGATATATCGATTATAACTCCACACTGAACTCCAAAAAGTAATTGAAATTAAAGAGTTGCTTATGGAGGAGGAGTGAACTTTATGTTGTCTCGCTTAGGCCGAACTTAGTATACCTCGATGAAATATTTCAGAAATGTCTACCGGCATGTTTGTTTCTTTATCCTAAGTGAGTTATTGAACTTCAACACACTAATGGGCCAACCTGTATATAAATGGTAAAAAAATCATACTTGGCATGCAAAATGAGGGCAACTGTAGTAACGTACGTCGTGACTCGACTGGTCGGTTCTGAGACGTCTCTAAGGGAGGCACCAGACATGCCGACTCTTCGCACATTCTATCGTTCCTAGCGAAAAGGCCCGCCATAGATCACATTTGTCAAGATGTGTTCGGAAATCCGTGGCCTCCTCACCTGGAATAAAAAAAATCGAAATCAACACACACATAGTGCACACGTGCCTACTAACATGCGTAGTTTGGCCTTAGCAAAAGCACTTGCAGATATTCAGAATATTCCGTGTGATCTTGTGGCAGCGACTCACTGACCACCATGGATTAGCATATTGTCTTCGTTTTAGTTCTATTCGAGAGAAGTTAGTCTGTGAAGTTGATCGAAATTCAGTTGGTTGAGTGACATTTCAAACATCGATATTTATTTTAATTCCATTCTCAATTCTTCATCTGAGTATGCGATAACTATTCCGATTCCGAACCTGTCAAAAACGTCGAATTTCGCGATTTATCACCAAATTGAGTTCATCACTATGTTTTTTTGGTCAAGACACTAATTTTTCTGATGGAACCATATTGGTTGGTACCTTGGTACCAAACGTTAGTACTCATAACAATGAGTGGATAGGTCATATCGAATGTCATTCCTTCATTTCTGAAACCAAGAGAAAAAGTGGGGTCTACCATGATCCTGTTGAACCCATATTCAAAACATTGAGAACCTTCGCGAGCGGTTCGCGTCACCAACCGCATCGAGCAAGGTATCGAGAAATGATCGATCAGCAGCGTGCACAGGTTCAAGTAGAAATGAAAACGGAAATGATAGAGGATATAGGATTTCGAGGCAAAGTTGGGGGAACCAAAATAACATAAGAGCGAACCAAAATATATGATACGTTATTGGAAAGCTCTCAGAAAAAGCTCTACAGAGTAGTCAATTCTGAAAGAAGCTGTCCAATGATGCATCTCACATGGGGGTTGCCATTTGAACTTTTCAATTGGGAGTTGATGAAGCGGAGAGGGGGAGATTATCGAGGTTCGATCATTTGCTATTTTGGGTACCCGACCTTACCTTGAAATGGTACGTACATATACATGTACGTACATATACACTGTATCAGTAAGACGTATGAAATAACAGATCAAAATACTCGCAAGCACCAAAATATATAAAATATCAGATGTTACAGAGAAGAAAACAATTACTTACTTAACACAACTACAATTACGATTTATTATTACTTACCACCCTCACTGGTTCGATGACACCATGTTCTTCAAACTCTTGATGAAGAATCTGCTAGAATTACACTGTTTGATTACTCAAGTCGACAATAATTTTCCTACTATGTAGTGAGCGGTGTTAAGCGGCGTTTGAAATTCTGAAGTCACGCTATTCATACCCTATGCACCGCCAAAACCAACCCTTCTACCTACTAACTACTGTTTCAGATATCGATCAGAATAAAACTCGAGGGGGAATCCAGAAATCAATGAGATGGGTCAGGTCTGTACTAGAACCTTGGGGACATGGGAGGTGTGCGAACCTTGCGGAATTTCCTAGAACTGTCAGAATCATAATTTGGAATGAACAAAGTTAAGTGGTTGAGTCATGTCTGCCACTTCTTCTGCTACTCATCGAAGTGTACCCTTGTACAAGGAGTCTCGGGATTAGCTTGCAACATGCAATGACATCGACATAAAACAAAATTGCTCGAAGTTTTCAAATAATAATTCAAGAATTAATTATTTATTATCAATTATTCTGGGAAACAGTTCTGAAATATTCAGGGATGAAAGGCTTCAAGTTCCCTTTCCCCCGAGTAGCCATAGTTTGTGTAGGGATTGTTATGCAATCCATAATCATACACGCTATAATCATGTGACCTCCTGTATTCTGCAGTTCATCAATATAGATACTCTCTAGATAAGACTTACATATATCTCCAGAATATCTTTTTTTATCATCTTAATTCTTCCCTGTTATTTCAAGGTTGAATGTTGATATTAAATCTTGATTTTTCTGGTGATGATGATGAATTCATCAGCTTCGCATCTTAGGAAAAAAAAAACAGTAGGTATCCTCTCTAGTTGAACAAATGGAAACAATAAAATCTGTCTGTTCTCTTGGAAAATGCTGCATGCATGTCACAGATAAACTAATGGGAATATCCACATCTTTTTATTCATGGCATAGGATTTCTTCACATGCTTTTTCACGGACCACTCGTCATATCACCCTATATGTTTATCTACATCCAAATTGCGCAAGACTCCTTATATGCAAAACTACAAAAACCTGTATTGAAGTTTTTCTTCACGACGGTCAACGGCAACATTTGGTGGCAATTGTGTTACTATCCCTGTCGTACGATTCGTCGGTGAATTTCAAACCCATTTCATATTTGACAATTCAATACAATAGCCCTTGGGCTAAGGAACTCGAAATCATTTCGTTTTGTGGGCTCTACCAGTTATCCATCATCCACGCCATCGAGCTTCCGTATAGATGCACTCGTTTTACTTCAAATATTTTTCTATCAAACAGTTTCCTGTTACTACGACGTTTTCGATAGCTTTCTGTAGATGGCAGCAGTCCACAAATTACCAACTGGAACTTGCAATTGTTTTGTTTCATTTATATTTATATTTTTGAGACTTCTGAATCAAGAAAAAGCCATTAGAACTGGAAAGTTCCAAGTTGAAAGCGAATAATATTATCTTTGGAGTACGGAATACGGAATATGTAAAGGATGAACAGTCCTACCAATATTTTGAGTACACTGAGGTGGTTATAACCACCTCAGAGTACACTAATGGAAAGAAATTTTAGTAGTTACGAAAATGTCGGTTGGTAATATGATAACTTCATTTGTTTTCATCGCTTTCTCATGGAAATGTTGGAAATCGGCATATGTCATAATCAGCTGAGTACGTCATCAGCGATTTTTCTGATGTTGGCCGCCCTCTCGGCGATTGTTATAACACCAGATCACAGACAAGGTTATTTTAGTTTTGTTATGACTTGTTGTGAGAGTGTACGAAGTGCCATTAAATTGAATATTTTTCTAGTGATACGGCGTGCATAGGAAATCGAAAAGATGAAGTTGTCGCCCAGACATTTTCAAAACATTGCAAAAATGTTGGATTTTTATTCACAGTTCAATCCGTCGCCGTTATCAATAAAAAAATTTATCGACTTTGGTAAGTTGAGAAATGTTCATTCAGTGAATCGCATCCTTAGGGATCGCGCGGGTTTGCGTAAGGGTTCCTCTTTCCTGAAATAATGATCTTCATTAAACCTATTATTAAACCAGTTACCTATTAATTTGGTATCGTCAAATGTTCTTATTCTTTATCTCGATGTCAAGTTTGTAAGAACCTTTAGAAACTGTAAGAGCGGGTAGTAGGTACGTACTACAGCCAAGAGAAGAATAGAAACTTGGAGGCCAGAGTTTATAAATACACATTTTTCTTCTTTCACGCAGTTTCCACTTGGTAGTAATGGATTGTAGTTACTTCCTTTATCAACCTAGTGGGTTCCAGTGATCGTTTTGGCAATTGGCCTCTACTATTGACCTAAAGTAGTTAGTTAGGTATTTCGAAGTTGAATGCTGATAGGTACCTACCTACAGGAACAGAAATTCCTCGATTCCCTGATTATATCTACCTATTTGAATTGTATGTAAATGGTGACCGTGAAATTGGCAATTCAAAATCATTTTCAGACCACTACAACAGCATATACCTAATAGGGTTTTTCATCGATTTTTTGTCAATATCCTGGTGCAACCAAAAAAAAATAAATATCCGGGAATATTGAAATCTGCAAAACCCAAAGGTAAAAAATATATAGGGATGAGTAGGTATTCACTTCTTATGGAATTCGGGCCCAGTAAAAATATTTTCTTTCTCGAGAATATTGAATACTCACCTAAGTGATAGTTTGGGCTGGTCACCCATACATTGTCAGAATCGAAACTTGCTATAGCTGGCTTTTAGTTCGCTCGCAAAGTTGTTGAATTATTCGCCTATTGAAATGTTTTCTGATGTTTATGACTTTCAAGAAAAATTCTCCTAACGTTCCACCGCTGGCTAACATGAATTTCGGACCAGTATTTTCAAATTTTCTTTCGAGTTGAAGTTTTAGGTAGAACTTCCCAATTAAGAAAGCTACCTAGAATTTGCCTGGAATGGAGAAGAAACATCTTTGTTATGTGAATCTAAATCTTTGAAAAAGTTAAAATGAAAATTAAGTTCATAAAATGTCCTCTGAATTCCCACATTAGGATATTCTTGCTATCCTAGAACTCGAATACATCGCAAATATTCAAATATTGTCAAGATATTCGAAGGATCTTTGAAGGCACTTTGTGCGACTTTGGGTGTTTAGTTATCATTCAAATATTTAATGTCTAAATCTCGATTCAAATAAATTCAATTCATGGGAGGTATTTAATATTTACTCGGATATTTATTATGTATATTCTCTTTCCGTTTTTTTCAGAGAATTTGCTCGGTATTTGCTCAGATCTCTTTTATTCTCCACTTTTCACTTCGCCACTCTTCATCGCTCTTCTGCTGGTTTATGTTCGAAGGGTGTAACCAATCGATTTATATCGCATGTCGTCCAACATGACGTCAATATAATAAGAAGTGAGTGGGTTTGACAACTATTCAGATAAACTGTTTTCACGGACTGATTGATATTAAGAGATCGATTACAGTATAGCACGATATTTCAATATTATATCCTGATACATTAGGATGAGAGTCGTGATTATCGATTACGTAGAAATGATGTTTTTGTCATATATTCTGATCAAAAACATTGAATAGTTTCGTCAAAAAAAGTAACCAGTCGATTTCATCATCAGGAATCATTCCCGTAACCCCTGTAACAAAATGTAAAAATATATACATAAAATAATATTCCCTGTGTAAAAGTATGCCTCCCTAGCGATTTAGATAAGTGAAATCATTAGCAAAAAACGAAAACAAAAATTCAACTTCAACGCCCTGTATCTTTTTTCCACGGCAAACAATCTGCCATTAGCCTATGTCCCAATAGTTATGAATCATCCTGTATAGGTACATACATTATATCTAGCCATTATGTATAATCGTTATTTAGTATAGGGTTTATGTACGTATATGTTTATGTCGGGCAAAAATGTGTGTGTATAGTGTCATAAATTTTCCACTATGGATTGAAAAACTTTCCAGGTACAACATGTACCTGGATATTTTATGTTCTTACTAATACATACATGATGCAATCATAAATGCAAACTGAGATAAATATCGAATACTTCGATTGAAGTATAACTGAAAAGATATGCCGTCGAAGTGCAATGAAGATATTTTTGTCAGGTATATACCGAGGTATATACTAAGTAACCTAAAATTAATATCGAGATTAATATTAAAACGTCGGAAAGTGAAGAATGATCAACTGAAAAATATTTTCTGGATCTGGAGTTAGTTACGTTGTTGTTGCAGGGAGGCGTAAAATCATATTATGATAAGAAAATAATATATATATATAAGATAATAAATTTGTAAGATATAATAATATAGAATACAAAGATGCTCGGAGTAAGAAACCAGAATATATAAATATATATTATTTTTAATTGATCTTGTATTTTGGATCGGTTTTGAATATACCGATTAATTCAGGGTTCGCTTTGTCTGATCTGAAAATTTACCATCTGGATGTCGGTGGTAAGTTACGGCCGTGTATTTCTTATTCAAATGAATTTTAATCCATAGCCTTCCGATTTGGCCTCTGATAATAAAAATAAATACCTAAATCGATTTACGCGTATATGGTGACTTTTATGCATCTCACGTCTAGGTCAAGATTGATTAGATTCGACCAGTTTCAACTAAATTTAGATTTATTCATTTTGGTGTTCAGTGTTCCGTCATTTTATAATATGACCAGCTGTCTTGGCAGGCCGTCGCAAATTTGTTTCTATGAAAAGTACAAAGTTCGCTTTCTATATTTTTAGTGGGATGTTACTGGTTAGAGTATTCTCTTGTGAAATAGGTCAAAGTGCCGATGCGTCAAACAATATTTTTTATTCCAACGCGGTAACCACGACAACTTTTAACACATTGGAATTTGGGAAGTGACGCAAATCTCGCTAATTCAGTCATTTCCTGTAGTGTCCTGTTTAGTTTAATTATATGCAGTTCTGAATTACATTCATCAATATTATGACTTATGAGTCGCTATCAAAGTTTTGACGTTGATGTCTCCAGTAAACATCATCCATTCTGTGAATCAAAAATAATACATAATTATCTCGGAAAGGAGCTCAAGGATAGGTATAAAATGTAAATCTGATGTTATTCCAAAGTAGTCTGTCTTGATTTCCACAATTCTGTAAAGCTGTTTGAATAAAAATGTTGTGTTGATTTTGTTTCTATGTTGATATTCATCTATTGACACGCACAAGTTGGTAAAATATGGCATGACAACTTTGGCCTTAACTTGTAACAATATTTCAATAATCTGGGATAGGCCTGACCGAAATAATACTAGGAGATGAAAACATTGCGTCAGTTTGTCTCAACATGAAGAAGATAATCCAATGTATGTGGGCGTAATTCATTTTCGGCAATTTTCGAAATAGGCCCCCATGTATAATCATAGTGACGTTATACTTTACGACTCTACCTACCACAGAGGTACAATGTACAATATATAGCTCTGTAAAATTGGAATAAACATGGAGAGCTTGTTGTTTATTTCAGATATGAAGTTGATATGAGTAGCGCTATTATACCTAGTCGCGATTAGATATGTATTCCAAATATACTCAACCATGCGCGTGTCAACTCGACCTGCGACCCGCCTGAATGCAGGCCATTCATCAGTCGACCGGGCTGTTGAGATCACCGAACAACTACCATAGTTCTGTGATTCAGATTTACTCATTCATTCATTCATCGCTACGGGAGAATGTTTTTATAGTGGACTCCACCCACCACTCCTGGTTGCTACATGGCCACACAAAAATGCCAACAAAATCAGTATTATTGATAATTGCACCATCAGTGTTTTATAAACGTTGTTCAGAAGTAGTAATTTAAGTTACTCCTCGAATAATGATCAAACTACATTATCACAATATCAAAACATCAGCTATGTGTACAGAAATCTGCAAAAATGTCCCCTAAATGCCATTATAGCAGAAAATTCCGTTAGTGTTTTTTGCGAAACAAATGGGTCTTCTGAACATCGTTCTCTAGAGCAAAATTTGAGATAAGGCATGGGCGTCATTTACGTGGGTCTGGGAGGGGGCAACTGTCCTTTCCTTATTTTCTACAACAAAATGATCTGTGTATCCTGTATCATTAAAAAATACCTCGTAAAATACATAGATATCGAATAATTATGCATGCCCAATGTTGTACTTGAATATGAAGCAAATCGCAAATAATCCTAGAATGTAAATATTTGCGCCCTTCAGAAGGTCGAAAATATCAACAAAAAAGTACTCGCTCTCACGCGCCACTATGATTTCAAATGTAGGTCATTGCAAAAACAATTATTTATATATTAGCGTTTCGCCAAGAAAATTGCTTGATGAATCAATAAATACCTAATTTGACTTAGTTTTCATCTTGCCCATTACAAAAGCCACAAATAAAGAAAATATATAGATGAAAATTATTAAAAATCAATTATGGTGTTCAACCGGAGACTCATAACTCTTGAATAATATGAAAAATATTGATATTGACGAAACTGTGGATTATTTCGGCAAAAAACACGTTATCCCTCGCCTGATTGGAGTATTAACACCACTTAAACAAAATCATGATTTACAGATGATTTTCTATTGATTACAATATGACAAAATGAAATTTGATTATTACATTATTTGATCGTGAAGCAAAAAAAATGCCTGCGTTATATTTTCCTTGATTTTCCTTTAATATGTGAAACATTATTTTTCGGACACTTGCCTCCCTGGTCAAGGCTGAAATAACGCCTCTGAGATAGGGCCTCATACAGGGTGGTTAAAATTGTTAAATTATTCGTTGACCTTCCGTTTGATTCTGCCGGCCATAAGATACTAGTTGCTTCTTATAATAGTTGATTACTCAAGGATGAAACGTACGCCAGGGTGGACAGCAGTTCATTGAAAAAAAGTGTCGAGTTCAAATCGCGAAGTACATCAGATATTGGTGTGATATATCCCAAGTATTAAAGTTACTATCATTGTGGTGGTGGATTTTCATTTATTTTGTATTCGTGTACGAAGTATTGATTATATGTATAGTTTTTTTCTATATGAAATAATATACCGAATTGCTGTCTCCAGTTCGAATGGTGGTTGGTCACTGTTGAAAGTATGACCGAAGGTATCTTTCCAGAAATGCTCCATGAAAAATGAATGAAATGATTGAATGGAATTTCCTGAAAAATCAATAGCATAGTTGGCGTTGTTGACCAATGAGGAAGTGAAAATATTGGTTAAAAACAAATCGATTGAATCCGAAAAATTCATACGCTCATGCATATTTTCGGTATCAAGTAGATAATAACAAATTATTCGTTTCACTCTTATTTCAACTGTTCATTGAATAGTTAATGACCCGATATTTGGCAGACACACACAATCGGAATAACACTCCAGGAGTGCAACGACTGCATCGGATATTATTGGATTTTTTGATCACGCGAAGACCAATATTGTTGCCGTGGGAAAATCTCATGACGGGTCTAACATCTGGAAAACATGAAGTAGCACGCGGTATTTGAAATAGGACATATCATTCCTCGTTTGTAATTATTGTATCAGTTTCACAGTGTTTTCATTCAGTTATTATATGCTCACGAAGAGTTATATTTAGAAAAATCGTGTTTTGTACAACTCGAGTCATGCAATATACTTTTTCTACGACAACAATCATTCACACCAAGATTTGATTGCATTCATACAAGCTTCTAGGCTATGGAAAATGCGAATCTGAATTAGCCCCATATCGATTAACTCACCAAAAAGTAGTCTTAACTCGCTTCGGGAATAAATTCGCCTCTTTTTTCAGTCTTATAGAATGCTGATTTTAGAAAGCAAGTTTCTATAAAATTTAAGGATGGTTTTCTGTTGATATTCTGTTAGGGAATCGAGTGAGGTGTAACGCAATTCGAGAAATAACATATGATGTCATCCAATATACAAAACAAGTCTCCTTCCATGTCATATATCAAGGACACTAGAAGAAATGTCCAAGTGAAATAGAAAGAAATATCTTTCATTTTGATACGGAAGTTGTTGAATCCAACACCTTCCTTTTCTCCTATAATTCCACGCTGGCTAACACGATCTTCCTCGAACATTATAGGTTTTTCTTTCGTGCTGTCAACAGATAAAAAAAATACGTTGATTTTATTTTCTTTTAAAATGCCAGTCATATATCAGATATATGCCATAACAATATCCATACACTAATATCGATATAATTCGATACGCGCAATAAATGATGCATATTTCATATCCATTTGGGTTACTGCTCCAACAGCAATTTTGGTTGACGCTGGTAGCATCATTGATATAGTCATTTTTAAAGTTTCACTCAGTTCGATCATTTCATCGGTGTTTCTAAGCCACGATTATATTATATCCAGCACTATAATATATCAGTTCTACTGAAAATGTTTGTGCTACAGAGGAAAAATAATAGTATATGATACACGCGTGTTATAACCGTCCCATGAAACTTGTGTTATAATATACTATTTTGAGCGTCGTTAATGGCATTATGACACCCGAATGCTTATCGAAACAGCTGATCTTTCGGCGCAGCTATTATTTTCTTGAGCTAACTTCATACTCTTTCCCATACATTAAGACCATAGTGAGTCAAGGATTTTGTCCCTAAAAAGCCACAGATTACCCCAAGGTAATCTGTGCTAAAGCGTGCTAAAGATACTATTTATCATCACTACTAGTTATGTTATGAATACATTTTTCATCACGAGTATGCATTTGATGAAGGTTTCCGTTTGTTGCCAAGTTTTCCTATCGTGTTAATTGAACAGATGTTCCGAATAGAAATTAAACAATAGATAAGTATGTAACAAGTAGTAGCTGGTACTTCGTAACTAGGTACGTATCATTCTGATTTGGTGTCATTCAGACGCTTCAGTCAAAAAAGGTATTGATATGATGATTTTTCCTCCTACTCTTCTCGGTGTTTCAGATTTTTCTTTGACGACAGTTGATTCTTGAATCGAGTTGTGTTGTAACCAAATATCACCAGACTTTGCCCGGTTGGAATATATACAAGGTGATTTTTTGAAAGGAACCACCCTGAATATCTCTGAAAGTGAGACAGTAATATAAAATTAACAAAACTCGTTTCGTATACTCGCAAATAGTTAAAAACTATAAAATATTCTTATTATTTTGACTTGAAAAGATAACAGAATTCTGGATGGATAATAGAATCTTATATATTATCACAGATCGAGTCATGAGAGATTAACCACTGAATATAAAATGTTCCGGAATGAAATTATTACTGTTCAACCAGTAACTCAAAAAAAAATCTCGAACACGTTAATTGATTTTGAATTGCACCTATTGAAAAATAATATTTTTATCTTGACTTTCGCGCAACTTTGTGCAGGTATTGGCCATCACTCGTCCTATATTCCGAATAGAGAGTACAGTCAACATTTTATTGGATCGTTTGGCTTTATCATGAGTATGTAATCGATTCAGAAGTCCTATAAAATTTTGTTTTTATCCCTGAAATAAATGTTGGTAATCCAGTAATCCAGTCCACTTTGCTTGAAGACACATTTATCTACTTTATCAACATCCTACGTTGCAATGGAATGCTCATTCATTCCTAAATTTGATTTTGACTGGCAAAAGGGTGAAGGCAACAGGGCAGTGTCATTTCCAAGAGTCAGTAATATCATGATCATAGTCTGTGACCCCATATCATCGTTTTATATTATTCTTATGTGATATTTCATTTTGGTACGCTGATTTGAGGTCCTGATGACGAGAACCACAACTATAAACCAAGTATATAAACCTTGAAAACGAACGGAAAACTTATATGTAATCTAGGTAAAAAGAATTACCGTATCATGTTGATCTGAGTGTTGATCACAACCTCATATATTATCATGTTCGTAATGAAATGCATTAGCTATACGAGCATGTGCTAATTCATAATAAATTTTTCGAAGAACGCTATGTACACAATATCCTACGCAAATACCTAAACCGTTGTAGCTGTTGTGGAACAAGAACAAATTGATTTTTCGTTTCTTGATTCAAGTTTGATGAAATTTCTAGATTGATCTGTATCTCTGCCAAGATGCCAATGTATTCATCGTTGAATATGTTACAGGCTACAGTGCACATGGAGTAAGTTTGACTAGTGGATAAAATAAATTGTGAAATGATAGGCCCGAAATTCACAATTTTTTTCCTCACAAAACGCTCATCTGCTTTCAATGATTGTTTTTAACTATGGTTTGATTCATCAGTAACGAAGCTGTGGATTTCTCACTCACACATTTTAAATTTTAGCGTCGGTATGCGTGGGATAGCAATTTCCTAGAATTTGTTTCAAATCAGTGTCATCTGCTCTCATAGCAAAATAATGCGAATAAAAAAATAAATGATTAGAGAATATGGGGCTAAGGTACTACCAATTGATTCAGTTGATACCCGATATTTTATCTATGGTGACCTACAGGGTTTCATTCTCATCAGTAATGATTTGGGATTTTGTAGGAGTAACTTCAACTTGACTTGAACCTGAGTAACTGGCTGGTCATCTCATCAAGTCCTGTCCATCTACTTTTGTTTTCTGGTGTCCGATTCCTAATTTAATTACCAATAATGAAAAAGCTGAAAAGTATGCGTACACACCTACCTATTATTTCAGATTCGTATGATTCCAATATGTTGTTCAGAGTCTATTTTTAATTCCAACATATACTCCGAATTAATAAACATCATTTTATTTCTTGAACTAAAATGTACGCATGAAGCGAAATTTGCCTCTAAATATTTGTGCAAAAAAATTAACAGACTTGTCCTGTGGTTACAACACCAGAATTTTTGGATCGATTCTAATGTGTCAAAAAGATAATCTCGAAGAGTTAACTCTAGAAATTTTGTCAAAATCGGCCAAAGCGGGTTTTTAGATGAATGAAAACAAAAAATGGTCAACACCCTGTCACTTGGGAACAAATATATTTTTTTTTATCAACGTAGTGGATGTTCGTAGAGTTTGGTGCTCTCCTTCCGTCTCACCCTGTATAAACTAAGAAAGTAAAGAATCATATGACCCAGAACATTACAATTTTTTGATTCTTTATAATGAAATAATCAGTAATCAGAGAAAGAGACCGTGGACATCTGACTGAAAAAATAATATGAAATTCAGAAAAAGATTGGTACACATTGAGTCAATCAGAAACAATCACTTCACTCGTTGCTAGCAAAGATAATTTTTGTATATATATATGCATTTCCTCAGACAGTTATTGTGTCAGACTTTATATCAATATTGACTTGATAATCTTTCTCTCAACTTTCACGAAAGCTACAATTTCATCTGGTTTTTTTTCTCGGGATTTGTAATGAAGATAACGTCAAATTGTTTTGTTTTCTCAAAGATAATATACACTTCAAACGAAGTTATGAAAGTATATTTCATCATTTAAAGTACGAAATATGAAGGGATGGACAAAAAAGTTTCTCTAAAACTATAATGATACTAACTTGATACTAGAGATAATCTAATATAATGAAAATGCAACGACGTGCGTAAATCTAGAAGAAATTAGAGAATGGCTCTACCGGTTTGAATATTTCTTTCTTTTGGTCGCCTTGAAATAGGGGTGATTTAGGAAAAATAATAGGAAGAACCTAAAGAAACACCCGAAAAATAGGGAAATGGGACACCAATCTATCATGCCTGTAAGAAATCGTATAGGTAGGTATGTTATGGATGATTAACCATTAGTTATAGCACCGAACATATTATATGTTCGGTGGTTATAGAAAAAAGTTATAGCACGTCACTGGAGTACGACCTACTACCCAATTCTATATTATTATTTCTCCTACATGGGATTAATTATTCATTGTCAATTCCTTGTAAATAGTTTATTCCACGGAATTCCGTGCTATCATGTTTTTCAAGGTACGTCCAAAGTCCGAGTATGAAAACATCAGACTTGATTCAGTTCTGGGAAGTCTGACGCATCATTTATTATGTTATTGTCGAACAAGCCAGAGCCGGACTTCCACTACGAATGGGTACAAAATATTGAAATTCCCTTTGATGCGGAAGATGTCGAGAAAAATCCTTCATTCAAACGTTGATAACAACATATATATATATACATACATTCAGTGTGAACTTTTGGATAAAGAGAATTCCATTGCCGACATTCGTTTTATTTTCCACTTTCGCAATTATCTTGGCCTTTTTGGCTGGAATTGAAAAGGCAAAGGGTCTCACACCGAGTCTAACCAACACAAAAACGTCTACAGAATTAAATTCGTGAATCAATATTGTTTGACAATGGAAAAAAATACAAGCGAAAAACCTACTTTTGCATGCTGAATACAATACTGTCGCATCGCAAATGTTATTAGTCATAAACCTTTCCTCACAAAGTGCTTCCCTTGAAGTGCGAGGCCTGTATTAACTATTGACCCCAATTTAAATCCGTTGGGGATATTGATACTTCCGGGGCGTTTGACTAATAGGCCGAAAATACTGTTCGATTCGATAGTTAACCTCTGATCAGTGGCAAACAGAAGTTATAAAAGTATTTAATTCATTAACGCCCAAGATATTTTTTTCTCGACAAAAATGTAGTATTTGATTTTCTTTTGTTTTGCCCACATCGTTTTTTTCTCCTATTTCAAAAACACCCTACACCGTGCATCATGTAAAATGTCCCCCGTGTGAAAATTCAAACGCTCGATTAGCTTAGCTTGGAAAATTGGTAACCCAGTATATAGGAAAATGCTTACTTCAAATATGCTATTGAATTCCGTAACGACATTGTTCGCGGAAACAATTTACTTTCGAATACAGGACTATTTTGTATCAAAAGTAGGTTTTTCATCCGTAACTTTTTTTATTACATCTCGTTTCATGAAGTTGATCACAGAAATATATTCAAATTTAGCCAAAATGACAAAATGACTTTTGTTCATTCATTCATTACTTGATATTCTTCAACGATAATTTTTTGCAGGTCTCAATGCTTCCGAAAAGAAATCGTTCGTTTTCTTAAGGAAAGAACTGCCTGTCCGTTTGGCCAATATAATGAAAGAGATAGCCCTGTTACCAGAAAACCTGCTTCGTATGCCTTCGGTAATCGCCGTGAACGATTGGTACATGCGCAGCTTCCAGGAGATCATCGAATTTGAGAAGAAAGATCCAAACGACCAGATCCTGGAGCATTTCTGTAACGAACTGGTGAAGATCAGAAACAGGTAGTCCTAACATATGAGAGATCAGTCTGTTTCACCACAAAAATTCTCCCCCTCTCGGTTTCTTTCTCTGCGAGAGTTCATTCTTTGGGGAATTCTTTCCATCTAGCTGGATAAAATTCCCTAAAGACTTGTCAACCAACCCCTACACTGCATTCCTTCATCTTCCTTATGAAACGATCTCCCTTTACGATCGCGCTTTCTGCTTCGCTTCTGATGCGCTCAGCCTAAGGCTTTTAGAGCGTCATGTCTTCATGTGATGTGGTTAGCTTAAGAATAACCAAAACTGTAAACAGTTATTATCTGTGTCATCACAAAGTTTCGAACATGTGCAACTTGCAACCTGCACCTGTGATATAACTTGCATCGCTACAGAACCACAATTTATAGCTTATCTGTGACAGAAGTGTTTCATCGCACGTTTCATCAACGTGAACTGCAGCATCCTAGAAGTATGGAGGACATATATGCAACTTGGACTCGGACAAAACAGTGTCTCATCGTATAATCTATTCGATTCATTCCCAGACTTCCTCACAAGAAAGAACTTTGTTTCTAAAAGGTTCAACACAAAATTTCATAGCGAGATAGTTTCACGGTACGTCATCCAAGACACAAGAAATATTGAAGAACTCAATTTCATCACAAAATTCCAAAAGTTAAACAATGTTTTATTCCATATGTATTTTGAAACTGCTTTTAAGTTGAAAAATATTTTAGGATTGTTGCTAGAACTAGAGTAATTCATATAGTGTGTTTTGACATCGTATCTGTACCGACTAATTTATTATTCGTTTCACTCCAGTATAGTGTTTGATGTATTTCGATCAAACATTGTTAAATATTATTGTTCAAATATTATGTGACATTTGACAATCTTCGATGGAGCACTCCTGTGATAAAACATGGAGCATTTGGAATGGGGCAGTAATATTACTGCTCAATCAACACATATGATCTAATAACTGCATTATGTCAATCAAATGTGCTGAAACATGTGATTTAACTTGAGGTGGAAGTGAAAAGCTGCCGTAATATTTCATTAATAACTTATAATAAATCAGCTTCATACATTCATCATCTGTATAAAAAAAGTATGCAGGAAAACATAGTCAATAATGGAAAAGCGAATTGTTTAGATGTAGGTATTTTTCAACAAGACAATGGAATTGAGGGAAAATAAAACGAAAAATGAAATAAATATTACAAAATAGTTTTTTTGGGTCTCAGTAACGAACTAGGTACATCGACCCACCACCATTTCACTTCACTTCATTTCAAAACGGAGATTAGACCACAAAAAAACCACAAAGTGTTATAGGTTCTTCACTCGGTTCACCCTTTCCATATCCCAATCGAATGTATCATTTTGATCAAACCATACTAGTGAAAAGTACAATTTCATTTGAAAAAACTTTCAAAACTTTTTTTTCATGTCCAGTATATAATTCAAAAGCCGACTTATTGGCAGCAATAAGAGCAATAATTTCAACGTTAGCTACTTCAGTTTTCAATAGAACGGCTGACTAGGCAAAGCCAGTTGTTTTCAAAGTGTTGTACTGTTTTGGTTTCATGTATTTTTTAACTCTCATCGTACTAGATGATGTAACATACTAAAGTGACTTTTCATACTCATGTTGAAAGCTTATTTTCATTGCCCTGATTATGACAGAATAAACTGTCGAAACGACGGATTTGAAATAATATAGATTCTGTTACCGAAAATCTAAACCCAAGAAACTCACTATTACGTAACTATGCTGTCTTCAACCTGAGATATCTAATAGTGAATATAGTTTGGCTTGCGGAACAACACAATTATCAGGATCTAGGTATTCCCTATATTCCTCAGCAGGCGTTCCAGCCTCTTTTTGGTATAACACATTCTGAATTCGATAGGTATTTTCACATCCTTATGGTACCTAATTTATGTTCTGATGTTTCAGACATTCAGATGTGGTTGAGACAATGGCTCAAGGGGTGTTGGAATTGAAGGAATCTCACGACGTGGACCATCACACGGAACACAGTATTCAGTATTTCCTGGACCGGTTCTATATGTCCAGGATCTCAATCAGGATGCTTATCAATCAGCACAGTAAGTAATCTACAGGAATTATAAACATAACTCTAATACAGTCAGTTGTTTTCAATAAAATAGATAAACTACGAGAAAATGATGTACAGTGAATAGATGTGCATCTAAACACTATATTTTTTTGAGGAATGCTAGCTTCGCTATCATAGAAACGTGAATTCTGACATATAACATAAGGGTGATCGAGTTATGTAGAAAATTTTCCTCACAGAAATGTAATTATGAACAGCAAGAGAAATTTGACGAGGGCATATATGGAACAATATAAAGCACTGGTCAGATAAAATTTTCCAGTTGTCTCTTACTTTACAGAACTAGCCAACAGATTGTATTGAAAATTTACTAGTATGCATAAGTATGCATAGGTATGCATAAGTATGCATAAGTTCTACCTACCTAACTTCCTCCCAACAACTCCCAATGATCTTTTCTTCCACCTATATGTGACGTCCATTTCAGATAAAAATTGATTATTTTGTTCTGGAAAAGACAAAAAATACAAGATATTTTATTTGAGAAAATCGACTTTCAGTAATTTTTTCAAGTATTATCTCATGAGCGTAGGTACCAAATATCTGCATTTTTCACCACTCTGCATAGAGTAATTGAAATTTGGCTCTGGATAGGAAGCCTCATGGCATCACCTTACTTCATACCGAATTTCATTTTGATGGTACCTGAGAATATAAAAATAACAGCAATCTTTGGAGGTCACCTATTCAGAAAAAAAAATGAAATTATTTTCAATTTCTAAAACGGTCACAGATAGATAAATAAAGAGAAATATCAGGTAAACATTATAAGATACGGCAACGCCGCATTGTCTATAATATTTAATATGCATGCTAACAAATTTTCAGAACGATCTGTGTCAGAAACCTCCAATTAATTCTCATCGTGAAAAAAACTGTATAGTGTGCTTCATAGTAATAATATGATGATGGCAGTAATATAGTTCGTAATCCTATGAATTTTTATTTCTGGGTATCACTTTCTCCAATAAAAATCCAAAATAGTCAATATTTGTTTTTCTTCCTGCTGTGTTTCAACGTGAAACTAATGAATTTTCGTTGAAGCAGTCTTTGAATTGTGTGGAGAGTCTTTCTTCATGATGACTCACTGTGTAGGAGGTAGGTATAGCATTACAATGTTATATTTTGGTATATAAAATATTTTTCCAATCCATATATGTGGATGATGATTATCACGGAGAATTTCTAAAATAATTTTTCTGGCATACAATGAGGTGAAGAAGCTGAAAAATATTGATCATCTTATACCAATAATTCATGAGTCTCTTCAGTTTATGTTCTGAAATGTCAGAGCGGTTTGAGAACGAGAATAGGTCAGCTCAGCTGTTCTTGAGTTATGGCGGAAAAATACTGTCCATTCTATCTCAATACTTTGTTACTATAATAAAAAGGATCCATTTATTGATATACTACCTACTCATTTTGGAGGTTATGTTGTTCTGACTTGCCTTGTACACATTTTTTTAGTTCTCAATTGATTCTTTATTCAATAGATTTGGAGATGTTACAGTGAAGTTTCATTCACAATATTATTCGATGGTAATTTTGTTCGGTGAATTAAAATATCATATCAACAAACGTTCGGATAATACGATTTCAGAATATATATAATCAGATAAAAAAAATGGAATACATTGAGTAAACTGTTTCGATAATATGAACAATATCATTTCACTTGACCTATTTTCCCACTCTAGCTCAATTATCTGTTTACTATCCTTGGCAATATTTACACGAAAAAGTTGCAAATTTCATTTTCGTCCATTAGTGAATTGGATTATAATGTTTTATGATACGAAATTCATTGAATTCAAATTTTGAATCAAATGAATGTTCAATTAGTAAGTTTATACATTCAAATAGATTAATAAGGTCGTCTACTATAGAGATGAGAAGTTGATTAGAATAAGTGAAACCGAAAGTTTTAGAGAACTCACTAATTGATTTTAGATTATTCTGAGAAATTCAAATGCTTTATAATAATTTTTGATTCATCTTAAGAAAATTGGCCTCCATTTTATAATTGATTGATTTTGATAATCCCAAAATGCTAGCTGAAACATTCATAATTCTTCCGATTTTGTACCTTTTATAGTTCTCATACTTTAGTTCTCATTGAGGACACACTGTATAGGCACCATTTTCTAACGAAACAAGGCATGAATGATAAAATCGTTCGTTGAAATGTTAATTGTTTACTAAAAGTATGGCGCAATAATAATATTTACATATTTCGGTTCATTAGGTCAGTTCGAGAATTTTTTTCAGTTTTGAAGATTGTTTTCATTGCATACGGGTGGTCACGAGAATTGGGCCAGCTCTACTTTTGTGAGCTTTTTAGTATGAAATATTGAATTATATTGCAGGAGAGTATCATCTAGTGAGGCTGTATGAAATAAACACGTTTCAGATGGTACAGTGATTTATTTAATTTTAATATTGTACCATTAAGTATTTGCTGTTGGCCTTATTTCACGGATGTCGTAGTCCCACCGTCCTATATCCGATTAATCATTCTCCCGCCGATTAATGGATAATTTCAATTGAGATAATTCGAAAATAACAGGTGATAACTGAAATTCTCATGAATCAGCCAATTTTGTATCTTACACAGATATTGATATCCTAATAATGGATATCATTTGATACACTTTGTATACACCATTATCTAAGGAACCAACGCGTAAAGTGATAAAATCTTTTATTGAATTGTTATTGTTCATCAAAATATGACGCAATCATAATATTTACATGTTTCGGTTCATCAAGAAAGTTCCAGAATTAATATTTTTTGTGAGATGGTAAAGATGGTGGGCGAAATCTTCCATCATGTATCGAAAAAGTAGAATAAATATATATATGTATATACAACTATGATTACAAACGAAATTATGAAAACTATTTCGAAAGATCACATTGTTATATAATAGGAGAGTTCAATAAATAGTCGCAAAATAAGAATCAAATATTTCTTGATCGTGCCATCTTTGGGAAAATCACCGGAACATTGTCTCCAATACTCAATTTAATTTTTTTTACTGAACTCTCTGCGAATCAATGCTTGTAATGCTACAATGGCTTGCACCATTATTCCTCTAAGCAATACCTAGATGATAAAATGAAGTTAATGTTCACCATGAAGCCTAAATATTGAATACCCATCGTCCCAATTATATGCATTATAGCGAAAAAATGTTGAAAAATTAACTTCGGATCTATACACAAATTTGTCTTTGAAAGTGTCACAAAAAGTGAAAATTTAGAATAATGCAGAAACCGATTTGTATGTGATAACATTGGTTAGAACGACTACAGTTTTATAATATAACTTTTACAAGGTTGGATTTAAAAGCAGCTTTAAGAGCTAAATCTGTATAGTCATCATCAATACAAGATATCATTATTATATTAGTCCTTTTATCAGTACAAGATTTTTTGGATTTTGTAGTTTGTATTATCCGTGAACATGACAATATTTTTCCATATTCATTGGAGGAAATCTCATTTAGGTGTGAGAGCAATGAATTGGTAAGTTTTCCATGTGGTAACCAGCATAAATCATTTCTTGGTAATTTATTTCATGTGAATGTCTTCATTTAACCCTCTTTTTCATTCGTCATAATTTTCTTATTTCATTTGGTTGTCTCATCTGATAATTGGCAGCCACCAATCCGTAGTTTCAATCTGTACTGAAGGGCGAAACTATTTATACTCACCATAATTCCCAATGTTTCATTTCAATATTGGATATTAGGGAGGAGATTAGGTTTGAGTTCTGTCTAAGGTTATTTATTTTCTTCACACTCACTGAAATTAATTATGCAATTCAATTCTCAGCTACAAAAAGTAGAGGAATATAATTAAAATTCTTCACCAATATCGGATATCTCTTGGAATGGAAGTGAAGCTCAGATATAAAAATTTGTTCAAATTATTGCACAAGTTATTTTTTCAATTCTCCTCCATAAAAGCGAACAAACCTATAGCTTCAGGGTCATGATCAGTTTATGGGTCACAAGGTATTAGCAATATACTGTGGTATTATTTTCAGCTTCACAATTAACTAATTCATTTTTGACCTCCTACTGAAGGTACAAATTAGCTTTTTGCAGCTTATCGGACGGTGTCAGGTGTCGCCGTCCAAAAACTCATCCAATTTGAATGTTTCTATATAAATAAAACTGATTCACAATTCTGTCCTAATATTTAACTGTGAATTAGTCTTGGTTCGAGTTGAACCAGTGAATTAGTCTTTTTTAGTTGAAAATTGTATAAGGTTATGAATGAAATTGAGTTCTTGTCTGATAATAAAAACCAACTCTGCTTTTTGGCATAAATCGAAATAATCATTGGAATTTGCAGTATATGAAATCAATGATACCTAACACGGGAAAAGAATAGAATACAACATTTATTCATACTGAGCAACAAATAGAAATAATTTCCTAATGAATCATGATCACAGTTTTATAAAATAAGATTCTCAATACACAAAAATCATCAACAACAATTAAGCACAATTGGAAAGGATCAAGCTAATATATCACTTGAATGAGCTGCCCCTCCGTTTTAGTGAAGTTATCTAAATGACAGTTTTTTATCACTTCATTCACAAGGCTGAGATACTGTTGAAGAGGAAATACGGTCGTCGATATACGAAACAGTCCCTGAAGAATGTCAGGTGAATGAAAATATTGACTGCACATTGAATTCTTGTGATCATCTTAAAGGGGAGATGAATAAGGGCCATAAAAGCATTCTCATGTGCGGCTATAATTGATTCAGACTGGCCTGTTATGAAAGTTAATCAACGGGCATACAACAACAACTCAACCATTCGCCTTTCTTTCTCACTTTTTTTTTTTTCGTTTCTCATATCACGTCCATTATGTGTTTGCATCATACTAATCGTATTGAAGTTCACCTTTTTCCAGCCCTGCTGTTCGGAGGGCAGGTGGAGAACATGCCCGGACCCAACAGAAGCAAGTACATCGGCTGCATCGACACGCAATGCGACATCATCAGCGTCATCAAGGACGCCTTCGAAAATGCCAGGTTCCTCTGCGATCAGTACTATTTGGCCTCGCCCGATTTGATAATCGACGTCTCGCATCATAACCGTAAGTGTCATCAATCAGTATCATCTGCACCGAAACGTCTTGAAATCTCAGGGGGTGGAATTCGGTGGAATTGAACTTATTATTAATCGCCAAATATTCGTAGGCAGGTAGATACAATGAATTGGAGGTGACACTTTGAGAATCCTGAAACTAATAACCGGAACTGCAACAACTATTCAGGGACTAGATGATAATATTGAGACTCAACCATTTCAACTCGCAACGCCGCCAACACTGATTCACACAACTTTTGTTTGAATGATTTTCGTTGATGAATTGTTGTAACTGATACTTACCTAATACCAGATTTTACGACACTTATTACTCAAGGCTCGCTACTATATTCCATAGGCTGTTATTCAAGAAGTATAACTCCCTGTCTGAACTCCGTTTGGCCAGCAATCGCAATATATGCATCGACTCAATGGCTGTCGAACGTCTTCGACAGGTGCGATTGAGACGAAACAATAATTATCAATAATGATGGGCATACGCTTCCTATTAATATGAGTTGAAGATCAAGGTGGATATAGGATGGTTAAATAGTTTCATTCCAAAACATGTAGACTTGTCAAACAACCTCACTAAGGCTGCACCGCTTGAGTATAGATGGCGATACGATCGTCGATCTTGTACTGATAATGACGGATATCTGACGGCGACGGATAGCTAACGGTTCAATATTTACATTTGGGTTGAATTTCAAATTCGAATCATGTTTTCAAGAGTTTCCAAGAAAACCTTTGACACCTAGTGTCGAACTTGGACAGCCCTAGTCAGGTATCAAAATTCGATTCAATCAAGTAGGCTGCAGGTTACAACTTTTTCTAGTGGCTGGGTAGAGGGAGTTGGAACACCAGTCTTTATTTACATCATGTTGAAGATATACGGATTTCTCGAACGTTCCCGCTATATAAATTCATAACAGTTGCCGATTAGAGAGACCTGCCATTCAAAATCTACTCTAATTGAATTATATTCCGATACACATCGGAATGTTTCAAGAAGTGCCTTATACTTTCATTTCAGTGTGTCAGAAAATTTATTGTTCATGAAGCATACGCTGAAGCTCTTAGAACTATTCTCATTGATGTCTCTAGAACATCTCAGAGAGACCATCTCTATCTTTCTTCAGATACTTCTATGGTCGGTTCCCAAGCATCATTAGTCAATAGAACTGCAACGTTGTGAAATTCTTCGTCTAATGAACTTCTCCTGATGCTTTATGACCTCCAAAATTCTCCCTCAACAATCCATCGCTGGCGAACACGATGTTTCTCGAACATTATAGGTTCTTCTTTCGTGTTTTCAATAGATTGAAAAAATATTCAGTCTTTCCTGATGCTTAGTACCTTCAAACTTCGAAGAAATATTCCAATACCTACCTATTTCCTTCTTTTCCCAACATTCCACCGCTGGCTATACAATGATCAATGTTCAACTTCGAGCCTCTATAATATTTTGTTACGTTTGTTCGGGTACAGGGACACTATATGAACCTCGCATGCATGGGTAACTTATTTGGTATTTTTTTTTCAGAACTAGAGCAAGAACAAGACATAAACATTGTCTACGTTCCCTCCCATCTATATCACATGCTCTTTGAGTTGTTCAAAAATTCTATGAGAGCAGTTATGGAATACCACGGGTCCGTGGATCAATATCCGCCCTTGACTGTGACTATTGCCAAAGGAAAAGAAGATATTTGCCTGAAAGTGAGTCAGTCAACTAGTCATGATACTTAATCTAATAAATTATGAATAAACTTATTTATCATTATTTTTCTGGGATTATGTCTCCTCGTTTCTAATCAATAAAAATAAGGGAAAGTTAGGACAGATTTGTGATCTGCCACAAAATGTCACTCCGTTTTAAATTAAACCTTTAGATACCTAAAAGAGAAATTCTCTATTTGTCAGTGACGACTCCTTGTTCTCTTTTTCAATGGAAATACAAATATATGTTCAATAGAGACAAAACTTCCACTTACCTAAGTGGACGTTTCAGGAATGAATCTGTTCCCGTTTTCAACACAATTTATATGTTTTCTCTCGTAAGTTTCTCAAAGTTTTGTTGTTTTTACACTGAAAAGTGACAAGATGTCAGACAGAGGGATTCTGGTTATCATGTCTTTCTTTGTTGACTGATTTTGAAATTACCACTTCCATATTCAGTTTTGAGAAGTTGATGCCAAGTATTATCTATATCAATTGAACGAGAAGCAATACTATTGTCTCCTTTCGGAAGTTATTCTGAAGTGCTTTATCGTGATTCGTTTCTTTACTCGGCAGTTGTCCGACCGAGGGGGCGGCATTCCGCGCTCCACCACCGAGCACCTCTTCAAGTACATGTACTCGACGGCGCCGCAGCCCAGCAAGTCGGACGCCCATACCGTGCCGCTGGCCGGGTACGGATACGGGCTGCCCATCTCCAGGCTGTACGCGCGGTACTTCCACGGCGACCTGGTGCTCATGTCGTGCGAGGGGTACGGCACCGACGCCGTCATCTACATGAAGGTAAACAGTCCTTGCGAAAATGGGTGTCCCGAAATTACATTAGAAGTCGATGCTCTCTCGATATATGTCCCAATTGAAAGATGATGACCAATCATTATTATTTCGATCCACATTCCTCCCATTCAGCCAGTGCTTCACACTTTCGAATCAAACACAAAACTACCTGCATATGGAGGTTCCGCTTCTTCAAGTCATCAGATCTATTGCGCAACTCAGGCTATGCAGTACCTTCGCAATAAAATTTACTTATCGTGGTTCAGCTTATAACATCAATCCAAGAGAACTATGCTCAGTGTGCAATCAGATCGAGCAAGAAACAATTGAACACATCCTGTTCGAGTGTCCTATTTACACTACCATGCGACCTCCTAATACACCATCCTTAGATAACATCAATAACTTGATTGATACTCTCAATAATATTACGCCCTCCTCTGCTAAAACTGTATCATCACATAAATGTAATATATTGATGCTTCGCTCATTCATTATGAATGAGTGAATAGGTCTTTCCTCTTCCATCTGATAATTGAGTGTTGTAAAACTGTGAACGCTATTACTGTCTTAAAATTGGTATATTTAATTTGATTGCTAGGATATGTATTATATTATATTTCTTGAGTTCGACCTTCTCCTTGTTTATAAAACATATGTTTTAAGGAAACAATAAATAGATTGATTGATTGATTGACATTGGAAGATTTCAACCACAGATTCTAGGAACAGAAATAGTAAAGAAAGTTCATATGAACACGGGTCCAGAAGTAGCCCCCTGGGAAGTTATAGCCATCTAAAAGCGAGCAGGAGATGATGGTTTTATGTGAATGTTTTCAAAACCCTCTTTAATGAATTGACCAAATTTTGTTCATGCACCTAACTTTTTGTATCCGGTTTGGAAATGTTAAGAATTTTCCGAAATTTTGATCAGGAGTGTAGGAAATAGGTGGGGCCATGGGCACTTTTCCTGTTACCTTTATTCTTCATGCAATTTTCGGCAGTTTGACCAGGAATCTCAACATTTTTACTCAAAATGGTACTCTTGTTCAGTTTCGGTAGCATTCACCATTTTCGAAATATTTCGATATTAAAATTCTGCTGCGTAATGAAAATAGTACTTTTTCCTTAATAGGAAACCAAATTTTTCGAACATCTTCTTTCGATGTTTCATCCAAGATATGAAGGGTGAATAAGAAGTATAAATTGAAAAATAATATGGTAGGTATACCTTATTGATAAAAATGTACTATTTTCATTACTAAATGGCTAAAATTTATGACTAAAATAACATCTGCATTTCGACAACAAGGTAGTCTTCACCGTACATGCGAATCTCAAATACATCGTGGGCGACTCTGGATAAACAGTGGTGACGCTAATTTCGAACACCAGTTGTGAACTCAAATCATGTATCTTTATTTATCAATCTCAAGACAAATATGTTGATTGGTATAGTTTACGAAATAAAAATAAACTGGAGAGTACCAGATGTGAACCGAATCTTAGTATTCAGTTGTGCTGTCGACTGAAGAATCAAACCAGTGCCTCCCAAACAAATGGTGAGGGAATCTTAGATCTCTCGAAAATTTTTTTCCTCAAAAGATGTTTTTGAAATTTATTATGTCACTATGTTTCCACTATGCTCCAATTCCAGAAACACAGTGTAGAGATAGTGAAAGTACTCTGCCCTATTGTTATACAATTTATTTTGCCAAAATTCTAACGTACAGCCTACTTGATATCACTATTGGAATTCACTCGCATTTTGTTAGGTGGCGACACATGATTAACAACAAGATCAGTATCATCTATGAATTACCAGTTGTTTTGAAACGTTGATTCAGAAGTTGTAATGTTCGGTTACTTCTCAATATATGATTATGATTACATTGTAAGAAATCTGCAATAATGTCGCCATCTCTTGGGGTGTTCATAACGACTAGGCTATTTTTGCGGAAAATGCTGCTATATTATGATGATATCTTGCTGATTGAATGAAATTCAGCAAACATATTTAAACATTATGATTTAATTCAATAATTGCTTCATATTCTATTTCCGTTTTGTCCTATCACTCATCATACAATCAGTGTTACAGCTGAAGTGTTATTATTCGAATTCGCTTACATACATATCAATTCAGGGATCATTTAATGGCTAGACAATTTCTGTTCAGGATCTCCTCAGTACTATTCCTGGAAACATTAATGAATAATAACAATCTCTATTGTATAATTTATCACAAAAACAAACATTTCATAGTTCAAGAGTGCTCAAGGTGTAAATGTTTTTAATGCTGTCAGTAAATACGAGTTAATGGTTCTAGGTATACGATCATACGATTTAATGGATTCAATAAGTATTCGAAAACAACAACGATGACTTGATAATTGGATACAGTAATTGAATGAGGAATGAAAATAGTTGAATAAAGAACATTTACCTGGAACTGATGAACTGTATATTTTCTGCCAAGATTTCGGGAGACATGTTGCCCCTGTATTTGGATAGTTGCCAAGTTCCAGTATCATCGATCGTATTTTTCAGTAACAATAAATATTGTTTCCGGTATAATTGTGTGGATAGTATAGTGAAGTTATCAAATATAACACACTGCCTTTGTATGCAAACCCGTGTCGGCAGTACAAGTCAAAAATAGTTACAGGAATCCATAGGCACCAATTCAGCGGGTAAATACCCCTTTTCTAGAAATAAATAGCACATCTCATTATCCGCTGAATCACTTCTTGAAAACTACAATAGTGATGATGGAATTGTTAATTTGACGTGTACATATTGGAGGGTGGAATGGTGTGCAGAAGCAGTGTCAAATTTGCCTAAATGTTTTTTGATTGAGCACACCTTTTCCTTTACAAATATCGCGTAAACTGTTGAGATTTTGTGTTTAATGAAAAGGGGTTTGCAGATGTCACGGATTTTTGCTTTACACATGTATTCAATTGCACTTATTTTTAAATAAAAACTGCGTTCCTAAGATGATCATTACACACCACATAGAATGGATTTCCATACCTTAAATGATATTCAACATTTTCATAAAATTTCAATCTGAAATATATTTCAATACCTAGAAATATTGTATTATTACTCATCATATTATTATGCCATGAAATACTTGTATCGTTCACAAACTGTGTTATTTTTTGTTCAGGGAGTTCGGCAGTGTTGATAAAATCATACTTATTGGTCTCTCTAGGAAATTGGGATGTGCCAAATAGTTCGGGCGATTACTTCACCAATTCAATTAGGTTTTTTAGAAAGGTTTTTTTCCATTGAATATTAGTATCGCCTAATTGGAAATTTTTCACGTCCTCCAAGTTACTCAGTTGTGTACCTTTAGAGTTGTATTTTGTATGTTTTTTTTCAGGCTTTATCAAATGAAGCGAACGAACTCCTGCCTATCTTCAACAAAACCACCTCCAAATTCTACAGGACTATCGTTCAAACGGGTGACTGGTCGAACCAAGCAACGAATATTGGTGATAGGCAAATGAGCACTAGGGTTAAAAACCACCAGTTACCGCACTCGTGTCAGGAATCCATCAGCGAGGCGCTTTAGTTGAAATAGAAGCGAGTCGGAAATATCTCTAGAAATTATTGAAAGAAGAAAATGTTTTAATAGGAATAGGAAGGAATAATAAGATAATTTCGATAACCTAGACAGGTGTAGAACAACACAATAGTGAGGGTAGTTGTTTTCTGTTGAATACATCATTTTATGCCATCATATTCAAACTTTTGTCTATAAATTTATACTGTTGAAAATACCTTCTATTTCAAATATATCTAAGCAATACTCTGCCAAAATCGGAAATTAGGGTTATTTTCAATGACGTTCATCACGAAAGATCACATGGAAGTCATAAACGTATCTCATTATTTTCAAAAATGTTGAATATTGTGATACACAAATACCGCGTGATCCAAGGTGAATGTAGAAAAGAAAAAGGCGGTGGAATGAAAAAAGAAGTTGCCTGACTGAAAGTGACATGTGTTAAGCTATTTATTCAATTCCTTCAAAATTTCATCTCTACATATTTCTAGTCATAAAATACTAATATTTTTTTTTCTGCAATCTGTTTACGGAATTGTTATAGACGAAAATCGCAGAATATTTGAATATTGATTATTTTCACTATCCATCTAATGGCTATCCAAGTTTTATCATACAATAAGTTGACGGAACAGTGATTTTAATTATAGAAATTTCTAGGCACTATTCATTCTCTATTTGGTATTTTTAATAATGAGATGTTCTAGTTGAATTGCGATAGTAACTGATTTTTATTATTTGACAAGCTAAATAGTTCAATTCCTAATTGAGGAGCTTTATTTATAATTCTTAGGTTTAAGTGTGAGATATTGAGCACCTTGTATATATATTTTTTGATACATCACATGGTTGATAATGTTCCAAACAAGTATTATGCGCTTTGTGAATCAAAATTTGTTGTAAATAATTTCCGTTGTAAATAAGTATCACAGATCTCTGAATTTCTTCTTAACTTTGGCTCAATATACGACTACAATATCTTGAAATGTGATTGATTATGTTGATTGGTGATTATAAATAAATAGATTTTTTACAATAGTTGTTTTTTTTTCATTGAAATTTTCAAGAATTATGTGAAAATTGATTTGATTGATTTGATATGATCAACCATGGGTTGATAGTTGATTTGCTGTTTGTACTTAGGCATGAAGGCATGCCTTTATGTGTTCAATAACAATTTATAAATGTAGTACATTATGACGCTCATTTCCGTTGTACTACTGGTTGCATATTGTTGGCTAAAAGCAAGGATGGACTGACACAATTGGCAATTGAAGAGTAGAAAAAAATCAGCGATAAGCAGTGACAGCTCTGAAATGAAATTTGTAGTTTGAGCTATATCTCTTCTTGAACTCGTAATATAGTATGAATGCTTATTGAGTTTTGAAGAAGAAGTCTGAATATTGCCATTTGAAACAATTCTCGTTGAGCAGCAAATAATTTGCTATGGCTGTGTACAAATTTTCAGTGGTCCCAACACCAGAACTCAATATACTTCTGGAACAGTATAATCTGTTATATCCTTCCTCAAAAGGTTGCCTATAAACAAATTCACAACATGGAGAGATTATCTGGTTTCTTCAGTTACCCAATTTTCCATTGATATTGATATTGATGAATATCTAACATTAAATTTGTTGGAAGAAAGAAAAACAAATAAGTTAACAAGTAATAAGTATGCAACTTTCATTACCTTAGAGATAAAGTATAAAAATATGTCTTCCATCTATCAACTTAATGGTTCTAAAATGTTGAATTTTGATACACAGTATAAACAAACTCAATTCCGTTCTCACACTGCTTTTCATCTGGAACATCTGGATCACTGAAAATAATATATCTTTTTTTATCATACTGATAAATTCATATCATTTCCGCAAGAACAAACCGGCGTGTGTTCATTGAATAGCAATTTTTTTTTGAATAATTGTCATTTGAATAGCTATTACAATATTTTGTAACAAAAAACTATACTATTATTATAAATTAATAATAGTAGTTTGCACGAAGTTGAAGTTTCAGCACGACGCAGTGAGCGAGATGCTCAATCGTTAGAATATGATGAACTAATAAAATAAGGATAAACCACTCGAGTTGTACAGAATATTTTTTCTCAGACTGAAATCACTCCTTTTGAATACTTCAATCTTGCTGTCGTTGCTGACAGATTAATATTCATCATAACCATTGGCTTTCAAAATTTAGTAGTAGTTACCATGTTAACATTCAATATAGGGATTGTGATTGGTTGGTGAAGGAATCAGACAATACACAAGTGGGAGCAAAATATTGCGTGCACTCTGACTTCATATCTCAAAACAGTAGCAAATGCTGCTGTTGATCAAACAGGGGTCAGTAATAATCACTGATATTTTACTAAATCTTAATGATATGAACAAAATTATTAGTTAAACAATCAGGAAAAAAAGTTTGATAAATAAACTTGATAAATAATATATAACAGACCATTTTAATCAACATAAAAACATAAACTCACCTGATTTTCTCCAAGCTGTCAGGTAATTTGGGAAAGAATGTATCACAGTCGAAGTCTTTCAATATTTTCGTCAAGTATAATCTGTAGAAATTGTCTGATTCCATTGATTCCTGAAAAAAAATTATACAGGACATCAATTCATTTCTTATTGAACATCAAGTTTTCGCATTGGGGTATCGGAATCGGTAAGAGTTAAGAGAGTCAGCTAATTGAGGTCAAAAAAGTATATTTCAAAGACAATTATATTGCCAAAAAAAAATTTGATCTAGCTTCTGCGGTTCTGGAGGTATATCGGAGACATTGACAATTTCAAAATTCATTTTCTGTATCTTTGCATTTTACTGAGTTTTCTGAATATTTTGCCATCTACATGGATGTAGATATGTGAACCAGTGCACTCTTTTGTGTTTAGAAAATTTTAATTGAGTTATACCCACCCAGAAAATTTTCCTGGAATGGAAAATTTGCAAAACAGTAGTAAGCTTACTTGAATATGCTGTAATGAAGAACAAAGGAAACTAAAAGGTACTTTCTTCAATATTCCATTTTTCATTTGTATACCAGTTGACACAGACTCGATAGAGAATTTGAAATATTCAGTTATTTTTTCGAAAATTACATCAACTTTCGATTTTCAAATGGAACACCCTTGGAAAACTTCATAATATAGATGGGTTGCCCATTGATGATACTTTCTAAAGACATCAGAGTCCCATTTTAGTGAGTGAGTAAAGAATGTAAAATAAAAACAGATGAGGAATGAGTAGATACCATGAGACTGTGACACCCAGCACACTTGGTTGTTATTGTCTTGGATATGACAATTTCGGTGGATGTTCATATAAATCACCTTAAAAGTTAATATTTCAATTTTAATCAATATTAGAACTTGAAGGAATCAGAAAGTTCTTATGAATTCATATTGACCAGAATCTAAATTGGATATCCATATAAACAAACTCAGTCATAAATTGAACTCTGTATGTTATTCTTTCAGGATCACAGCAAAATATAAAGACATTGAAGCTCTGAGGACTCTGCATTTTTTGAACTTCCACTGTTTTTCACATTTTGATGTCATTTCCTGGAGAGGTTACTCCAAATGCAACATGTTATAAGCAGTCAGGTAGAAGATAATTTAGAGAAATAAATATATCTCAGAATATATTGTTACAGGTATTTATGTATATGAGTATTTCTACTCGAATATAGGTCAAAAATTGATGCGTTCAAATAACAGCATGGTAAAATAATGGTGAACTAAAATATACCAGTCCAGACTCACCCTGACAAAAAATTCCAATGTAGGTATTCCAGTAGTCTTTTAAGACTACTGATGAAATTGAAAATCGAACCCTGCTGTTAAATTCATGTTACATTACATACAACATACATACATTACATACAAAAGTTATTGATCAAGATAGAACCACAAAAATACAGCATATACACATAATTTTTTCATGTATTATATAAATATTTCAGTGTAATCCAAATGTTTGTTTTGTTGTTTTGGACTCCAGTTCAGCAAGTTCACCAAATTGGATTTGTGTATTGCAAACTTTTTAAGTACAATTTTTTTTTTTTTGAAAAAAATTCTACCAACACATCAATTATCAACAATGTTCTTGCTTGTTTATGTTAGTATAATATAGTTAGCATTTCAGCTTGACTATTTCATTCTGATTTAGATTGTACTGTAGTTATAGTGGATTATATCTTATTAGTATTACATTTCACATTTTATATTATTTACATTACTCAAGTTATCTCAATGTCTATTATACTATATATTATATTAAATACACAAAACAAGTGCAATAAATAACGTTACACTTTCATTGAGTAAAGTTTTTTATCATTATTTTTTTATTATTATAGCAATTGTTTATTCATGTTTCGAAACACTCACATACAGAATTTTGTATGTCATCAGTATTACAGAAAAATTTAGTTGTACCACTTCACTAAAAAAAGGCTACCTGTTAACTAGCACTTCTAATGATTCTAATAATCCAAGAGCTTTAGTTTTAGTCATGAGTTGATGAATTTTTATTGTTTTATTGTTCAAGCATTACTAACTAATATCAAGACAATATGAATGTAAATGCTTCTTCAACTCATGTTAAGTAATTTCTACATCTTTGAGTACATAAACTTATTCTGATAGCTCTAAACTTACCTTATAAATGTTGCTCCCACCAACTACCCAAACATTTTCATAAAGCATTGTAAACTCCTCATCCATCAATCTATCAATACACTCTTTGAAGCTCTTGAAGCTGTAAACATCAGTAAAATGATCCAAATCTAGATCTGACCTTGACAAAATGAAGTTTATTCTGTTCTTTAAAGGTTTGAACGTACTGGGAATAGAGTCCCAGGTTTTTCGACCCATAATAATCACATTTTTCTTGTTGGGGTCAACTGTTTTAGTTGTCATTCGAGTAAAAAACTCCATTTCAGTCCTAGAAAACAAAAAATTCGTAAGATTATGGATAAGACTTCTTTGACATCTTCAATTCACTTTAGTCTCCAGGGTAAATTGTTATTTTTCCCGATTCCCATGTTTTCACATGCAGCAGCAATCAAATACAGTTTCATTTTCATTTTAAATAGTGAAAAATAGGTCGAACTGGCCTATTATTTATCATTTGAAAAAACAGCCTGAAAGGTAACTTTGGGCAGAGATAACTCAGATAACTGCTGTGGGTAAACGTCCAAATACGTCAACAGGTCGCTCTGTCGTCTGTCTCTCACAGATTTTTTCTTATTCCAGTGAGTTTGAAGTTCTGTTTGGCAGCATCTTGGAAAGAGATTAGTTAGTTCCGTTAACTAATCTCTGATCTCATACTATCTGCTATGAGGTGGCTAACCATCTCAATCTGCTAGTAGTGTCTGGTCATCAGTTAGTTGCATGATGTAAGGGTTAGTTGCATATCACACATCACATTTGTGTACGGTTTGAACTGTTACCTCTGTGAGTGTTTTCTACAGTTGATAGTCTGTGTTCGTCAGTTCTGCCAACATTGAATATTCACAAAATATTTTACTCTCAACGACTTAACCTACTTTTGAAATTTAAATTTATTGTCTAGAAACCATGATCTAAGGGAAATCATCACACCTCACGCTCTGTTCCAAAGACTTTGGCCTATTTCGGATATCTTCACTGTTATCTATACTGAGATCAGTATCTTAAATTTCTACAATGAACGGCGAGGGAGCCCTAGAAGAAAGGGCTCACTTTTTGTCTGTTCTGAACACCTTCAAAAGCTACAGGTGAAAAACAGAATTTTCATCCAGTCATCAACTCATCATCTGTATTATTTCAGAAAACAGTCTCTATTACGAATCCACCATAGAGAAAGATGCTATGATAATCTTCCTTTTCACCACCAGAGATGGCTTGAAGACTACAAAGATGATCTGGAATTGCTGAAAGGATGTATTGAGACGAATGCTAACTTCATTCCTCTTGTCTTGAGAGATGCACATTGCATATTCGAGAATGTATATTCCAATGATACTTCTTCCCATTCTGAACAAGAAGTAGGATCGTTATCAGAAGGTCTTGATAAGGTACTATTTATATATCTCAACATGTAGCTCGAGTATAATTATTTTGATGTATAACTTGTTAGGTACAATCTGTATTCAAGCAGCTTATGAGAGACTGGAGTAGCCTGGGAGCTAAAGAACGTGATCAGTGCTATGGTCCAATTATCAAAGAAATATTTGATTACTATCCCAAAGAGCAGCACAAACGCAGTGATATTAGCGTCTTAGTGCCTGGAGCTGGCCTCGGAAGGCTGGCTTTTGAGATAGCATCAAATGGTTTTGCTTGCCAGGGTAATGAGTTCAACTTGTTTATGCTCATTGTATCTTTCTTTGTGTTGAATTTGTGCAAGAAGGTTGATGAATATGAGGTATACCCATGGATACATCAGTACTGTAATAATACACGAATTGAGGACCAAAGGATCAGCGTTAGGTAAATTAACTACAATTATTCAATGATCACCATAAAGACTCAATCAATATGATTCCTTATCAATTCATGAATAACTGTTGATAAAACCCAAAGCAAAAATCTCGGCAAAAATACTCAACCATCATAGCATTTAATGTTTTTGATTTATTAATACTCATGTGCTACGTATATAATGACATCTGTTGAAGTGGAAACAATGGCCAATTGATCGAATTTTTTACAGATTTCCTGATGTTATACCAATGCCAACACCAGAAAGCACATTTTCAATGTCTGCAGGTGATTTTTTAGAAGTCTACACAAAGCACAATGAATGGCATTGTGTGGCTACATGTTTTTTTATTGATTGTGCACCAAACGTAGTGGATTTTATTGAAAGAATCTTTCAAATACTCAGACCTGATGGTCTTTGGGTGAATTTGGGCCCTTTACTGTATCATTATTCTGATACCACAAGTTCAGATAGTATTGAGCCTAGTTTGGAAATTGTGATGAAAGTAATAAAAAAGGTTGGTTTCATGATTGAGAAATGCCAAACAGGCATCAAAAGTAAATATTGCCAGAACCCTAAATCAATGTTGCAACATGAGTATGACAGTGTTTTTTTTGTATGTAGAAAACCTTTGATGAAAAATGATGATTTTGACAATTCAGAGGATTACAGTGCTACTACAAACTCACCTAGTTCTTGAATACCTACTTGTAGGTAGTTACCTCCTCAAGAATGTAGGTAGTTTAACTTGTGAAGGAAACATTTTTCTTTTTGAGTTGAGTGTTGGCTTCAAGACTTGAAGATGGTAATCCTTTTATTTTTTTTTATTTTTTAAAGGGTGTTTGTTAATTTCTTTAAGCATCTTCAATGAAACACTTATTGCTAAAAAAAAATGTAATTCAGTTTCATCCAAACATACAAATAAGTTACCCAAAGATAATTAAAGCTTTTTCGTCTCCATATTATCATTTCTTTCCAGACTTCTTGATACCTCCACCAATCAGAGGACCTTTTTGGGATGCCTTGGCTTTTGCATCCTGCAAAGCTTTTTGCAACTCTTTTTGTTTCTGTTTGTGTGCTAAATCGTCATCATCAAGTTCCTTAGAATCTTTCTTAGGAGCCTTGAGTGGTTTTTTCTTGCCACCTTCTCTACCAGACATGTTGGAAATGTGAATGTGTTTACCTAACCTCAAAACATAAACATAAGCTGGTTTATCATATTAGATCAAATGAAAGAAATATCTTACCTCAGGATATTTATCGAGTAGCAAAAGACAGCAGGAAACTAATTTGGTATGAAGACAAAATATCTGGCTCCAGAGGAAAGAACGTGTTTTTTTCTCTGAAAAGTACCTGAAATTCTCGAAGTGACAAAAGAGCGACGTGTGACTTAATGTCATTGATGTCAAGTCACAGAACAGAGATTAATTTGTCTTCTGTGGTTAAGTCGTACGGTTCAGGGTGAGATGGTTATAAGTTCAGGGGTTTCATATTGCTGTAATAAACTAGCTAGTTTATTACATCAATGGTTTCATGATACAAGAAACATGTTTTATTGTATCACATGATACTATAATATATAAGTTAAGTATAGTATAGTATAGTAGGAGTTTGGCTTTTTAGGAAGAACGATTATCACATCGTAGCTCTGGCTTTAGCCATAGAATAATTGCTCTAGCCAAAAACAATTCCGATAATTGTAAACAGTTTTCCACTGGGATAAATTTATCCTTTGTTGAATACATGTGTGTAACAGGAACCAATACATGTTGAGGGTGGAAAAAGATTGCACCAGTGCGACGAGTGGAGAACGGCATGAGTGAGTCTCATGTTATCTTTATTCAGTCTCTCCCACTGTTCCGTACAATGCGTCAACATTTCATTCTTTATACTATATTCTGTGACACGACTCTGAAGCATGATGTAAGGCATAATTGTCACCATCCTGTGAAGCAACTCATGAGCCCATGGCGTGAATAAATATTTATTTACGCCATGATGCAACTTATGATACTATATAGGTATACGATAAGAGAACAACTTTTTCCCATTTTAGTAACAGGAATGCAACCCCAGGGTTATTATTTTCATCTGACCAGGGTTTCCCCTGGTTTTTCTGTGGCTGCGCTATAAACCATCTTGACTTAACTTGAAGCTTATTATTCCATTGTACGCGAGGAATCAGATATCCTTTCAACTAATGCCTAGAACATTTCCGGTATTGTGAGTGGTATCATGACTGACTTAGTCCATGCTCACGTATCCTCAAAAAGATATTGAAAAAAAATAAGAGCAAATTCGCACACGTGTATTTTTGTGAACAGCAAACTAGAATGAGTTTAAATACTAAGCACTCTTAGATAAGCCCTCAGAATATGTATGTGAGCTTCCAGAACCTGTGGTGAGGTTCATCATAGTTATAGAGGATTGAATATTTTACCTGCATTTTTTTCTGGAATTTACCCTCAAATACTGAATACGTCCAACAAAACAGTGTGTCTCACTTCGGATGGAAGCACTCCCGTTATTTAGGATATTCAAATTTGCAGGAGCTTGACAGGTACTAAATATATGCACTCAAGGGCCTAGAGATTTACTCATTGTATGATTTTTCATGGAGATATATATCTACTCAGAAAATTCTATTATATCTCCACTCTCATGAAAGCATACAGTGTGTGCGATTTCTAACCGAAACACTCCCTCTCAATTTGGAATGCGTTGACAGATACGAAATATTCATATTTTATTATATTTTAACTAAATGAGAGGTCGGAATTCCAAAAACTACAAGTAGGAAACATATGTTCAACAAAAATGGACATCCTATTCGATTCCGTCACAGCTGATATACTCTCAAAAATTATTCCAAGTAAAATCTAATATTTTTTTCGTTTATCTTTTGACAACACGAAAGGAAATCCTACAATGTTCGAGGAACATCGTGTTAGTCAGTGGTGAAATGTTGGCAGAGTAGGAAGGTATTGGAATTGGTCTTGAAAGTTTTTGGAGGCCGTAAAAGTATCTGAAAAGAAAACTCGCTAGGCAAAATAATTCTATTACTTCGCCGTTATAGAATGCTTGTTAATGAGAAGTCCGTCATCATATGTTTCGATTACCAGCCTGAACTCGTCTACCTGAAATCGCTCGTGGTGGCATGGATAGACAAGGTTTCCGTTGAGCACCGACCGTGGAAATATCTATATAAGAGTGAGAGATCGCTCACCTTTCTGCGATGTTCTAGAGAGGTCAATGATTTCGTGAGTATTGGCGAATTCTGAACTTCTAACATGTGAACAGTATTCCAGGAAGCCAAGTTTTTGTGAGGCAGTTATTCTCGCAAATGGACCTCAAACATGATGATCGTCCAATGAGAGAGCGCTGTTGATGGTGATACCGAGCATTGATATAGACTACTTACTTCATAGGAACAGTGGTACCTGACATCATCATACGAGACATTGTCTGATCTGCCTTTCTGCATGAGTTTTTGTTGCATTGAAATATCATGGATTTCAAGATCCCCATTTCATAATTATTGCTAGATCATCATTCAGAGCATCGACCTCTCCGACTTGCACTTCTGGCCTCATTGGATGATATAATGCTCTAGAGGACTGAAGTTTCGCAGGAGGCCTTGGTGCCAACTCGGTCTCTTTATTACCACCTGAATACAAGTGAATATCGTCACTTTTCATATTTATTGAGAAACCGCTTTACCACGAAACATTATTATATCATCAAAACAACAACGAAACGTACCAACACAAACACAACAATTACTGAAATGTCACTCCAAAAGCTTGATATCAGTTTTGATGAAATACCAAAATCATAGAGCCTATCGATTCCAATGACCCACCATGTTTTTTGTTGAAGAGAAACCAATTTTTGAAATAGAACTGAATATATTTGAAAATACTACTTAAAATACCTTTCTACCTCTTCTTATCTATCTAATGAGATACAAAGAAACTAAAAATACTATATTTTCGAGAATAGTTTCCTTTGTGGTGACTGAGATCGACCAAATTTCTCGAATTTCATATTTCACTGAGACAGCGCTCATGTATCCAACTTGTTTCATAATCTCCCCATGATCAAGAAAAGGTGTGAGGCCCACATCACACAGGTCTACTCCGATGAAGTGGTCAATATCCACACAAAAGACTTGGCTTCCTGTTCTGTCCCAGCAACTGCTTGCAATCTACAAAGAGCAAATTCGACCTGTCTTAGAGTACCGTATTCACATTGGAGTACCAAGCTGAAGCTCTTAGATTCTATTCGCTTAGTTGGTGATCCTACAATCACGATTAATTGATCTCTCTAGAACATCGTAGAAATATATTGGCGATCTCTCTTTTTTTATAGATATATTTAGGGTTGGTTCTCCACCGAAATCTCGAATATTTATGCTACCACGGAGCGTTTGCAGAGGTGGACAAACTTGGACGAAACTTGGACCCATTCATCATAATAGATCGGCAAAGCTCCATGTGGATTCATTCGCTGTAGAGTATTTCCTGATACTTATATATGATCTCCAAATTTTCAAGAAAAAATTCCTTCTTTCTCAACATTCCTCTGGCAACATATGTTGCAGCCTAGGTAGTCTTTTGTGCTCCATTATGGAATTGATTGAAATTTACATCATTTGGTATAGGCGCTATGAAGGTAGGGAACAACCTTAGATAAGGCCTCGATACTGTGTTTACAGAAAGATTTGAGGCATATTTGAAAAGGATCACATGTTTCCTCAGTAGCTATTAGTGAAAGATCACCCTGTGCAATTTCTTTGTTCATACTTGGTTTCATAAAATCGCAATGACATATGTTTTTATGCAAGTAAGTATGAGCGTTCAGATGCTTTTGAATATCGCGCGCATGAAATCTCTTTCCCATCACTATATCGACCGTCCAGTCGGGGCAAAGTAGGGGGCAAAGATAGATTCAGCGCGTGGCGCAGCGATCTGTCGATGAAACAGCTGACTAGTCTCAAGTGAACTAGCGAACTGTCAATTTAAGCAAAACAAAGTGAACCTGCTGTGCAAGTGCATACAAGACAACTTTCCAAACATTTCCAGAATGTGCCATGAAATGATAATGAACTTCAGTAATAGTGTTGTTATATAGCATTCGAAGAAATCGTGGAGAAATCTGGCACCCACAGTAAGGTAAGACTTTAATAGATTCTTTCATAATATTTGGTCAATGGATGCCATTTTGTCTCTATGTGACAAAATTAGAAATAAATTATAACAGGTACATCATTACTCGATTGGCATTTTAGAGTGGGAATGTTTTCTTCTCTATTGTCATTTTCTCGGTCATTTCACTATAACAGTCTTTATCTCTGTTTGTTGGTACATTCACTTTGTACAATTCAGCTGTTCTTTGTTTTTCTGGTCTTCTGTTCTGGAAAAATCAATTTTTCGCTAAGAAATAAGTAAGGTAGTCGATATCGTAAGAAACTTGCATTATTGTATAGTCAGGTCATAGGAAACATTTTTAGTTCTGGTATTATCTGCGTATATAGATATAGATCATACAGAACACGTGTAACTGTGATCATGTTGCAAGTCAAATTATTATTTCGCAAGGACAAAGATAGATTATAGGTGGAAACGAATAACCTTCTTTTATTACTGTAATAAGGAAATATTTATTTCAGAATTCACTATTCCTTTCTGTGAATCTCAAATCATGAGTCCAGCTGTTTTCTACCTGTTATCCTGAACAGGATTTTCTGTCTGATATTTAGTAATATTCTGGCTATTACAATAGTTAACGTTTAATAGGTGGGTTTTTATAGGTTCTTAGTACCTACCATCAATACCTATCACTATTTTCATACCTAGTAGGTACCAGAGTAGGTACCTATATAGGTAGATTGTTACATTAGTTAGCTACCTACCTGAATACTTTTACTATTGAGATACCCACTGATGAATTCAGTTGTGTTCTACATGTTCTCCTGAACAGGAAGGCCCATTCAAAAGGTATGTTCCTAAACCATGCATGCTATTTTGATTCTTTCTAGAATATCAAATTTCAAACCAAGGAAATTCCTAATGATGATTACTTACTTATTATTGGTTGTTCACAAACTGTAGGCATCTATTTTTACTATGAAATCGCTTCTGTTTTTGTTTGGATACCTACTTACATTCCACTCATAGTTCGTTCCAGTTCATCTATTTATGTTTTTTCTTCTTCGCAAGTTGATACATAGGTACATATTTTGTCAGTGGAAGAAAACATATTGACTACTATCTATTGAGTTCAGAATGAAATGAAGGAGACAAGTTAATTTGATCATAGAGAATTCCATGCAAAATGAAATTTCCGAAAAAAAGAAAATATTGCCACACACCATTCTCATTGTACCTATATCAAATAGGTAGCTACCTATTCTCGGAAATATCTATGAAAGTGATCGATATCGGTCGATATAAGTACTCAACTACGGCACTACTCATGTACTTACGTTTATCTTCCTATAGGTATTTCATCATTTTAACGCAACATTTCGAATAATCAGATCATTGATCTTCCGGAACAAAAATCATATATTGCACAATTGGTAGATATATTTAGAGGTATATTCGATTGATTTGAAAGTACATTCTATGAAGAATTATTTTAGCAGTGAAAAGGTGAAAAAGCTATATATTTTCGAATGATCACCATATCGTGAAATCTCCTAGGAAATAACTGTGAAATATCTCGTGAAGTGAGTAATTAAAGATGCAGTGCTCAGCACAATCAAGTTTTGGGAATTGAGAAACCGTGATATGCAAGCCGTAAAGTCTAGGAATTGTTTACAGGAATCATAGTAATACACTGGAGTATAGCGCATTTATTGAACAGCGAGTTGAATATCTGAAGTTAGCAATATATAAATTCAGAATAAAATATCCATTAAATACTGTCTGTAAGTTTTTCGAGGAGGTGGTACATTCATTCTTCAGCTTTTTAAACAATAAAGTAGAAGTTATTGAAAATTATTTCAATATATTTGTAGTATGGACAGATTTTGTGATCTGTCACAAAATGTCACTGCGCTTGAAATTAAACCTTTAGCTCCTGAAAGAGAAATTCTCTATTTGTCAGTGACACCTTCTTTTTGAAAAATTTGGAAATATAAATATTTTCAATAAGAATAAAACTTCTATTTATCTCAGTGGACGTTTCGGGAACGAATCTGCTACCGTTCTGAACACGAATTAGAACACTTTTCTTCGCAAAATTCTTCGCAATGATCAGTTGGTTTTGACACTGAATAGTGACAATTTGGCAGACGGAGGAATTCTGGTTACAAGGTGTTTTTTATTGATTGATATTGAATTTTCCATTTTCATATTCAGTTTTCAGAAGTGGGTGCCAAGTTCCATCTATATCAACTGAACAAGAAGCAATATTATTGTCTCCGTTCAGAAGAATGCAAGCAGACTCTTTGATTTTCCCTTTTTGTTTGTTGTCTTCTTTTTCTTAATCTTAATATTACTCCAATCGACCATATGTTGTCCATTTTCAGTAAGGATATGTTGAGGTAATTTTGATTTTTCAGTATATCTTTTCTTTATATTGTTCTTATGCTCTTTAATCCTTACTGATAGAGGCCTGTTAGTTTCACAGGTATAATATTTTCCACAAACACATGTTATATGGCGTGGAGTGTGTCTGAGGATGACCACACTCAATCGTAGAGTGTATTTTTCGTATCCCCTTCGCTCTTATAGATTTTAGGATCATACCTATCCAGTTCCTGAAGATACAACGGTGCGAAATTATTTTTTTTTAGAATTACCAGTATTTCTTGACCAATGCAATAACACTGCAAGGAATTAGGTGAATGGTCCATTTCTTTGATTTTTTTCGAATACATTATACATGATAGATATTGGTGTCGAAAGTGGCAAATGGGGAATTTGGAATTCCATTACTTTCACCACCTTTCACTCGCTGGCTGTCAGTTGTATGCATCGTAACAAAACCCTTTTATTTCTGAATTTTCCATCCACCGTCTGGGACCGGGTGGTTGACTTCAGTTTCTTTTGTTTGCGTTAGCGCAGTCTACTCGATTCGAACGTCGTTGAACCAGGTTGAACCTTGAAAGGCCGCACGCCGGAGCAATGGCAACACACTCCGAGGGGTCAAAATAATCTAGAAACAGGGTAGATATTCGTCGTACAAACCCTCAGACAATGGCATATGTCAGTATTCATCTCAATATTCACTATTTGATATCAAATACACATAGGCGCTCGCAGAAATAGAAATTAAAACAACTTCCTACTCACGTAAAATCAGGAAATAGTAAATATCATTTCACAACATGATTCAAGATGAGAAGAACGTTTACCTCTGGACAAAAAAACTGACAATATTGAATATGAATTCAAAGATATAATCACGTGTCCGGATATGGCACTTCTTGGAGATTGGGAAAACATACCTCAAATTGCAGCTCCAATGAAAAAAAAAACCTATAGAGATTATGTAGATAATCTTGAATTTGGTAGTTGAGAAGTCCATGAGACTTTCCAACTACCTGACTTTGACTGAGACTTCGACAGCTGTACTCGCATTCTTTCTATGAAATTGACAGAAATTATCGTATATATTTCCAAATAAGCATTTAAGTTTGAGTTCAACGAATTGAAAAAGATTCAATGATGTGATGTTCCATTGCAAGTTAACAAATTCAAAAAAACTTATGAGAAGTTGATAATAGATCTGTGAACATAAGACGAAGAACATAGAAGTGAATTAATGATACCTAATTGATGAACATTTCATCAGAATTATTTTTATTTTATAATTTATTTACTGAAGATTGTTTCGTTTTTTAATGTTATTTGAATATTCCACCATCAAATATTTTATAATTCTTGTCATTTCGTTGACTTGAATCTATCGCAGCGTTTGACCCGAGTTAGGGCCTATGCCTTTCACGTCATGTCAAAATAGGAACGCACTGTATTTTTCCACAAAGAAAAAAATTACTTGATTCACTGATTATCATTCAGACCCTCATCATGAAATCATTATTTCAATTTCAATTCGAAGGAAACATACTGTGGTTTTGAACGGTAAAGGTGGCTATAGATTGGTGTATTAACAAACAAAGTTATGACGTGTGTTTGCTGGCTACATTGTTATTATTAATAATACACTTTCTAGATCTAGAGGAAACCGAGTGTGGTGATTATTTCGCATTGATATCTATTACGTGATATGATATGTTATTTTTCATGTTGTTGTTCTACCTCGAGTGAGCTTTAGATGAATTCAAGCTATAGGTACGGAACATTTTGTGAGTCAACTGCGAAAATGATAACACGGCCACCTCTTCTCCATTTCATTTATTATATATATCTTTTTACACCTTCCGGCTGACCACCTATGTTTTTCCTTTTGGCCTCAAAGATAAATGATTGAAATTTGGGACATATTGCATAATATCAAAAATGGAATATCCGTTGTTTTTCGAGATAATACCTTCAAACCCTGATTATTCCTGATATAATAATATACAGGTCCTGTATATAATGAATCCATTTGAAGTTCCAAAGTCAAATCTTGGAGTGTAAAAATAATTGTTGATGTGCCTAAAAGTTCAGTAAGTACACAGGATGTCGCGAATTTCAATAATCCATAACTGAATCCGAAGGCCGAAGAAAAAAGGGCCCAATTCATGTAAACAAGCATTGAATCCTCGCCTGAATCAGTACAGTAATGGAAAAATATCAACTAGTATAACCAACCGTTTCCTCATCAGAGTTTTTGATCGAATCCACATAATTTTTGCACGCTACTGTACTTTTGATTGCTTAGATAGATAGCATTTGATAGATAAGGGGATGCCAAGTTCTTTCTATATCAACTGAAAATGAATCAATCCGTTCAGAAGAATGGAAACAAATTCTTAGGTCTTTGTATTTGGTTTTTCTTCTTCTGTCCCTAATGATTTTAATATTATTCCAATCAATCATAATATATAATGTTGTTATGTTCTTTCGAGCTCATTTTAGAGGCCTGCTTCTTTCATCTCTATTGAATTTTCCACAAACACAAGGTATCCTGTAAGACTATTCGATGATTGTTCTTTATTATCATCAACACGTCTGAGTTCTTCAGATATGGGATTTGGTATTAGGTATCAGTTGTTATTGTTGTGTTGTTGTTGTTGTGTTTTCAGTTTTTTGGTGTTTGGGAAACGAGTTGAGTTGTGGAACTTCTTCGATGTGGTTGATTCCACTATTGAAAATTTATTGATGACTTTGCTCTATCATGAAGTGATTTGATAATTCCTTTCTTATGCGTATTCGATGATTTGGTTGAAGTTTTCGGTATCTGTTTTTTTTTCCACGGTATACACTTATTATCAAATAATATAAGTATAGATACAATGTACCTCGGAATGCACTTCTTGCGGTTGCATTGGACATTTAACGAGACGATTGAATATTTAATTCGTTTATTTCCATCACAACGTCACTATCTAACGATTAACATGTGATTTTCACTATATTGATTAAATGCTATACGCTAGGGTATTGACCAAACAATTACATGACAGTCAGACTATCTTTACGTCATAATTTGTACCAAATACAAAGAAAATCTTTGAAATTTGGCAACATGCATTCATTAACTGTAAAAGATCGTAAACATGTAAAAGATAGGTAGCTGTAACCAAAAATTCATCAACGAGAGTTCAATATTCAGATATAAAAACCTTGAAATAGGTATTATAACAATTTTTTAGACATTTCAAAATTCTGTTTGTGCATTTCAGACATTGATTCCGTGAAACTAGGTTAAGGATGCGCTGCAACCAGGTTTAGTGGTTCCATATTGATTTTTCCGTTTACGAGCATTTTTTCTTTGTTCGATACTTGACAGAATAGCTGGCTGAAAATGCTGCTGTATGATGTACTGGAAAGATACATGGTACTATATTAAAAAAACATCTGCCATTTTTCAGTTTGAAGAGCGGTCGCAACATTGAAGGTATTTGCCAACAATCCAAAACATTTTCCTGACAGTGGAAATGAAAATGTGAACAAATATGAGCACGTGTAAAGGTTAACCTTGGGCAATCTATAATTAAACAGCGTTGCCAAGTCGAATTGTTCGAAGTCGAATTTTCCGACTGCATCCAGTGTACGAACATTTCCCTTGTTTTTTGAACTTTTCCTGTGTTCGGGATCACAAAAGAACATCAATATTGTTTCGTTATTTGGCATCTGTTATTATTTATAACAGTTCATTGTGATTTTTGTGGTCAATGTGAAGATTTGCAATTAAGCTTTTCTGAATTGGATACATGCTTTTTTCGTGGGATTGCTTGCCTCATAGGAATTTATAACTATGTATTATCCATTTCATCTTGGCCTACAAGGTTGTCCTAGGAATGCAGGACGAAACAACCATGATTTGATTCTGTGTTTTCTCACATGATTGATTTTTTTCTCCATTGTTCTGTTCTAATCATACCAATCATTTTATGGGTCTACACTAAATGTTTCGAAAGATAATATGACCAATACTGTCTCAAATTCGTGCTTCAATAGTCACAATGGTCAAAAAACTTCAATGGCCTGTTGGAATATAGAAGTCAAACAGGTCTATTGGAGGACAGCAATTGAATTTACTTGGATTCAACGAGCATTTGTTGAAAGGTTGAATCAATTTTCTTTTACACCCTGCATAATTCGTGCTGAATACATCGCTCATCACCCATACTTCGAATTGTATAAATCATTCTCTGTTCTTATTGCTTATTATGTTGGCTTTATTTTCCTTTAAATGCTGATTTTGACGGTTTCATAATGGAATGAAAATTAAAGTTCTAGATGTCTGAATAATGATTTGAAATTATGTTAACCATTCGTTCAGTAGAAAAGTTCTCGTTGTTTTTTTCAATAACGTCACTAATAACAAACAATTACTTTACTAAAACAACTAAATCATAATAAAATTCAACATCCCCATTGCGGTAACCGATATTTTTGGACGATCTTGATTTCTTTCTAAGAATCCTGAAAAAAGTTGAGGCCCGAATGGAATAAGTATCATATATTTTCATTTCAATTTATTTGTAATAGTTATTATCGAATAAATGATTTTCGTACTTCAAAAGTTCATTCGAATCAAACTTTAGCGTGAGCTTTAATGAAACAACTTCAGATTTGAAAACATCAATTTCAGTTCTCCTTCTGTTACCCTTCGTGTCGCACAGAACTTGCCTATGATAGCTAAAAATATTTCAGTAGTGACAAAAAAATGAGTCTGTAATGGCAACAACAACATCGTGTGATCTTATTAGATATGGTCCAGTTTCCACCATTGTACAAATGTTTTGAGAAATCAACCAATTTTCCCGACTTCCACCGACTTAGTATCGAGCCGACAACGTCGCTTTTGTAGTCAGCTGTCCAGTCCCGATGCGGTCTCGCAGGTCTGTCGCATCAGCTGGGTCGCGGCAACGTCACCCGAGATCCAGTGGCAACGTGCAGAAGGCCTTGGCCGGCCAATCGTGAGCTTGCCAGTCTCTGACGTCAGGTAGTGGGGGTGGCTAGTTACTTTGACAATCAGCTGTTCAGTTATATTTATCAAACAGTAATCCGGAAAATGGGAGATTGCGCCGTGCCCTCAGCCATTCCCTCTTTCAGTAACAGTTTTCCCCTGTGGGTGTGAGAGGAATGACGTAATAGGAAAATATCAAATTGAAGATTTAGGTATGCGTTCGAATGGAAATTATTTATACCTGCCTACACCATGATAGATATTTAAACATACTAATCAAGGCTAGACAATACCAAGATCGAGACTGAGATATAATAGAAAATCTACGACTACGTTTTGAACTTTATTTATGGTGAATTCATACACGAACTAACGTTCTAACTTGAAGAAAGAGAGAAGATGAAATTTGTTTTTGATATGAACACGTTCATCCTTGAAACTCAGGAACTCAAGTGTGACTTAATAAAGCCTTATGAGTTGACCAACTTTCAACTTTACAAGAATCTTCGTGCAAATTAGGTACTGCGTATGTTTGAGAGTAACAATATTACATTTTTCAAAACTTTCATGGTCAAAATATGAGAAAATGAATGTCAAAACTGATACCACCAAAGCACACAGCACACCCACGATTTCATATTTTTTTCACAATGAAATTGGATACTGATAATGAGTACTCACTAGTCACACAATATCTTCCTCCAGTATCATCCGAAAATAAAACAAATATGAAAAATATACAAAGCACGTTAACTTTATTCGAAATTGAAAAATCTTCGGACTTATTCACCTCTCAGAATTCCGAAATGAACCTGAATTCATCAATATCACCTGGAACTCAGCTTTCGGTTTTCAACTTTGCATTTTGATTATGTTATTTAGACATATCACTGAAATGAACATCTGGAAAATCAGTAGTTACTTTGAAAATCTCATGTGTTTTTGACTTACATTATTCAATGCATTTGAGAATGAAAACAAATTCTGAAATATCGGGATTTAATTATTCGTTAGTGCACAATAATGTTATGGTTCCTAATACTGGACTCTACCAATCAGAATTCCGTGCCCTATTTCACGAAAATCAGAATTCATCAGCTGCCAATGTTCATTGATTTTCGTAGATTCACACAGTATTCACACCAAGTCTATCTTCTCATATACGCATTTTTCATGGATTCTCATCATGCCCACCTTTTATCATAGATTTGTACCCTTCATAGTTCATAGCGAATACTCACGTATTTTCAATTCAAGATATATTGGTAGGTTCACTGTTCACATGTTTGGAGTTCAGTGCCCAAACATACGCTGAAGCTCTCAGATTCTATTCAGAAGAGAGCTTTTCGCCTAGTCGGTGATGCTAAAATCTCGAATTCATTGATCTCTCTAGAAAATCTCTTCTATAGATATTTCCACGGTCGGTGCTCAACGGGAATCCTGTTTATCATGCCACCACGAGCGATTCCAGGTAGACAAACTGGTCTTTATTCTATACAGCATTATTCATCAATAGAATGGCAAAATTGTGAAATTCGTTGCTTTTCAAGGAAAATTCCAATACTTTCCTTCTCTCCAAAAATTTAACTATTGTCTAACACAATGTTCCTTGAACATTATAGGTTTTCCTTTCGTGTTGTGACCAGATAAAAAATATTTTACCGTAAATACCGTAAGTATTTTTATTGAAGCCATCTAATCATCGTGTAGCTATCTGAAACTTGTTTTTGTGGATGGAAAAAGAGATTGTTCTCATCAAAAATTTCGGTCCACTTGGTGAACGTTCTGCTTCTGCTCCAATTGCTTGATTTTCAACACCTCCAATTGAGTAATATGTACCAATTGAGTTGTCAGGTCTACTTCGAAATGGCTTTTACATTGTTCGTTGTTTTTCCGCAACAGAAACTAGATTTGTATTATCGATTATCATCGGCTGCAATCCCAATTGTTTTTCGTTATTATTCCAAAAACCCATGATTATACCGTTTCCTTTCCTGATATTTTGGAGAGAGTGTTTCAGTCTACATCTTAGATAAACGGACAGATTTCATAATATAAATCTCGAATGAAACAATTGAAACAAACGATTGAATGTTTGAATAGGTATCTAGTTTTCCTGTGTGCGATCTACCGTGATAATTGTGTATTTTGTTTCATTATGTCAGTGAGTCTGCAGTCTACACGTGTAATAAAATAATTGAGGCAAAGCTTTAGTTTATCATTACTTTCACCTGATTGATACCTGTGGATAACCTCCTTTCGCTAGATTTTTCCCTTCCGTATAGATTGCATCAGCTCGACGAGACCCATTGGCGTGGTGGATGCTTCACGGAGCAGATTTTATTTTGTTTGTTGCCTATTGATTTTGAGTAAGGAGTTTGTTAGCATGCACGAAAGCGCTGTGTTCCAACAGAAATTGTATTTTTTTCAATTCGGATTTATTCCAGCCTACCATGTGATAGGCATACGCTATATGTGACATGGTCATGACATGCGACATCGCATTTGAAGTCATACGCATGTATCCGATATAACCTAAAATCTATAAAAAATAAAATCTAAATAGTCTGTTACTAGCAAGTAACAGGCTATTCTATATTCTATAAAGTATTCTGTATAAGCTATAGTTTAGTACAGTGATATCAAAGATGATTTTTTTTATTTTTATATTTTTGGTATAAATCATCTTTGGTAATACATAATAAAAGCACAATAAGGCATAATAAAAGCATTTGAAACATCTGAGAAATGTTTGAGTAAAAAGTAAAGTGAAGTAAAAGTATCTGTGGAAAAACATTAAATGAGATAAAAACAGTTTTAAGTAAAAAATACATATATGTACACCTCATTACCTGTTATAAATGGAGTTATAAATGAAAGAAGGAAAACTTGGTTTCAATTTTTCTTCGTCATATTTCCTCATCTTCTCGTCTTTTTTCTGAAGAGCAAGTAATCCAGTATTAAATTTTTCGAAGTCTTCAGGATGTCATTTGTGGAGATAATTACCGATATGGTTTTTAATAAGGATAATGGTATGGATTATATGGATAATATGGTTTTGATATGTAGATATATCCCTCCAATGAAATCAACGTATCGCGTATCGGGGACGTTAATCCCTAATTATCAGTTTCAATTGGCAATTATGGCAAATTGCCAGTTCAAACTGACAATTAGTGCTAATTGCCAGTTGCACTGACAATTATAAAAAATAATATCATATCCGTTCAGATCTTTCGGAGATACTACTTTTACTAAAAGTAAAATAAGTCTATAAAATCAGTGCAAATCACGAAAACACAATGCTCAGCACATACGACTAAATGCTGTTCTTACCCTGATCAGCTGTTGACTGTATTGACGGTCATATTGTCACATGAGCTGACATTGCCCAGTTCATCCACATATTCATCTCATATACGGCTCAATCTGATATCACCAAATATACGTCGAATATATGTAAAGAATGAACTTCGCATAGGTGTATCATTGTAACATCACATAACTCTTGATCGCACACGACAGTTGGCAGGATTATATGTGTTAGAAGTCTCAGGTATCTATCTCAGGATCGTGATATGGTTTGAAACTTTCAGAAAGTATTCTAATTATTCCTGAGATACTATGCCAGAACTTTGAACTGAACAAAAACGGATTAGTTATTATCGGATAGAGGATAGCAAACAACAATTTATGCAAAATGTGAAGATTCCAAAATCTTTTTTTGAAAAGTTTGGGAAAAATTATTACACACTTATATTTCGTACGACCGAATTTCGCTTCGGAAAAATATCAAACGAATACATTTCGCGCATCAACAATCTTTTTAACTTGTGAATTACGTCACATGGCATAAAAAAATATTCTCACGCTATCACAACGTTGTCGTTTTTTTCTGCTTTGTCTAGGTTGTCATTTGAGAATTTTGTTCTGCAATGACTTGATAGTGCGCTATATAAAAGATAAAATTAAATGCATTATCGGAAATAAGTTAACTGTGTGGTAAAATAAATAACAAGAAAGAAAAATTATAAATGACATTGTACAGATAAATATAATATGAATATTTTAATATGTGTGTAATAATGTTAATTTCCATATCAGTGAAAAACTCTCGAAATGGCTTCAGAGCAAGAACATACTGAAATCAGATCATGCAACAGCCCTATAACCCTAACATCCCCATATTAAAGCATACTGAAGTGATGAATAGAATACGTCACAATTTGTCACTATATTCAGAAAATATTTATAATTTGTAATATTTCAATTTTCAATCAGGGATGCAAAATATGTACCAGACCTACCTGCCTACTGTTTCCTAAGCCTGAACTAGGTATTTAGTTCTTTGAGATCCATCCGAATGAAATTATCCCATTGAAACAGTCATGGTAAGGGTTTTTAGAAACCATGATTTTCACTCATTTTTATGATATTGCACCTAAATATGAAGGAAAAACATTCGAGGCCTTGTTCAAGATTCAAGAACAACGAGTTACCGAACTTGAAAAAATATCAATGCGTCAAACAATCGGCGATGTGCTATAACTTTTCCTGGCAATATGGACTGCCTTCTCTCCCTTGACACCACTGCACTATACCAAGCAAATTTATTGACATCAAATGATCTGTTTCAGAAGTACAAAAAGATAATATTGTTTTTTATCTTCATCACCCTGTAAAGCTGATCTATGTTTATGGGTTTACTTCTTATATTTTCCATGAGTACTATCATCCTATCGAAGTTTGACACATACAAACTGAAACACCCTGTATGTGCATCACAAATGTCAGAAGGAGTTATATAGCGTCTTCAGAGTCTGATTTCATTCGGATGTTTTTGAAACTCCTTGATATACTTTTTTTATTAAATGGAACGCTTTATACAAGGCGCATCGATTGATAAAGGTTTCCTCCATCCTCCTGTTCTTCCTGCGTTATGAAGGCTTCTTCAGAAAAGCTTCATTAAATAATGTTGAGGTGTGTGAGTAGATGTAAGAGGAATAGGAGGAATGAATCAGCAAAAATCAAAATGCCCCTCCCCCCTGACTTTTCAGTGTAGCTTCGTGTGAGTATACATTGGATGCTTGATCAATGTATAGTTGTCAAAACTGACAATACGTTAGTATACGATGTCGTATGATGTTGACTCCGAACAACAAACCCACGTTGAATCGTGAAATAGTTTTCAATCACTGCTACTGTATCATAAAAAAATATCGTGCAGGAGATTCTGTAATTTCATACCTTCTTGATCATTCTGAAATTATCGACATCAGATGCAACAAACAAAATAAATGAGCGTCGCAAGTTCTCGTATGGTTATTCAATTGTTCAGAGACCATCAAGTAGGTCGAACACAACTAGATACGGAGGAAATGGGATTATGACACTGAAAAAAGTGTGGTAGAGCGTTATAAACCGTCTGAACATGGCGATAGAGCAGAAAATCTCGTGACTGTAGTTCAGGTTGGGCTTTTCTATTAATTTGTTCATTCCAACCATGAATTACGTGATACTCCGTTTGATATTTTCCATTGTGTGGGTCTGTGTCGTTAACACTCTGTGATTGGAAACAGATCGTGGGCGACTGAAAATGAAATTTCAAACAGGGTGCTCCAACAGTTTAGGCTTATTTAGGACCATATTTTATAACTTCATGCTCTTTGAATATTAGTAATTTGGCTTCGTTAGCTTAGACAGAACTCAAGACACACCTCCATGAACAATTCACAGCCTAAACCGCAGAGTCTAGCACTATGGATGGATACTTTTGTGAATGTATCCTCCAAAAATTCAGTATTATTCAGAAATATTTCATACAAAATTTAAAAATATCGTGTGTAAAATCTATCAGACAATTGTTTATGCCCTTTTTTCCTTTGTTTTCAAAGGACATTTGAAACTTGAAACATCAAATATGCTCACTGGAGGGCACTTTTTGACATATTCAGAATTTTTTCAAACTCCTGGTTCTTCAGGAAATGACAAACTCTCGATTTTCAAATCGAACACCCTATATATCATTACATTTTTGAAATCTTCATAATTTTGTGAATCCAGTGATACACAATAGTTGTTATTTTATCTCTCTGAACACAAATTTTTATTTTTCTTGGTTAGTCATGAACCCCCTCAATACATTCCAAATAATCGAAATAATGCTTCCACTAGCGATATTACGATAAAAAAAAAGTATTGCGGACGAAAATAACTGCAAAGAGTGAATCAAAACGTTTCTTTACTAGAAACTACATTTTCATTTTTTCAAATGGTCCCATATCAGAAAGTTTTCAAAAATATGATATTGTAACACAGGGTATCAGGGTATTCCATTAGAAAATAGAAATTTATACCGGTATATAGGGGAATAAAATGTGGAAAAATCACAAAAAATACAAAAAAATGCTTTTGTTCTAATCGTGATATATGTTTTCAGATGCAAAGTACAATCTCGGCATCCTCTGGACCTGAAACGGGCAGCGATAGTACGAGGGCAGATGTTCTAGTATCGGTGGCGACTCTGATAACCGAGGGACGCATTCCCGCAGGGCCGGACTCGTCCAAATCCAAGAAATTTTTCGAGGGTCCGCACAGCAAGCTGCTCAAGGGGGTCGATAGAGGACACAAGTGCGATTTGGCGGATTCTTTAGTGAGTCATTCACATAGAAATCATTTTAATTTCACCAATATCATCTTTGATTTGGATACTGTTACAACTTGAAGATTTTTTTAATTTTTTTATTGTGTACGAATATTTTTTTGATTCTTCGTTTTTGATGATTCTTCCTGTAGAGCTTATTTCATCGGTCTATCGACATTTTGAAGACCCGTAGCATTGACACGAACTGTCTGAAAGAAAAACAGGCACTTTTGATGCAATATATCTGACATAATTTGAAATAATCATATTGTGATACGATATGGATAATATATGACATATTTCACCATGAATCATGAAATTACCGTGTCCAGGTCCATGGTCCAGACCATTCCACAATGTTTGAGTTTTCATCAGCACAACGCTCGTCCCCACACGGTCCTTGCAACAACCGACCTCATCATACAATTTAGGTGAGAAAACGTCACACACCTACCCTAACAAGTGATTATCAAACTTTCCTGCGTCGAAGTCACACCTGGGTGTGACGAATTTCAGGTCCGACGAGGAGGTGAAAGATGAGGTCGTACGTTGCCCGACGCTGCAGTAGAGTTCTATGAAATGAGATAACAAAAATGTTACACGGCATGCAAAAATGCATCCATTGCAACAGGAATTATGTAGAAAGATAGTAAAGAAAGAAAGTCCAGGCTTTCCGACGATGTTTATGAATAAAGGTTTTTTTTTGTGACAAAAATTTGGAGACCTTCTTTACGGACAACCCTCGTATTCTGAAATACCCAATCGCTTCGAGTTTATTAATTCCTAAAATTTGAAGACCCGTGGTGTACAGGGTTAGTTATTATATTTTGACCTTCCTTACTACTTGAAAAAGGTGAGAGAAAAGGTTGTAGGGTTTTATGCATATTTTCTTATAATACTTAATAAATTACAATTGTTTGCATGAGTCACGTGATGAGGAACGAAAATATTTTTTTTTAAATATTTTTTCAACAACCCCTATATTTTCACATTTTCCTCAAGATGTTGCTGCCCATTCAAAAATTTATGGGATATGATATGTGCCATAAATTCTCTTTTTGTGGATTTCCTATTATTGTTTCTTGCATAAAAAAATATTTCAAACAACAAATCGCAAAATTGTCGAACAAACGTCAAATCTACAAATGATGTATTACACCGAACTATAAAATCACATGTTCTTGATATCAGGAGATGTAACTAGATGTAATATGTAAAAAGATATAAATTTAAAATCAGGATTCCTGGCATTCTATGATATCAAAGTTCGAAAAATCATTTCAAGAAGAAATTATATGAAAACACAATCGTCTAAATGGTTTGCTTTGCTGTAGATATCAAAGTTCAAAAAATCATTTCAAGAAGCAGTTATATGAAAACACAATCGTCTAAATGGTTTGCTTTGCTGTAGATATCAAAGTTCAAAAAATCATTTCAAGAAGCAGTTATACGAAAACACAATCGTTGAAATGGTTTGCTTTGCTGTAGAGATTATCGTTATATGAATTCCGGTACTGAGAAGAAGATAGTTTTGAGCAATAAACAATTCGTTTATTCTGTCGCTGTCGAAATGATTTTCAGAAGTGAACATTTTACAGTTTTTTCAAACATATTACCAATTTTCCATTGTGATGTGGTCACAGGTCGATGATAATGGTGAAAATATAAAAATTCTCGAATTACTGAATAATAATAATATCAATATTTACGGGTTTGTTCAGTGATACTATCTGTATATTATAAATAAGATACTCCAGTGGCCTTGTCTGAAAGTGGCTGGTAGGTAGTTGATGTGTGATAATACGAATTTGATTTGATTTTCATTACCTCTGTGCGAATAGTAAACTTGATTCAGTTATTGGTAACAATGGAAAACTAGTTCTGTTATAGGTCTAAATTAGAAAGTAGTCATATAGTATAAGGAAGGATATAGTAGTTAATTATAATGCAATGAAAATTTTCAAATATATCCCAGGTTTATGGGATTTTGCTCACACATAATTATTCTTCGATTTAAAAAACCTTTCCATTAATTTCACGATCTCGCAGAAATGTTTTTTATCACGAGTATAATTCAACGACTAAGATATTCACTCGGTGGCACTCACTCGCACATTTTATGCAAGTGAATGTAGATTATACGTCCATTTATACCAGCTCTTTTTTATATATGATGAGTGATATTGGCTACACCGTTCATTCATTTATTAATATCAAGGATATTTTTCAAATTCGACGACAAGAAACAAAATTGAGTATGTATCAATGATTTATGAAATAAATACGTTTGGGCTCGATAAAGCTTTTTTGTTTTATTATTTTTTATACGTGAAAACTGCTAGTCGAACGAATTTGGGTTTACAAATTTAGAGATTGGGTAGTGAATTATGTATAAAATAATGAACAATTCATTCAATATTCTTGTAGAAAAATATTTCACTTCATTAATGAATATTTTCTTAACATTGAAGAGCTCATTATGAAATCAATTCAGATAAAATTTATCTGATATCTTCGTACTGCCATTCTTCCTGGTTTCTTGCTAGAGAACTAATGTTTTAACTTCACTCATCCATCAAGCTCCAATGTGAGCTAAACTATAATTCATTGGGTATGTGGAAATGAAATCTTTGTATATTTTCTATTACTATGGATTTCCATCCAATACAGACAAGGTAAAATAATAAAAAAAATGATTGATTAGGTTCAGTTGATGTGCCGTGTTTGAATTTGTTTAATAAAAGTTCGTCCATTTCTTACAAGATTTTGTCCTGCACTATGTCATTGTTTAATCTAGGAATAATTGTTTTTTAGTGTCTAAAGTTCAAAAACGACCGTGAGACTATCCTGAATCTGTGTCGGAAGGAGAAAACGCTGTGCATCGAGGTCCTGCTGACATGCCAATGCAAAGAAATAGACGACCGTCCTGACAATATTGACGACATCTACGCTTTGGAACAGTGGCATTTCAATATCGAATCCAAAAAGTAAGAAGTTTTACCATAACATAATTTCTTGTTGTATTGATATTGCTTTTCTTCTCATTTTTGTCTTCTTCGAGACCTAAGATGAAGCATTTGTAGATTGTAGTTGGGTTACTAGGTTGTGATGTAGTTCCGCAGCCTCACTACTAGCATTGCGAAAATGATGTAGGGAACACTGGTGAAGCTACTCTATCTATTTTTCTATCCAATTTCTTCAACCACAACTTCAACGTACAGCTAACTTGATAACAGCATTTTATTCGTTATAGCGGAAAATCACTCATATGTTAGTTGCTAGCCCAGGTAGACAAACTAGACGAACTCAGGCTGGTCACCCCTACATTGTGAGACTCGATACATGCCGAACTTTGCTCTTGCAATCATCATTCATCGTTAGAACGGCAAAGTTGTAAAATATTCTGCTTAGTGAAGCCTCTCTTGATGCTTCCTTTCAAGAACTTCCAAGAAGAATTCCAATTCTTTCTCCTCTCTCCACATTCCACCGCTGGCTCACATGATGTTCCACGAACGCTATGAGTTTTTTCGTATTCTCAAAAGATGAAAAATCTAGCTTATTGTTGCGTATTTTCATGAAAAAATCGAGGTCATATCATTGGTGATGACAAGTATGTTCTCTAGGGGGTAGAAATCGAAACTTGTAGATAATTTGCAGCGATTCCTTTTATCCATTCTAACCTCGAAATGTCGAAATTCTACTATTTACAGTTTCTGAAATACAACCGGTGTCCACTTTAATCAATATATTTCTTTCACCAGATCCACCGAACCGCTCCTCTTCAACGTCAATCAACTAGCAAGCGCCATCAGATCGCAGCTGTACTTCTCTCAGATCACCGCCTGGCTGATGACGCAAGACGAACCCTCGACACCTAGAATAACGTCGGGCAACTTCCGCTACAACCTGACGCCGCCCGGCGAGACGCTGGCGCCCTCTCAGTTCTACGTGGACGCCGCTCGACACGAATTTCCTGCTACCGACATCGGCAACAGGCACCTGTTGCGCGTCTGCAGTTTGAGTTTGCCGAGAACGTCGACCATACCGGAGATCAAGTGCAAGAGTTGCGCCAAGAACAAGGTAAATATTACTGAAGTTCATGATAATGTATGAAAGAACGAATAAAAAAAAATTGTGTATATGCAACCAAGCCACTATGCTGTTTAGTTCAAAAAGGAATTGGCATTACCATATCCTTTCGTAATCATAGCCATGGCATAGAGGTTTGGCGGTTCTAATTCCTCTCTTCACTCTGTGGAAGTTCGATATCTGATTTCGGTTATGTGGTTTAATCGTGGATTCTGATCAGTTTTCAACTTGGATTATAACAAGTTGATGTGAATTGTAAGTGAAAAGTATCGGTAATACACTGGTGATCGAACTGTAAGCGGCTATGCATATGAATGTCAATAAAGATATGTACAAGTAGAAATGTGTTAGAGTGAGTGAGAGTGAGCTAGTACAGGCTTGTTCACACTCTGCGTTTGGTGTTCAACTTGAAATTCAACGGTTCTGTTAGGAATATTTATCGATAATGGATTGGATTGGATGAGTTGATTTTACAGTATGTCATTTTGATATGGTTTTTATCACACATTGTTCAAAAACTAGAAACTGACATAGTCTAGGCTTGGGCGATAGCCGAGAAATAAGACAGGCACTTTTTCGCATTGTGAAGCCTTGTGAAGTTTCATAACCTTCTGCTACTTGGAATTTTTTTTTTATCTGTGGATAACACGAAAAGGAAACCTATAATGTTCGAGGAACATCGTGTTAGCCAGCGGTGGAATTTTGGGAGAGAAGGAAGGTGTTGGAATTTTGAGATAGATTGAACTAAGGATAATTCAAATCTTCCAATAATTCGTTGCCATCGCTACACCCTGAAAGATTGCTTTGACAGTCTTAATATGAGATATCATATGTTTCTGAAGTTGAGATTTGAATTTGAATTACAACAGAACTGAACTACAATACCTGAACAATTGAAGTTGAATCACAACGGAGAGAGAGATTTGTATCTGTTTCAACAGAGCATCAAAGATTCTTAGCGTTTACTTTCTTGACCATGTCATATTCATTTATATTATATTCATATAATTATAATAAAATAAGATTCCTAATCATTGGTAATGTAATATTGTCATGATTACCATTTATCTACTTTTATATCAGCAGCCTCTTTGAATCTCTTATTTTCAAGTTTGTTTCTGATGTACCTATCACTTTTGTTGACTACTTCGATTTCAGAATATTTTTTCCGCTCCTCCCACAATTTCAGCTTTTTCTTCGTTATTGTCCGGCAACAGTGGCTCGGTATTCCATATCTCAGTTAAAAAAATGATTATATGAATGTTTTCTTCACCATGTTACCTGATTTGTCGAGATTTTACAAAATAAAAATAATTACCGTTGGGGTGATTTTCCCCAACGGTAATAATTTCAAATTGTTCAATGGCAACCATCATATCTTCGGATTCTACATCACAACTGAGGGGGGCTTTATGTTTCATACTAATATGGAATTATTGACGGTTTTCGAGATATTCAACAACAAAAGTTTTTTTCGCGATTTCCGACACTCATATTATTTATGAATTATTTATGTTGTGCCAAGCTCTAGTGAAATTATTTTCTGGTCGAATGTTGACCATCAGTAAATTTTTTGAATGATAGTTTAGAATGTGGAAATATGTGAAAATATTCCATTATTTTCAATGCCCTTTACCCAATATATTATTGGTCTCATGGAAGCGCCTCTGGAAGTAAACAAATTTCATTGAGCATTCCTCATAACTGAGTTGCATTGTTTCTCTTTTAAAGAATCTTGTTAATCCCCCTCTTCATTTATCAATATATTTTGCATCAAAATAAATATGTTATATATTCGCCAAGCGATAACACATAATCGTATCACCGTATATCTATGAGTCTAATACAATCTATTTTCGGAAATTCAAAATTGTGTTAGCCTAGGAAATGTGATACGATTATCTGTTATCGCTTGGCAAAATCATAACATATTTATTTTGTATGGTACACTTTGATGTTAATTAATATGTGACTATGTGACCTCTCGTCATATTCTCAGTTGAATATTTTCATTTGAATAAAAGTAACAAACCTGATGATTGAATCGACGAATTTGAATTTGGCGTTTGCCTCGACAAGATTTATACATACGCTAAAGCTCTTAGATTCATTTCAGAAGAGAGCCATTCGCCTAGTCGATGATACAATACTCACCAAATCATTGACCTCTCTAGATCATCGTAGAAAGGTCGGCGATCTCTGCCTAGATACTTCCACGGTCGGTGCTCAACGGAAATATCATCTATTATGCCACATGCGATTCCTAGTAGACAAACCAAACAAGCTCAGGCTGCTCACCCCTACACTGTCATACCAAGCTGTCATACACTGCTATACATAGCATCATTCATCAATAGAACGGCAAATTTGTGGAATTATCTGCCTAGTGAAGTCTTTCCTGATGCTTACAACCTCCAAACTTTCAAGAAAAAATTCCAACACCTTCCTTCTCTCCCAAAATTCCACCGCTGACTAACACGATGTTCCTCGAACATTATAGGTTTCCATCTCGTGTTGTCCACAGAAAAAAAGTCATGGAATTAGTATTTCGAAAAATAGTATCAACAAAATTTCGTAACTGTCGAGAAGATAGGATGCAAAGTTTTTTTCGAAAAAGTAAAATGATTGAGTATTTGGTGGAAAACGGGTTTTCAATAAAAAAAATGTAACTTAGAGTCATAATGACATTTGTTGCACTCTCAGAGGCACTTTCAACCGCAATAATATACACGGTGTTTGAAATAGTGGAAATTCAATGACTACTGTTCAAAGAAACTAATGGCCAACATTCGACTAGAAAATAATATTATAGAGCTTTGCATAATATAAATATTTTTAATAATATAAGTATCAGAAATCGTAAAAAAGTGTGGTATTGAATATCTCAAAATCCGTCAACAACTCCATAGGAGTTTGAAACATGAGTTCCTCCTTAAATTTGATGTAAAATGAAAAAGTCTGATGAACAAGTCTAGGTTGACGTTGAAAAATTAAGTCGAGTCTCACCCAGAGAAAATGAAACACCCTGTATGGTATCAATTATTGTAATTTGAAGTATCTCAATAAATTAGGCAACATCGTGAAGAAGATCATCTATGTCGCTATGTTGTAGCAGTTTCATATTGATTGAATGTAACGCTTCTCGGAGGATAGTCATTTATTTTTTGAATGAATGAATCATTATTCGCAATATTTCAATTTTCACTGACAAAACCAGTTACCCCGAAAAAATAATGAAATTGATAGAAAAATCATTCATTTGGCTGCTGGGAGATATTCATTTAATATATTCAACGAATAAACAGTTATTTGCAGTATTTCATGTTTCACTGACAAATCGGTAAACAGAATAAAATTGAAAGGCAGACTCCTATAACCATTGTTGAAACCCAAAAGATACCCATAACTATTTGTGTAACTAGTGCAAAAGGTGAATGAATTTGTTGCATGAAGCATGGTGTTGACAGCTCGAGAAGAAGTCGAAAGCTGCAACCATGCTAGTGCATCAAATAGTTTTTGCACTTGTTTTCAGAATATTTTTTCTACGAGTTCAAACTGGAATTCAGTTCTAGAAAATGCCACTTTCAAACGCTAGGTGTCTATGGATAAACTGTCAGAAGAGCAATTTTCTATGGTTAGTCATCACATTATATTGATTTCGTTATTATTGCAAAAAAAGTAAGTTAATTCTTAATTTCTTTGCATGATGAAAACAAATCATCTTCCTAGTTTCTACAGAATGTATCATATAAGTGCTATCAATCATATCACGAAAGAACCACGCCCATGGTCAGGACTGTCATGAATTGAATTGATGTCATGAATACCTCCCAAAAAAATCTATTTTTGAATGGGAATGTTTTCAAATACCACTTCCAGTTGACTGCAAATCAAACTCTACAAACCTTGATGGATATTTATTCCAGGTACACGATAAAACTGACATGAAAAACGGTCTCAAGACAGAAATATGCGGAGGCATGGTGGATGACAGAATGCACACCTGTTGCACCGTCATGGGCAAGCACAGATGCGAGGAAGAAGAAGATAACGCAAAGAGTGACAGCAAGGTGAACGTGAAGCGCTTGTGCCAGTATGGACAGGAGGCCTCCACTAGCAAACAGAAACCAAAATTGAATGTTTACATTGAAAATTCTTCGATGTATGAAAAAAATTCCACGCTGGATATACTCCACGTCAGAAATGATCTCAATAAAGACAAGGTGAGTGGGTATATTATAATCGAAGCTTTCAACTGTCAAACAAAAACATGAAATGGAAGAAGTCGAAGGCATAATTTTTTGTAATCTTGACTGAAGGATTTCAACAGCAAGATATCTGTTTCGGCCCACTAGAATCCTCGTCAATTGGAAACACTTCTTGATATGTATATGCAAACGAAATAAACTTTCTGGGAGTAACATGACATGTATCGTGTTAGAGGCTAAAGTTCTGAGGTAGGTTTCCAGAAGAAACTCCAAATTCCATAGGAATCTTGGCGCCATCTACTGCCACATACAGGCCCTTATGTCTGTACGTGTTTCAGAGGAGCTAGAAATTAACTCACCTATTGTGTTATAGTAAAATTCAACTCAGCCAGTGGGAATGGTTGGAATGCACCATTCAAAAGGCATAAAAAATCAACATAACTTTGAAAACCGTTCTTTCGCTCAATTTACATAATACTGTGAGTAAGAACAAACTTCGTGCAATAGATTTTTTTTCATAATTGACATCTTATACTAGTTGTAGAAAAAACATTCAAGAATTATGAATCCAAGTCAAGAATGATTTCGAGGTTTCGCTAGCCGAAGTGACTCTTCTTTGTCTCGCTTTTTTTCAAAATGACTGAAGAATTGCTGGCGAAGTTTTGTTACGTATTTGACTACAAACGTGCAAAGATATATTATATATATATTCTTTACTAGATCGAGCTCTTTTTTCTTCTAATCTTCGTTTTAATACTCCTCATAAGTCGATGGGACAAGGGTGCATCTAGTAGAGAAATAAATATATAATATCATATCTTTGTATGTGAATGAGATGTTAGGTAGTAGTCAATGACCCTGTAGTTGTTACACATTGAGAGAGTAGTAGTATTTAGGCTACTGTATATCGCTTTAGAAATAAAAATGATGAGTTCCGATGTTGAAATGAATAATTTTGAAATTAAATTGATTTATTTGAGAACATGACAAATTTGAAATATATTCGACGTATTTTGAAGTTGAATCGATAATTTTCAAATACATATGATAATTTTCGAAATAAAATCAACTAATTTGGAATATAGTTGACTTATGTTATTATACAATTCAGAATTTTGAAAAATATATGATTCTTTTCGAAATTAAGTCAACAACATAACGATTTCTGAACTTCAGTTGGAAAACATGTTGACGTTTCACAGTTATCCCAACAAAACGCACCCACTGTGAATGCTGGAAGTTTTCATGAAGTCATCCTCATCCATCGATTTCAATTTCAGGGCCAGTTATTGCTGGACGCCATAGAGCGTAGCGGAAAGAGTACAAAAGCGAGTGCAAGAAAGGATGGAAGTGATACTACATGTGATAAGCGAGAAAGTGATATTTTTAGCATTAGGAAAACTAACTTTAGCATATACGAAGACGAACAATGTGATAGTCCGATGCCGACGTTGAAGCCTAAGAAACTGATGGACATGTCGAACGTCCAGCCATCTAAATGCGGCATTGTACGACAGAAAATAACGTTCGACGATGAGGAGAGGACGAAACTGAATAACGGCACTCCGTCGGACGTCCCGAGCCCCTCGGAGCAAGCCAAGTTCCGGAAGAGTCTCGGCAGCGCGGCCTCCATGGTTTTCCATTCGAGAACAGGGCTGCCGCTGACGAGCAGTCCGGCGCCTGCCAGGAGGGGGAAGTCCCGCTTCGATTTCGATTCTTCCATCAATTCTGTATCGGCCATTAAAAGGTGAGTCCCTCAATCTGAATATCATAATAATAATATTCAGATAATGAATGAATAATGTAAAAAAAAAATGTGTTACTGATATTTGTTCATTATTTTAGTTTTTGTTGGATTATCGCTCCTCGTTTCTGAAAGAAAAATAGAAATTATAATAATTATCTCAATATATCTATAGTAAGAACGGATATATATGATGTTGAAGGTTGAATCCCAAGTGCAGTGACATTTTGGGGCAGATCATATATCTGTCGTCACTACAAATATATTGAAATAATTATTATAATTTCTATTTTCATTTTTTTAGAAACGAGAGGAAATCACACAAAAACCTAAAAACAATAATATATCACCTCCTCAAATAACTTACAGACGGTTTTATTTGTTTCTATGGTATAATAAATATTGAAACTTGATTATATATTTTGTATCTGTATTGTATGTATCGAATTTTATGAGATGTATGATATTATTATATATTCACATGGGGAATGAATACAAGAAATCATATTTGAAATTTTTTTCTAACTTCAATGCCTTGTATATATAATATATTCATAGGATCCTCGTTCATTTCCTCTATTATACACTATTTGTATTCAAGTTTGACGAAAACTCGGACTCGCGGTTTATTGAATTTTTTCCAATAGAAAATCCTGCATAGTTCATGCTGAATCCATCAAATCAATTATTCGATCATTTTCTATACCTGAAGCCGTCATTTTCCATGATATTGATCATTATATTGTGAGGATTGTTATGTTTTCATTTTTTTAATGTAAATTTATATCATAACTATTATATCTTCTATTCTTCTATATCTAGTATTCCTTATTCTTTAGTTATCCAAATATCACAATGTAAAGTGTCTTCCATTGGGGAACTGAAATGAGGTTTCTAAGGGGGTTTACGAATGCGGACGGCGCTGGTGATTACATCGTGCAATTTTGATAGGTCAATATTGTAAACTGAAAATATTCTGCTCTTGTGCTCTTTCCAAATGTGTAAGCGGATTTTGGAAATTAGAAAATCACATAATGCTTTTTCGACAACCTACAAGTTTGTTCAGTTCTTGTTGAACCACTTTGGTGACCTCTATCCACCGTTGACGTGTTTCCGCTTCCCACCGGAACACCCTGTTTCACAATACACTATTGAAAATCGTTCAATTCAGTTGTCGGACCCTGTGCAACCAGCAGTAAGTCATCACTTTGACAAGATCATCTTTTTATTGAATTTTCTGCTTTATTCGTTCATCAGAATTCTGGCTATTGGAGCACTCGATTGTTTTTGAAATTGAGCTCATCATTTCCAGTGCATTATTCTCGACGAGCTCTTCAACGGACGAAGAGAGCGAGAGCGACGGCAGCGTGTTATCGCCTTGCAGCCCCGAGACGGTCTCGATGCGCAAAAGCGAAGTCTATTCGGTGAAGTACAGGCGAAAAGGGCACGCCGCCGGCTTATTAGGTTCGTAGCAATTATCACAACGTAGGAGCGCAAACGCTGGTCGCGTACGATGTACGTACTCCTTTGATGGTTTGTTTTGGTTAAGTCTTCTCGTCGAACCACCGTTTGTAGTTATCTTCTATATATTATCGATAGTTGAATCTGAATTTGCTCACTTGCTTCCTTCCAATTCCACCATGAACATTGTATAATAACGCATAATTATTTTTTGATTATGTGAAAATTTTTTCTACCATACTATGCAAGAAAGGCTATATACACCATTGATATGAATTAATTGTGGAATTATTCCGGAAGAAAGAACTTCGCAGACAAGGTCGTATAGGTGCATTCATTGAAGTATCTTTCATTGATTTGAACTATAAGGTTGAACCCCATGATCTAAGGAGCTAAGCAGCGCATTGTCTGATTTTGAAATACAAAAAGTGGTTCGATATCAAGATAAATGTTGTAATTTATAAGCTTTTGGATTGAAAGGTTTGTGAGGATTTGTTTGCTAAAATATAAGTTTTTTCAGATAATATTTTTCATTAGTGATTTCTCATTATCTTTGATTCATTTTATTTCGGATGTAGTTGAAAATTGTGACGAGTGAGAGCAGAGCGTTCTGTTTGAGGAGCCTTATATTTGAAACACAATATATTCAATGACTTTATGTATTTTTTTCTTAATCAGGAAGCTTCGAGGAGTCTGTCCTGAACGGGCGATTGGAGCCTGTTTCTACCGTCCATGGTTTCACAGCCGAACTTGGAGCAAGTGGTTCGTTTGTTCCGAAACACCTCGTCGTCCCCGTCACCGTTTTCTTCTATAATTTGGGCGACAACGACAAAGTGTCAACACCTTACCTTGTGAGTACTCAAAACCCTATGGGACTTGGTTTGATCATACATAATAAATGATCAACTGATCGAATCTGATATGTTTGTTGGGATTGGTAAATTTACCAAGTGTCTTCGAGATGTTAAGCACTTTGCTTATGTTTTGTTTGTCGAATAGGATGATCGTCTCAGAAGTTGATTATTGTAGTATTTTTTCTCATTCAATTTCCAATTATTATTAATCTTCATTTTATTGTTTTTTAAATTCAATATCACTTTTCTGAGGCAGCGACAGCTGAACAGTGACCTCAGCCTCAATAACATCAGTTCGCTGTTTAGTGGCGCTTCTTTGCAGGCACTTCTTTTCGCATTCTGGTGAATTACCCTGTATATCTTCCTGAATATTGTTAATTCGATAGATGTTATCTCATGATGAAACGTTCAGGTTCATATTGTTCATAGAATCAAACTGTAATCAATGTTTTTTATTTGTAATATTATGTAACATGGATTCAACGAGTTATCGTTATCATTTTCCTTCCAGTGTATGTCTACACCTTAGTTAATTTGCTGATGATGATATTCTTACAGAGCCATATCAACTTGGGAAAGAAGGGTTATAACGTGCCTAAATCGGGCACTGTTCAAGTAACCCTTTTCAACCCTTTGGGTACCGTCGTTAAAATGTTCGTGATCATGTACGATCTGAGTGACATGCCGGCCAATTCACAGACCTTCATGAGACAGCGCACCCTCTACATGCCGACCAACTGCAAAGACCGTAACCTCGAATGGGGGCCCAAATGGTTGCGATATCTCATACATCTAAGGTGAGGAAAATATCACTTTCCTGCTCTGTATACAGAAAAACGAATAGAATTGACATTATCAGTCATTGGGGTGATTTTTTGATTACTTATTATATCACTCATTATTCAATAAATTATATTCCATTGGCGTGTAATCAGGGTGGAAATGTGAGAAAAAGAGATATTATCGAATAATTTTGAGAGAACAGTGAGACCTTGTACTGAGATATGTTTGGCCTGATGAAATCTAAATGAAATCACTTCTCACCTCCGTTAAACTTTGCATCGACCTTCCAGTAGTATATTTCACCTAGATATCAGATTTAGAACGAATTCAAACACAAATAACAAAACTATCTGCCGTCATATCAAGTGTCAAAATTTCGTTATTGTCATTGATTGTTTTGGCGGATGTAAATATTTATTTTAGTAACTGTGATCTTAGTACTTGTTTTCAATCTTGAAATATCCAAAGATGGGTTCAGTTTGACAGCCTTGACTTCCAAACATTTGTAGAGAATAGAGGAAAGTGTCGTCAATCAGAGACAAGAAGTGATAATTCAATACATACAATATAGTCAAAAAGGGAAATATACAATAGTATAAATCGTTCGTTACATCATCAAATTAGCTCATTGTTCTGTCCCTAGTATTTTCAACAACGCATATTTTTTCATTTCGATTCAAATTTAAAAATAATTTGTCCTGGTATAATGCTCATATTTCGGCACATTCTCTCCTTCCTAAAAAGGTCTTCGTTTTGTAGGTTCATCAGTTCGAAATCGGGAAAGATCTATCTGCACTCTGATATTCGCATGATAATCTTTCGCAAGAGCGACATGGATACGGCAACGGCTCACGGCCTTGATATGAGCTATGAGCTGCGCAGCTTCACTCACTTGCCGGCCAATCCGAAATTCTCGCCAAGAAAGTAACTAGAAACCGATGCAGCTAAGGATGAGAACCGTCACAGGTTTGCCAGACTGTTCTGTCGAGTGTTGCTAGAATGTTTTTTTCCGATGTAGATGGAGGTTTGTTTCGAGAAAAGCAAAATTCAATTAATCTTAAGTATTCTGAAGCAGTAGAAGTTAACGTCGTTTTTTTTACTATAATTTTTGTGCAAGTTGGCACTCAGTACGAAAAACTATATAGTATTGATCATTACATTACTATATTCTCTAGTTTTTTAGGTAGGTACTGAGAATGGAAACTGAGAATAAATCCATATCTCTTTCAACACTCACAATTTCTTTCTTTCTCGAAAAGAATTCGTGAAGAACAATGAAAATAATTCAAAATTCACCTCAGTACCGTCCAAATAATGTAGTTTCTAAAATCTCTGATATATTTATGGAACTTTTGTATCTTCAATATTTCAACTGTACCAACTAATTTTGTTGTATAAAAAGAATAGAAAAGACAAAAATTATTAACATCGAACTAACAGCTCATAGAATTCGTAAAGATAGTCAACTCATCTGAAATTGCTTTCATAATAGTTGCGGAATGAAGCAATAAAAATTATTTGAAATAACTAAAATTGTAGGCACTCATGGGTTCGTCAAGTAAGACTTTGCTTCAACTGAGCAAATGAGAACAAGCTTGAATAATTTCTGTAGAACAAGATGCATTCCACCAATAATTATTGATTTCTATTGACTTAGAGCTTAGAATCTGATAATATTCATAACTCTGTTCTGCAACTTCAACGATTTTTGGGGAATTTACTTCTGTCTACGAGTTCTACAAGCAGAAAATGACTCAACTCTGAGAACAATATGTTTATTGAAGGCTAAAGTTGAGAATATGTCTCGAAGAAATTTGACGTTGAAATTTGTTGTTGAAAAAAAATGAATATTGAATTGAATTGCAAGACCGTTTCATGAATTTTTCTGCTATGAAAACTTTTGCAATTTTACTATAATTCAATATCATGTATATCAAATTTCAATCATCAATTTTTTTAGTACGTATTCCCAACCTTTCTTTTCAATATTTTACTATATCATTTCGCGCATACATTTTTTGTTGCTCAGTGGTGTGGTAACAAGTCTGCCCGATCAGTTTTCTCCAATGCGCGCCCTTAATTTTTTGAAAAGTAGCCAGAAGAGATACCAGATGAAATTTATTCAGTTCTAGATCTCGTAGTTCTTAGATCTTATACTGATGACTTCCTCGTCATCTTCTTCCTAAAAATAGTTTTCTTGGTCGAAATAATGACTCTCATAAAAACTCTATGGTTCGATAATATTTTTATTTCATTTGGAGAAAATGAAGTTTTTTTACAAAAATTATCGCTAAGGATTTGACATTTCACAAAATTTGTCCATAATGATGTAGCAAGAAATTGTAGAAAATATGATCGGGACTAATATTCATAATAATAGAATATTTGCTGGTATCGATTAGTAAGTACAATGTCCTGTCCTGTTGAGTGATTTCCAGAATCTTTCCACATATTTTATGGGATATTTTAAAGGAAAAAAATTCTCGAAAATTGTGAAAGTTCCATCAAGCCAAATATTCGTTCGTTCGTATTGTTCACTATAATTATTTTCATTATTCATCGTTTCAGCACATTTTCTCGAAATAGACCTTTTTTCTCAGTTACTTATGACAAAATTGTGTTGGAAGAGTTTGACAGATAAATCTATGTTGGCATGCCCAATAGACAAAATAGCTCTTCAACTGCCATTTCAATGTATATAAATGTAAATACATTGTGAAATTGACTCTGGAGACAAGGTTAGTGGTTCACTTTCAGGATCTTTTTATAGTGCTGTGAAAAACAATATCTGAGTGAGTGATAAAAAGAATCCCTCACGAAACCAATGCGATTTCCGTTGTAATTTGTGTAAATTATATTTGATGACATATTCCCATCTCAATAGATGTAATTAAAATATTTTGGAACATTTCTGTGGCAGCCAAATTGATTTGATTTTTTTCAAGCTAATCTTGTCTCACTTTTCTCATTGATCATATGGAATGCTAATAGCAGTGCAAAGCTATATATCATTGGAAAAAATCAATATGTTATGGCTTGTTTTTTGTTATTCTTAGGTTTTGTATTTGGTTGATGTTACTCTGTAGGAGTTTAGGAGACCAGTAACAAAATGTTATGTCCTTTTGCATAATATGCATTTCTTAGAAAAAAAGTTTGCTTTCTTAATTATCCGAATATTTTTTTAATTTCATCATTCAATTTCTCGATTCAAATTTTGCACCGATAAATAATACAATGTATAATAGTTCTCAGACATAGCAATTTCAATTTTCAAAAATTTCACACCTTTTTTTCAAACGACCTTTTTTTTTATTTTGAGAAATGCATAGAATGCTATCTATCTATGCTTATTATATATATACTTTTATGACAGATATTTATTATATACAAGTATATGAATTACTATACTAATTTTTTATTAGTAATCTGAGAATAAATGTGTGATTATTACTCTTACCATGTTTCATTACAAAAAATATTCTTTCTATATGTATTTAGAATTGACGACTCTGATTTTCACATTATACTCTGATACTCAAAAAATAAGGTATATTTATTTCTTTTCATTCATGCTAAAATTCAAAAACTGAATAAATTTTCCAAAAAGTTCAGTGTTACCTATCATATATTCTGTTATTGTGTGGAAGAATTGGTCAATAGACCTAACACTTCACCTTCTGTTTGTCACTAAATCTTTTATTGTACATGTATTTCTCACATATAATGTTGGTATGTTGTTCAGTATCAGATAAATGATGATTTATTATTATTATATGATTATTATCCTCTGTCCATGAAACTTTTGATACATGATGAGGATATATAAGGAAATGTAAAATCTCAGACATTCATGAAAAAACAGACTAGATGTTCATCAGATCATTTTGATCTGTGTAGTGATCTTGATGGAGAATTTCTGAAACAAATAATATTGAAATGTTTCAATCTGCAGCACTAATTTTCTGTAACACAGGCAAAATATTGGTTCTTGTAATCTCAACATTTGAATTTACAATAATTAATAGGCTTGAAGTGCGAGATTTTCAGTTAGGATTTCTGAAGTCTCGACTTACCTATTTCATTTTCCTGAAATCGGGAAATAAACTATCGATACCGGGAATATGTCAGTTTTTTTTATATACAACTGAAAATACACACTAATACAAAATACATACCAAAATAACCCAATAATGGAATAACATACATTCAAAATTAAAGGACCAATACATATACATTACCAATACATTCTTGATTCCATACTGCCAATCATAAAGATGCAGACTTCTACAAAGGAATAAATTATACAATATAAATCCACAAAACAAACAATAAAATGAAGTCTCCTCACTCTGTTTTTGTGTAGATGTGATATGGTAATACTGAGATGCTTTAGTTATAAACATCTCAGGAACGATGCTGTAATTGCGAGATTGAAGTTGGTATTTAATAAAATTCTGACTTTTGAGTCAAAATTTTATAAAATTCCGAATTTAAAATCGAAGATTTATAGAATTCCGACTTTAATATCGGGATTTCATTCAATTGCGACTTCAATGGAAATTATTAGAGCCATATAGATTAAAATAAATTTATTAGAATTTTACAGGTTGATTTTTGATCTCTTCATATATCCTTTTTTCTACTAAATGACTGAACATTCTGTCATGCTCAACATTGAAGCTCAAAAACACTGCCTTAGATGTCGTTTTCGATAGACGCATAGTGATATTCTTTGAGAATTCTTCTGTAAAATCTCCTATCACTCTAGTACCCAAGGGTGAGTTACCATACCTGCCACTCAAAGCAAAAGATAAGTCGTTGAACTGCAAATGGTCTTTATCATTTATATACAAGAACAATGAGTCCTGCATTTTTATCACTTGGAATACAAGTTTTCGTTCCAAAATTTCTTCAGTGAAAATATGGACATCAAATTTGGAAGCAATGTATTCAACCTTTTGCTTTGTTGAATTATCAGAAATTTCTCTCGTGCAATTGGTCATTGTGATGTCAAGTATTTTCAGTTTTTCTGACTTATATTATCCAATATACTATTTTGAGTTTTCTTTCTATTATCATAGAATATTTATATACCGACTTTCTATCGTCTGAGATGAGGCAACATAACCAAAAACCACCATCAGACCCCAGATGCTTTTGTCTACACTGTGACCTGGACGGGACGACTACTGGGACAAGACAACAGACAGACCAGACTCAGACCAAAGAGGACTGTGCTCAGACTCTGAACAGTGTGAACCACGGCACGGCACCGTAGAGATGTTTACTTCTTCTTCTTATTAAAATTTGTTAGCCTTTCCCTTTTCGAAATTTAGCCAGCTCATTAGTTACTCCAGTTGTGTGGGTCACTTTCAACGTGGTCTCAGAATTTCTCATAACCCTGTAATCTTTTCTTAATGCAGGGTATATGTATACTACATTTGTTGAAGTAAGTTGGTGAGACAAACAGCACGACACAGGAAAAATCTTTTCTCACGCTCCGAGGCAATAGCGCAGCATTCACACCCAAGAAAGACTGCCTCGGAATTTAGCGCTCAGGTTTTGGAAAGGTTGGGCTGTTTACTTTTCTACGGTGATCACGGTTTATATAGAGAATTGAACCACAGAAGATGCTCTTGCTTGAACGTCATCAGAATGGAATTCAAAGAATAATCAAATTGGTAGAAGTGACACTCTTCCCCTCTCCCCAATTACAAATTTGTTATGTCATGAAAAGCTTTTTTATTTGCCATAACTAATAAAAGTGGAGCCAGTGGAGCGTAAAAGAAGAAGAAGATGAACATCAATCATAACCTAAAAAGTAAGGGCCAAGATAATTTGTAATAATTCCAGAACTAAAAGTATACTGAGTTTTTCTGGTGTTATATATTTATGTTTCAGCAGCTACAGATTCTGGTTGTGAGTGCTCCATCCACAGATTTCATCAGAGTATTCAATCCTCAGAGCAATAATCCTTCATTGCTCTGAGTTTCTAGTATGAACAAATCATCATTTTGGAAATAGCATCTATCAAAAAGTACCTAGTCAAATACTGTTACTGTTATTCATACTGTTATTCATACTTCTTGTGGTCGGTTGGCATTGTTTGATGTTTGACCATGTTGTTTGGCTGAACCTTCAGTACATGGGCAGAAGAGTGCCACCCATTGATTTTGAAACATAGTAATTTATTTAAGGATTCATAATATAATTATGTTACTTGTTATGCTATTCGTTAATATCAAATTTTGTTTCAGATTTGAGTTTCCTCAATCAACATGGTTGGTGTTTATTGCTGTGTGCTAGATTGCTGGGAAAATCATGGAGGACAGTGTGCTAAGCATCGCTTTCCAAACCCTAATAAGAACATGGCATTATTCCATAAATGGGTGGATATATGCAAAAATAAAAGACTACATGAAGATGGTGTCACACCACAAAAAATTTATCTTAACTTCAGGGTATGCCATTGCCATTTTACTGAAGATGATTTCATTGGTAAGAGGCTGAAAGGTGCAGCCTTTCCACATCTTCATGTTCCAGGAGAAATGTCAGGTATGATATTTTTTCATTCAGATATTCCTCTTTCACTGGGTGATAGAGGAGACATGTAGCAGAGTGTAAATTTTCAATTCAAAGAGATCCACAGGAGAAATTCACAGGGGTTACTCAATCAATGGTAGTCCTTTTTTGAACTTGGTGACAATTTTTTTCATCAGCATATTTGACTGGAAGTAAACCTAATTTTTTTTTTTTTCAAAAGTTACCCTGCATAAATATTCTCTTTTCAACTATGTATCACAAATTGAAATTCATTGCATGTTTGAATGGAGAATTCTAGGACAAATAACATAGAGGAATGTACAGCGTGATATTTGAAAAATAAATGTGGTCACTTCAGGGTCCAACAGGTGGTTGAAAAAATTTTGTTGAGCTTAAAGAAAGAGCTATCATGGATCACGTGCCTACTGCACATTTCATAATTTCATTTCTTCGAATTACCTATGGGCTGCCACATGTTCCCTGTGTCACCTGGTATATTGGTTCTGGATATTTCATGTTGACATTTCAGCTCGGGAACAAGACAAATCAAACCTGCATTGGTCAGGGACAGTTGTTTCTGATCCAGGCTTAGCAGACTCTCATCAGTCTGTTTCATCAGAATTGGTCTATAGGGATCACTCATATGCATTAGTCACTTGATTCAGAAGCAACTAGGTCTGCAGTTGCTGAGGATAAGGTGACATCTTAACACACTTCAACTAGAAGAGGTACATTATATTCAGGCACAAGAAAATGAAATAACCAGAATTCAAACTCTTGTCTGGCACTTGTCTTGTCTGTCTGATATGAAATATTGCATGGAAATTTCATGAATAATGTGTATCATGGCATCCGTAGAAGGAATATAAAATAAAAACACAACAAATGCACATGACAATGGATATGCTTCTGAGAAATAATAGGTTAAATAATTTTAATATCCATACACAATATACACATCTCTGGTTAAGGAAGATTGGATTTTTCTTCTTATGCTTGTGATTTAGAGTTGTACATATAATCATCCCAGTAATATTGTAATTATTGTATTGATTTTATTAATTTTTTATTAATTTTCCAAATATATTTTGTATGTAATTTTTTCACTGATTATTATTTTTTCAATTTCATTTTAACAACGTTGATGAACAACGTTAAAAGTTGAAAAAAAACGATGATTTTCAATAAAAAAGAATATACTTCCAATTATTCTTGCTGAAATAATGTAAGTGGATTATTCTCGGAGTAAAATCTTGTTAGATTGGAGATCAGATTGCAGCTAAGGTGCTTGAAAAAAATAATCAGTTCAATAGAAAACCAATTCATAAACCTTTCATGTCTCTATGTATCATACCCCAAATTAATGTTATGTATATATTTTATAGGTTTTAATCTACATACCCAAAAATTGGAGGCAGCCTGTTTGTTTCGATTGCAGCTGCTATCAATTAAAAAAAATGTATAGGACATCCAGTATTTCATTCCACAGTTTTCATTGTGGAGTTGATGACAAAAAAACTATTCTTTTGTTGGACAATCACCATTTATCGAAAAGAATGAAGAACAATTTTTAAAGTTTCAAAGAATAAGTACAATGTGGAATTCAAATTTAATTACCAAGTGTTGACAGCTGAGTGGGGCAATATTACAACTGCCCACAAAGTTGATCTCTACTAAGCTAACAGACAACCACGTTCATCCACTTGGAAGTAACAAAATCATTTTCCTACTATACTCAAGTGTTGAGATGAACTGTCACATTTGTTTGGAACTTAACAGGATTCTCTGGTGAGTAATGGTAGTTATTCCTCATCAATAATGATTCAGAATATTTTATAATTTTATATGTAAATATCAAAAATATCACATGTGAAATATTTGATGTTTTATCATGTGATAAAACATCAAGTGTTGTACAATTTGTACAATGAATTTGTATAGTTTTTGTGAATATTTTTTCAGGTATGAAGATCCCTTCAGTGGTTGTCCAAACAATATCAATGATTAGATGCAGATGCAGACTAAAGGGACCAGTAAATGAAAAGTTCGAACCTGTTTTCAGGAATACTGCCACAGAGACGTAGTCTTCAATAAAGTTCATAAAATGTGTACCTCCAAATGTGAAACATTTCTTTCACACTTTGAGGGATTTCATGAACCTTTACATTATTATATTGAACTGACCAAGGTTCTTCAGTTTCCATTACATACTATCATTATATTTCAAATTCAAAACCTTTTCATTATACTTCCTATGTCATGTACAATATATAAAATTATTCAACTTTGATCTAATTGAGAAACTAGGTTGTGAGAACAGAATTCAATTCATAATAATATAATGTAGTGATTATAAATCCATACATTTTTTTGAAAAAGTTGAATTTTGTTTACCTTTCGCCCCGCCATCCTTATCCAAGATCTACGGAAAATCCAAGATTGTAGTTTGTGATTCAGGTATGCTTTTTCGAATATTAAACAATTTCAAAACTATCGAGAAAAGTTTTACAAAAACTTAATGAAATTCACAATGACCCCAATAATTTCTACCTTCAAGTAACAAACTAGTACTCTGGATTAATATTTTATATACTTACTAGGTTCATATGAGATGAACTTTTGTTATTTTTCATCTGACCTGTACAGTTCAACGTGCAACTTCTATTATCCGGACAGCTAATAGTAATAAGGATGTCTGGATTATATATATATAAGCGGCAAAGCAGTCGAATCTAGAATGATTCATGATATACACATTATTGAACACAAATTATTCCTTCGTGAAAAAATAATAGAAAATAAGTATTTGTGACACATAACTGGCAGAGGTATCGATAGAGAAATATGGAGAGTCTCTAGCTGTAACATTGGATATATGATATATCTAAAGCATTTGACCGAGTTTGGCACAACGATTTCTAGCAAAAATGCCATCACTTGGTTTGCCACCCCAGCTATATGTTTACTATCGAGTTTCTTAGCCTTCACAAAAACTTGGCCTTTCTGTTTTGCACAAAAAGGTAGTTCACACCCCACAGTCGCTCACGAAGTGTAAATTCGACCTGTCCTATGGTACTGTTCACATGTTTGAAGTTCACCTCACAAACATCATCCTGAAGATTCTTAGATTCTATTCAGAAGAGAGCTATATTCACCTAGGCGGTGATACTACACTTCCGTTTTCTATGGATATTTCCATGGTCGGTATGCTCATCGGAAATCTCGTTAGAGAAGAAAAATTCCACCAATGGCTAGGGCAGTTCACCCCTCCACTGTCAGGCTCGAGATCGAACTCTGCTCTACCAAGAATCATTCATCAATAGAACGGCAAAGTTGTTGAATCCTTTTCGCCTAGTAAAGTCATTCATGATGCTTACGATTCTAATGAATGAAGACAAATTCAAATACCTCCCTTCTCTTAAAACATTCCACCACTGGCTAAAACGATGTTGCTTGAACATTATTTTTTTTTGTGTTGTCACATATGATAAACAAAATATATATATTTCAACAACTTTTAAATAGGAAAACGTAAAAAAAAGTTATATTTCACTGTAATGGAAAGCTTGACCAAACAATTAAGTTGGCTTTAAAACAGCTGAAAACAAAGAATACTAGCCTTATCGTAGCCGCGAACAAGCAGCAAAATCGTCCGGATTGAAGATAGGCGTCCGGATTATGACTGGAAGAAAGTTTCCGGATTACTGGATGTGGAAACACATTTTCACCAGAATTTTGAAAATTTCAATGAAATACATATATCGATTCTACGGGCAGAGTTCAAAACAATGTATTAAGGGAAATAATGTTTGATACGTTTGTAAAAACATTTCTATACAATTTTCTGAATCAGTTTTCAGCAAACTTACAGAAAATGCGAAACTAATAATATTTGAATTATGAATTAACTATTGCATATTAGAAACAACACAGAATATTAAAATGCCTGCGTTATATCTTTTCTGGCCCTGAAGTACATAGTTTTTCAGTCAAAAGACATTTCAACAGAAAAATCTTTCATTTTGAGTTAAGTTAATAGAAAATATTCCTGTTCAAAATCGTAGGCATATAGAAGATTGAATATTCTTACTCATCCCTTTTTCATCTGCAGCTCATCATGGTATAATGACATATATTAATGTACATTGTTATACTTCTGATGAGTATGGTATATTTCCAAACAGCTCTGAAACATTCTCCCAGAATTTAAATATACATTGCATTAACAAAAACACTTTCCTCCTTATCCCGACTATTAACTTACTCGGGGTATTATTAGTATAGTAGTCAGTATTGATTAGACGTTAGTACATAGGTACTTTGTTAGTTTTCTAATGAGTGGAAATTTCAACGAGATAGAAAATTCACTTTTCTTAGGCACTGAATACTGTGTGTTTTTTCGCATTTTCAATGGAAGAGCCTCATTATTAAAATAAAACTATATGGATAAAATTGAACAGTTGGAGTAAGTATGGAAGTGAGTGTGAAATTTTTGTTGGATGGAAACAAATTGTAGTTTTATGTAGAGAAGATTTGTTTACCTAAGAAAACTATGAAAGGTTATCGGTTATCGGTATGAAAGGTTATCGGTACTTTTCTTTCGGTCTCAATAATGTATAATGCTGTGTATAAAAGAAAAATGCAATTGTGTATATCTATACCAGCACCTAAATTTCTCATGAATTGATTCTGTAGATAATATCTGATTCGCAGGTTATACTCAAGAATTGTTAGTGTTAAAATTGAATCAAATTGAAATTATAGAGGCGAAGGCATGCAATATACCCAACAATGATGGTGCTACTGAAATTGAATACTAATTGTTTTTTTACCCAGATGCAAGTGGTGAATTACATGAAAATAACATTTCATGTCATAGGGGTACCACAGTCGAACACACTGAATCCATGCATAATTTTTGGCAAAACTACTACCAACAATTTCACGGTCTTACTGTATTGGACCCATGCTGAATTTCAATTACCTCGTTTTTTCTGTATAAAACTCAATTCGATCGCGGTTTCCACCATATCAGTGAGAAACTCGACAACATCAGTTCAAAATGTTATTAAGCACTTGTGTCCTAACAATTTTAGTCGCCTGTTACTTCGAAGTGACGGTATGTGGGGAAGCAACACCGAAATTTTTTCTGACTGCTGCCAAAAATGTTCCAAGGATCGGAAGAAGCAACCAGGACACTTCTGATTTCGAAAAATTCTTCATGAAAGCTTCCAAATCAGTTCCTAGGATTGGGCGTCGCAACAATGTGAGTAAAGGCAAAGCTTACAGGTATAAACTGGTGGCCAAAACATTTTGAGGGCAATTATGGGGATACCCTGAGCTACGATACAGATTTGGTTGAATGAAGGACTAACAAAATTGATCTAGAAATGAATCCTCGACAGTTTTTTTTCGTTTTCGAGATATTTTGAAAAAAAAAAATAAAATAATAAGTTTCAGATTTTTTTCTAGCGTTAATGATAAATAAATGTATAATGATGAATAATTTCTCCGTATTTTTTGTCACATTTTGTCTTTGAGCAATCATCATCAGCTTAATTTTGTTGAATATGGCTCTTATATTTTGATGTCGAACTCAAAATGCCCTTCTCATTCTGAATTCAACGATATCATCTGCACATCATGCATTGATCATGCTTCAATACTTCTTGAAAACATCTACAAGTTATTCGAATCTGTATTGCTCGTAATCCTGCAAACTCACGTTCAAACATAAAGTTTGAAATTTGATAATGGACATGTCAACATTGAAATACGATTCGTAGTGTCTGAACAATGGACAAATAATCAATCGACTGATTGCTAATAATTTAATAAATAATGAATATGTGTACTTCAGAAGTCGAAACTATTCGATATGAACTGAATTTACATATGTTCAAGAATTTTGCCATTGTTCTCTAAGTATCATAGCTCGATGCATAACATCTATTTGCTGAATCTTGAGACATTATTCAGTCTTTCTGCTATTATATACTTTAGAGTACTTCGAGGATCATTATTTTGAGTTCTTCTCCTGCTTCAAAGGTTTAGCCATGACCAAAATCATTCACATGGTGGTTCCACCACATTCCTGTGGTGGAAGAAGTCTGACAGGGCCACATCAGGTGAACTATCTGGCCAGGGAAGTTCCAGAGTACGTGCCTGTAACTTTTCCTCTGAATCTAACTGTACGGTACTCTCTAACAGATTTAATAGATCTACAACTTTATGTTGTAGAAAGTATTTCATTGGATCAAGAATGAAAAGGCCTCTTCGAATATTCGACACAATAAAATCAGGACCGTGCATGATTGAACAATTAGGTTGATGATAGTTGCTTCAAGAGAAGATGCTGGAGGAAATTCAACGGCAAAATGGAATTATATCGATAATCCGGAAATTCAGATATTGAGAAAAAATACATCGATGATTTTTAGATGTCTATCAGTTTGTCCTTCAACTACACAACCTGTAGTTTCGATATCCGATTTTTTTCCACCATCACTATAGCCATTATTGGAACCTTTCATTACTGTCTGGGGTATTTCTCTACCAAGGTTTTTTTTACATTTTATTTTATCATTATCCTGAATTCACTATCCTGATGCGAGATGTATATAGACATATTTTTGAAAATTTTAAACTTTCTAAGGGGCGAAGAGACCATATTATTATGGGTCTGAACGAGGACATGAATATTAAAGATTGAAGACATTGAATTAAAAATCGGAAAAATCAGTAATATGTTCGAAATAAACTCAATTAACATCACATCGTGATGTTGTTATTGAGCTATGTTAGTTAGTTATCACGTTGTTTCACGATATAAAAAATCACATGTTGCTTTTCTTGTTGTAATTTGCGACCCTATGAGCAATTATTGTGAAGACTGAAAGTATTTGGGACATATCCTCACACTGGTCCTCATCATCTTATATGGACATATCATATCTGGAGAAAAAAACGTTATGAATTTTCAAAATTGGTATATAGGTACTATTCTATTTTCAGAATCCCCACCCTCGTGATATGGACATGCTACCCAACGGCTTCAAATGTAAGTGATATATTTACTTGTATTCACCATAGATATACCAACTGTTTATATCATTCTCCGGATGATCCATGTATCAAGGACGTAAAATTGATCTTTTTCATCAGTCGGATCAGAATGTTGTTATCAATTCAATGCAATTCATGTTGTAGCTAACCTGTTTCAAGTGTCAAGTGTTGATGCGATTCGCAGTTGAGAATATGATTAATTGATGAAAAATACTGAACTATTTTGCATATAATCATGATGATTCGGATTCAAATGCACTCTGACATTGATTTTCAAACATTTTCATATTTAACCATAACAAACAAAAAACGAGGCCTGCTGCAAATGGGCATATCAATACAACAATAATGAAGGAAGCTACTTTCTCATATGGTGAGAAAAAAAAATGATGCTCGGAATTATGAACAGTACAATATTTTTCAAGCCAGTGAATAATACAATGTACCTATTAGTAGAGAGGTCTTGAAAGAGACAGTGATAAGAGACATACTTTTTCGATTTATCCGAAATGGTATAACAAAGATTCAACTGACGATACAAAAAAAAACAAAAAAAATGGACTCACAGATACTAACAATATAACAATTAGTATAGAGTAAGGTGGTTCATTAAGGCATTCAAACCAAAGGACAAATTCTCGTTACCCTGTAATTGGAATGGAATCAAATGAAACACCCATCGTTTTAGCTCAATAATTCTCATTTCGATATCGAATTCTTAAAAAAAAGATCTCAGATATCTACAGATGATTTTGAAGTCAGTCATTTCGTGGAAAGATATTTGCTCAACAAGATAATATGCATCTTCATCATCCTTATAGGTATCAATTTTGTTTGTTTTCTCAGATCCAAGTTGGTCAGACATAGCCGAGATATATGAATACGATCCTGAGCTATTCTCCAATCCTGCCTTGTTGTCACAGCTTGAGGAAATGGTAGGGGGCGACGATCCTAATGTCTACGATTGGGAAAAAATGAGAGTCAAAAGACAACTTTCTGGAAAAACCGATCCCAAGTTGAAGTTTTACATGTGAACGTGTGACAATGATGATTGAGAGATTTTTTCATGATATATTCGAGATATTATATATTGATGTTCATTTCTGTAAATCAAGACGAAACTTTCTGTAATGCTCTACTTATAATAAAAATAACTTTGAGAATATATTTTTCGAACGCTTTCATTCGCACTTCTGGTCATTCCGTTCTCTATAATGAACTCATGCAAAAGCCATAATAATAATGTACCGGGTGTATACCACTAAGAAAGGACGCCGGCTGTATCTCCGGAACTATTTGCCGCACGGGTTTCGGAAAAAAATATTTATGATGAAAGTGCAAGAGAAATCTTTCTGGAAATTATTTTCACGTTTCCAGGACGGCCGCTAGAGGGCGTAATTGCATTGAACCAGTTAAAAAAATACATATCAAGAACACTTTTTTCATGATCTCGACACTATATCCAATCATTTCGAACAGGAAAAAATTGCGCTAACTCTTCAAATGAAAGAGGGAGGGGAGGATGAATAGCACTATGAAAAAACTCTCATTACTTTAGTTTGGTGCAACGGAATTCAACGAACAATTTTCTATCATTTTTCGAGAATTTCAAATGGAACTATATATGTTTCTTGCTCTAATATTATGAAATCGAGAAAAAAATGGTGAAAACTGCGAAATAATATGAAAATATTCACCACAGGAATCTGGATAATAATCGTAATCAGAAATATCCTGTATCAATGAAATTAAATGATTTCAATAAATCATTTACTTTGATGACATGAAAAACTATAGAAATTCGGAACTGATTCGAGATATCAAAAATTGAAGAGTATTGGAAAACATAAACAGAAACAAGGTTGTCTGCACAATTGTACGAGAGAAACCGAAGTACAAGTATTTGAAAAAGAAAGATAACACAAGAAATAATTCTAATAAGGGACAGTGGAAAACCTTGAAATAATTATCAGGACAAAAGTTACAGAACATATATTTCTAGAAAATACAGAAGAATATTCGATTCATTCATTCAATTCATTTTATAGGAATAATATTAGAACAACTTGACAATAGTACCTAATATAGGTACTATTCATCAAGAATGAGCATAGCTTCCACCATCTTGGAAATGTGGACTGAGTTTAATAAAGTGCTCTCACGAGAGCACCAGCAGTGCTTACGAGCACAAATGTGCTCTAATAACGTTCACAAGCTCTGTATATCTATTCACCTAATGAAATTTGCATACACAAGCTCTGTATATTCATTCACTTCATGAAATTTGCAAACGAGCCCTGTAAAGACGTTTATGTACTTATTATGTGAACTATGCCATGCCAAGAGACACGTATCTTAACCTAACTTTTCGAGGACTGGGTAGGTAGGTATGTATCTACCTAGGTAATTAGTTTTCATGCTAGCAACATCTGAACACGAAGCTTAAACTATTTACAACAACGCCTCACTCTGATGTGATGGTTGCGAGGTGTGCTTATATTCGCAAAAAATCATTATGTATCAAAAGAATATCGTATTAAAAATTTCATCACAAACACCTGGTAACACTCCAAACGCTGTTACACCAGTCTGAAACACGAGACACCGATACATGGTCCATCTTTTGCGAGTTGCCATGCTTAAGCCCATGACCATACAAGTCAACCAATGGTAAACCTACCATTAAACCATGAGCTAATGGCGACTGTCGGTGGTGAGGGCAAACAAGGCGGTAACACCACTGACATGCGTACCCGATCTCCTCAATAATCATCTAGAGTTTCGAAACAGGACCTTGCGGTATGTCGAATTATGGTTCAATATGGTTTGCCGAACATAATATGGTAAATGTGTACATCCAAGACGCGAACCGCGCTCAAAAGACGACCCAACGATTTTAGTTCAGCTATTGTCCGACAGACGACGCTTACAGTATCAGAGCTATGAGTTATTTTGTGGATGTCTGAATCGATGAAATGCCTACCTAATGAAATAATGGAAGATAAATAGTAATTTCGCAAATTGGGTAAGTGGATAAAAATAATATATGATTATATTCTTATGATGGGGCACGTATTCATTCGTTTTGAATGATTTGGTATTGTGGTTATTACATGGAAGATGAGCAATTGTACTTAGGTGTTGTAGGTATCTATATACATTCACCTAAGTACTTCTCGTATATACCTACCACCCATTTCACACTACAAGAACTTATAATTATCTGAGGCTTTGCATATTCTTTGGGTTAGGTATATGCACCAATTCAAGCTGAATAATTAATTGATTTTTTTTCCATTTTTGGTGGTTGAGAATATAAGCATCCAACAAGTGGAAAAATAAGAACAATTTTTCTTTCAAATTTGTCAAATTATGAGAAAAATCTTGATATAGGTCGATCAATATGTTTAATGGTGTCTATTGGTCAATGAAGTGATATATTTTTTGAATAAATTCATTAGTTAGGGTCTTGTGAGGTAATTCAAACTCTACATACAGTGATATGATTTTTATCATTCTCTTTACTTCTTAATCATCTTTTTGTAATCTATGCGCTTCACATTTCTTGTTTTGAATTTCACGTGTCAATTTGAATTATTTTCATAGCTATTGAATTTGAGAATCAAAATTTTCAGGATTATTTTCTTCATGTACCTACTACCTTAGCTGCAATCTGAGCACTTTATGGCGATGGGGGCTAATAGGAGTTATTTCATACTTTTTAGTCCGTTTGGAAAACGTGATGGTCATGAGCTATTCGAATTGCACTCAATCCACTTATAGATATATCCAAAAAAATATGACTGACCAACACGTTTCCTGAATACTTATACCTATACCTTCTTGGAGTGGCACCAATTTATAAATTCATAATAATAATAATGATAATAAATCGTACTGTATCATACTGTAGTTCGTATTTCTTCCTTGATTTCTCCGGTATGAGATTCAAAGTTACAACTTTTGCACTTTCTGCTATATCAGGAGGCGTGTTTAATAGTTCACTGTCACTATTTTCCATCATTCAAGAATGGACTTTTCGCCAATAGGTGAATACATACCTATAGGTAGGTATATACGGAGCAGCCGATGCGAGCGTTTTTCAATATTTCCGCTCACGAGCGCAAATGCTGTCACAAAATGGCATTCCTCGGAAAACGTCAACGAAAGCGTCGTAGGCTACTTTGTTAAGCGATTGTAGAATAATGATATTATAGTGAGTTTCGAGTCTTGATGACGCTAGTGGGGTAATTGAATAGATTATAATTGCATCAGAAGAATAATTTCGCTGTTACAAATGATCCTCCTAGGATATGAGATAAAAAATCGAAATGACAAGAATCCGCCTCGTTATGGAAGGCGAATGACATCGGTACAGAGACAGGGTGATGAGTTAATGGTAACAATAACTAAAATATTCAGTTGTTCCGTGGATAATTCACGAAGTACCTACCTAGCTAATAAAATAAAATAACGAATGTTCTTCATTCAGAAATGCAATTTGAATGTAGTGTTTGATATTCCATACGATGATGAATGATGCCATGCAAAGTTCACCCTGAGCTGTTTTTCAACTCAACCCGCGCGTGATTCAGACTTAGTATTTAGGTATACAATATTCAGGTTTATTTTACTGCTCAAATCACATGTTGAGTGAGAATCTCAAATCCATGATGTGAAATGTAGATGACGTTGGTGGAATTTGGCTTTCGAGATCAGAATATATCATTATCTGTTTCAATTCAAAAACTGTTAACATTCATCATATGCTGCACATCATTCGAACCAATACATATCGATATAAATTCGTGTAGATTCCACACCATCTAGTGTCTATTTCAATATACTTACAATTAGGTTGAAATTATCTTCTATACCAAGTGTCAACGGTTTCATCAGGAGAAGATGCAAGTTTGAGAATTTCGGATGGAACACTTTATATAGTTCCACATTTATGGATTTTATCATGCACGGACGATTCTGAATATGATCACGCATAGTTTTCAGACCAGAAATTGTTGATTAAAAGAAAAAACAAATCATTTAACGATTAAATTATTTGAGAATTTCTTTTTTTGCAATACCCCTAAGTTTGTTTCTCATACCAGACTTGATTAATAGAAATCCATTTCAAAGTACATCATTGAAAACCATTGCGAAGTATACCTACAGGGTGCCCTGGGAATGCTGGACTTGCACAACATATGTTTCAGTTTCTGAAAAAAATTATCGTTTCCAATAATTGACACTTGAAATAATCATACCCTATTCGTTCAACGCAATAATTTCATGATTCGATATTTTTCGGGATTCTGTGGAATGATCCCTTGATGATATTGTTTCTATTATGGAAAAAACCAAGTGTAAAATACGACAGGAGTCACTAACTGGTTGGAAAATGTTGTCGAATAGGTATATGGATTCCATATCAATGTTTCCAATAGAAACTGAGCTATACAGGCTGGTTGACCATGGATTCACCTCAACCCTATGTTATGCTATATTGCATGATTTGATTCATTAATTTCTTATACGAGGTCTGTGAAGTAATAGTATTTCTTTGAACCCCCCTATATATTTTTTCAAATTATATGTATTTTCTATATATCTATTATATCATGGAGTTGAAGGAATCTTTCTAAAATGTATCTGGAATCATATCAGGTACCTGAACGATGCGAACATTGAGTAGTTTCAGTTTGTTCAATTCGTTTATATACTTGACTATATTATTAGAAAATATCCTGAAAACTGAATAAAACAGGATGCACAGAATAATACGCAAACAAAGAGAGGAATCATCCAGAACAATACAATCAAAGAACTTTTTAGGATTATTATGCAATAAATGTGATTTATAATAATTTTTCTTCATTCTACTGCACGAGTATCACACGAACTGTCGAAGGTGATTTAAGGATGAAAAGTGCGTCAAATTGGACGAGGACACATACTAAACAATCGACAATCATTTGCGGTAGATAACAACTGCAATCATGGCACAACTCTTTTGTCATCTTCCGATCGTCATATATTTATTGAGGACCGTCATCCACGACGGTCGATCACGATATGGGTTTGGAAAACGATCCATTTCTCGGTATTTCCACGAACCAAAAAAAAAATAGGATGCTCAGCATGTTATAATGTAACTGTTGATTGATATATCGTAATGAAGTAGTGAAGATAATCAACAGCTAATTTTTATAGTAGATCATACCAAATTACATTCAATAGAATTCTGTTCTATAGGTTAATCTTTGAAAGTTGGTCAAGTAGCACAGGGGTATCGCCGAAACGAGATTTATTGGACAGATATGAAAAAAAAAATGGTTTTATTAAATCACTTTGATTTTCTTAGTAAAAATAACTGCAATCAGCCGCTTGAAGCGATGGCAATTATATTTGTTCCCTAATTTTGATGTTATTATAGGCACATCGTCATGGTAATGATTCGAATGGAAAAGGCGTATCGATTCACATGAATATTTCTATTCAATATTTTTATACGATTATGTTAATGCTTAGATTTCCTGACTACTATGTGTTAAACAATATTTTCACTATTCTATTATTACTATTATTGTCATTTCATTCACAAAAATCACTGGATACATCGATACATTCAATGCACTAGATGAATCGTCCATCTGATCTATTCGTGGTTCTTTCGGCATTTACAACGCCCCATTTCTTCACTATAGAAGTTCCGAAAATTTGTTTATCACTAGAATCTTCACTGTCGGCAGCGAGCCAGTTGTTTTCGACCTGATGTTGATGATGTTCACATCTCGTAACACTGCCACCTCATTAAATTTCGGTCGTACCGAACAAATTCGGACATCTCGATGGTAAAGCTTTGATTTCTCCAGATGAACTACTTTAATTTTCGTCCTAGATGTGCGTTGGACTCTATGATAACACATTGTTATTTACATTTTACGGATACAGCCAAGAAGCTGTGAGCTTTGGAGAAATTATCTTTTTTTCTTCAAGGTTTATATAGCCATACTCCATCTTCTACGGATCCCTCGGAATTGGCCTAGAGATTATGACTTGCCTTCATCTCGTCACTGGGTCTAAACTAATTTATTTTCTCTGTTTCGGCACTATAATATATTCATCAATACACAATTCTTCGTGCAATATGAACTTCCATCATCACATGATTTTTGTTTTTTCACTTTCGTCAGCCCCAATTGAAAGTTATCAGAATGCATCCACTCTGCTACTGATGGAAATGATCAGTTCATGATTTATGATGCACATGTATATTATAATTATATTGCTTCTAGATATCAGATGTTGAAGGAGTTCAAACTTCAGACTACATAACTAACTATATTTTATCCGCCACTATAATGTGTCAAAATTCACTTTTGATGAATTTCAGACTCGTGCTAGAATTTTTGCCTCATGTATCTTTACCTTTCAACAGTCTATTCTTTAGTTTTCTACATGCACTAATTGCTGCAAGGCTTCCCTTATTCATCCCCATCGTTATTGTCGTTATTATTATTTTATGGAAATTGATGGCGTCTTGTTCTGATGACGACTCTCCTCTTCTTCCAATTTCTCTCTCAATTAAATCCAAATCAATTCGACAAGATAATTTTGTGAGCAAAAAATAATGAAGGATATCGATCCATTCGGCAGGATCCCCGATCACCCTGTCGATCCTGTACAGTTGGAACTGAAATATTCACATCATTCGTTCCAATATTCAGGAAAAGACGAATTCGAAAATCCATTGACATGATAATTTTATAACTCTTTGTAAGTACAGTTTGCACTGTTTGCAGTCTGCTTATTAATTTATCAAGGAGACAATAACAATGAGCATATTTGATAGAATTTGTTGATCTGATAACATGTGATAACATTTATCTGATTGCATATTGATATATCTGTTAGTCGGCTAGACAAATAGGTAAGTGGAAATAATGTTGGACAACTTCGCGCACACCGAACAAAATAATCCTTCGTGCCTCTGACAGTTCCGGTGATCGCTGTAGTGAATGAAGAGTGGAACACTCAAACTTGATAAATTATTGGAGGATGACTTTACTCTTTTCGAATATCATCACGCCGGATCGTTTTCATGGTTATCAGCGAATGTTAACAGGACCATTATTCGGCAATTAGACCCGGTTAAATATTAATTTATCATGAAAGTTCATGAAGACGTATGGGGCTGCGTAAGCGATACTTAAATCTCAATTAGAGGACCGTTTTCTGGTTTTTGTTGCTCCGGCCGATTCTAAATTTGGTATGTATATATATGGCGAAATGAAGCGATTTCTAGTAGGCGGTGTTCTTTGAATCTCCTGAAAGAATTTCACGTCACCTGTTCCATTCATCGTAGATTTTAGTACACGTATATAAAGGGTTCCAGAGTTTCGAGGATATGAGATTCAAACTTGACAGCGGTGTATTCAAAAATATAGGATTTTCCTTTCCATATTTCATATTTCGATTGTTTATTTTGATATTTCATCATTCATATTCATCGGATTGGTTGAAGTGAGTCCAACGCACTGCAAAAATGAAAATGTTCCTGAAAAATCAAATGTACCAATTTTTCGTCTTGAAACTATCTAATCAGAAAAGTGATAATATACATGTTCTGTTTGAAATTACCAAGTTGAGGTCTTTTTCGGTGAAACGGGAAGTGATGGGAGAGTGATATGAAATATTGGAACATCATAATTATCATCGAATTTTGTGCTCTGCAAGAAATAAAAAAGAACTGATCAATTATATACTGGAATGAATTTCCACTATATTGGAGAATTTTATCTGATATTGGTTTTTCGATTTTGGTTTCGACGACATCGAAAATCTGAATCTACATAAAGTAGATAATTTGGATACAAGAAATGAAGATGCCATGAAGTTCTTCGTCGTCATTCGTATTAAGATTATCATCAGTCCCTAGTTAATGTACAAAATATTGGAAATGATGATTTTACTAAAACTAAGACTAAAATTATGGACTTCAAAATCTAACATGATAATCTAAGATAATAATTCATATATAATAATAATTAGTTATCAGTGAGATAAGTATGATATTCATGCCAATTGCCAAAGAAGGATGATAATAGCATATGTATTGTGCCACCATATTTGAGGTGCATAAAAACATAGGTATCCATAATACTGCCATAGTTCCAGTGAATTCTTGAGCTTCAGATCAGATCCAACAAATACATTCAAATTCAATTATAAATTCTTTTCAATGTTCTGTCTGGTGGAGAATTGTTACCATAGTTGGTTGAGTGGTGTAGTTAGTGTGTGAAATGTACAAGAATGTCAACAGACCTCCATTCAGAAGTATGAATACAAAAATAATAGCTCTACATATTCTTTTTTTCCTCCATAGGGTATCTGATTGTGAATGTTGTGATATATTTGTGTATTCCTGATAATGGTGACTTATATTGGTTTCAAATGAACATACTCCTGAAAAGCAATTTTGAACCTTTTCTAAAGTTTTACTATGTGCTTAAACGGGGGCCATATTGTTGATCTGTATTCAAGTTTCGATCTAACTAATGGAGTATAAACCGATTCAGTAGATTCAATCGAAAATTCTCGACAGTTGCTCATACGAATCCTAACATTTTTGTCGAATCAACTGACAAAAGGTTGATGTGTTTTGTGAATTTCAATTGTTCATCGAAAATTACTCCCAAGTCCCCGATACAAGATAACTGTTGGAGGGGTTCATTATTCATCATGTTAGATATGTTGAATTTTTCATTTCGTCAATTATTCCGTTAATTTCATTGAATCCACCGAATTCAAAATTATGTCCTTGAATGATCAAAAAATCACAGCACTGATCACTGACAAGAGAAAGAACATCGTTATTTCCATCGCCCTTCGCAAAACCGTTCTGTGAAGCATTTTTTCATTAATCATGCATCGTAATCGAGTAGAAGGTGCTGAAATTCGTCGACAGGTAGCGATGAGGTGACAAGAGATGTAGATGCCGTCGACATAGGCAGAGGTACCTACCTTATCGGTACTACCGAGTCATTCTCTTTAATGATCCCGGTCTGATGATGACACGGCATCTAAGCCCGGTAGCTACTTAACTATATTAGTATAATAGAATCGACGCCAGCGAAGTTCAGATCAAATCAATGTACAGGGCGAGCACATGGGGACGTGGAAGAAATTTGATGTGGATAGAACAATAATTGATGGATGTCGCGAACAATTTTGAAACAATACCTATATCTGGTCCATTTCGAGATCCATTCAGAATGAAGCAGCACTTTTTTCCATTCCAAATTCTCAATTAACTTTCTTTAGTTTGGAGGATTGAAATGTTAGAGAGTATTTTTTTGAGGATCTGCTACGAAAAATAAAAATTGAAGCTATTTTGATATTTTTCTCTTACTATATACTGTATGAATACCGCCCACCCCACGATAATTTTTTATAACCGTATAAAAAACCCACTTCATCTCATTTTTGACGTTAGTAAAAATGTTTTGTTCAATATGAGTGTGAAATAGCCTCTTTCGGTGCTCTGTTTCTTACGAATATGAGATAGTTCTTTGATTCTGTATTCATATTGAACATTCATTTGAGGGAGCAGTCACACACAAAATGAAATACGTTAACAATCCCATATTTTCGTTCATTCAACTACATCTGACGAAAAACAGAGGGATAAATACGTTTACACTGTCGTTTCGCTTAGCTCTCTATCATATTGTTTTTTTGAGAGGCAAAAATAGACCAAGCGTTCTATTACAGAAAGAAGTTTCATACAGTGACCCAAAATAATGAATATTGAATATGGATGATATTCAAGTGATGCATGTATCACATCTCTATCCTAAAAGAAATCAAATACGAATATAAATGGAAAATAATGGTATAAAATGGTTCGGAGGTTTCACATGTCTTCTTGGTCTATCACTGTATACATTGTTTTCATTATTTATAATAATTTCATTATTTTAATATAACGACAAAACGTCGTATAACTACTTCCCAACGTCACAACGAATACTTAGGGCGTTTTCCACAATGGTGAATAATTTTTGACTAAATCGAACCACTCGATTTTTCAACACATTGAAAATTAGTTCACCCCCCACCAATAATTTTGCCAGAGTTTCTTTTTCATCACAATATTTCATTGACCGATAATCGAATGAAAAAAATTATTTAAAAAGCTTTATTCCGAATATTGGTGTCAAACATTCATACTTTCAACAACTTTCTTGTCAATATTGGCGCCGGTACGTGTTCGTGAACTTGAAATGAAAATGCAGTATGAGCTAGGTAGGTGGTTGGTATATGGAGTGAATTAAGAGTGACGTAGGCACCTTAATCACATTCAACTGTCGCTTCCTTATTATCTTCTTCAATGAATTGTTCGACAAGTACATTGAAGGACATCAACAGTAATTATATTTCCTCATCTCAACTACATGTTATATATTGAATAGCTCTGGAATGAACAAATGCATTCTTATAGTATGGTTGCGAATGGATGCGAAGGAAGGTGACAAGGGGATAAGGAATAATGAATTAGGCCAACAATTTTTCAATGAAACAAATACCTTTTCACATCCTTAGTTTCAGGAGAAAACAATGTTCTCGACCTGATTCTGATTTGTTTGGATTTGAAAATTTTATTAGACCTCAGATTACTCGCATTTTATAAATATGTTAAAAACTGCAGTGTTCAATTCTCATGGTAGTTTCTATGTTTGTGAGGCCTGTATAAGTTTTTTTTTTCTCACGGCATTATTATTTTTTGCATAACTGCGACATGCGATGAATCATTGAACTGTTTTTGGACTTGATGTAAAGCGAAAACATTCGTCTATGAAAATTTGTGATTGAGTTATCTCATACTTGATATCCACAACAAAATGTTGATTATAGTGGGATGGGTACAGATGGAACAATGCCAATTGTAACGATTCTGCCTGCTTTGATATTCCAGTTGTTTTATTGATGATTTTCAATTTTTGTATACTAATAGGTCTCCGAATATGCCTAGCCAAAAGGGCAAGAACAACGAACAGGGGCTCTCCAGAAGATATAATGAAGAAAGATGGCCTTGGATGAGGATACGTCTCAAACAGAGGTAGCTGAACACCTTAAAATCCATATGTCGGTATGTCTAATGAATAAAATCTGGTGAAACACCAATAGTTAATGGAGAGTTTAGAATTATTGGAATTCATCCATCCATTTCCTATGGAGGCGTAGAAAGGCCAACAACAATTGGAATAGCCACTTTGGAGTGAAAATTGCCACGATCAAATTTCTGCTTCAGCAGATGACGATGAGACTGAACTTTGTATCTCTAGGGAGTTCAAGGGATGTTGAGGGCTTTTTCTATTTCTTACACAGTGAAAAAAAATATTGTTCTTAATGCCAATTTGATTGAAAAGACCAAAAAAATTGTTGATAATCACAAAACTTGTATCTGTATCAACATAATTCATTAATCATAGTGAAAAATGCCAATTCACTAATTAATTCTAAAAAATGAAATTGTTTTGCCTATGAGTTTTAGCGAAATGGACAAACACTGGAATTAAATTTGACAAAAATTCATTTCCTTGTCAATAAGTATCAGTTAAATCCCCAATGAGCATAGTCATTTGTTAGTCTAATTATGACGATATTGTGGTGATAAATGGGTAAATCACAGGGTAATTTGATCTGATTTGACAAAATGATCGGACACCTATTCGTTACTGATAACAACTCATTTAACACTTTGTTTTGAGAAGTTGTAGCGGAAAATACAACAATTTCGCTATTTGAAAATTGGCACTCATATATTATTACACATGAATGAATGAAATGACATTTTTGCGTAATCCGACCACAATAAAATACGACCGACGTCTCCTGATATATAATGATGACCCTCTATCTATCTAATAGGCTGTTTTGGTGTTTCCGATCATGACAACAGTAACCAATGCGGGATACTTTTCTAGTCGAAGTTCAAATTAAATATATATTTTGTATTCAATTTATTTATGTAACGTATTTGTAGATTAGGATTTCCTATTTGCTAAAGATTTTCTTTCTTTCTTTCTTTCTTTCTTTCAAATGTATTCCAGAGGAGTGCAGGAATCCTCCAAAACAGACAGATCAGAGGCGGCGGGCTGGCTTTCGACCTCGAAATCAAAGAGAACATCAAAGGAAACACGGAGAGTACCAAACAGAACTGGTATTAAATTCATAAACTGTTCCATTTGACAGTCGCTTCTGATATAAGGAAAAGTCGAAAAGGGGAGGCAAGCAACAATCAACGAGCATCAACAGATGAAGAAAGCGGCGATGGGCGATGCACGCACGGGGCACCGGCGACGGAGAGGAAGATCAGCCCTGGCTGTGGATTTTTTCGGCCGCGGTGCCGTTGGCGGTTTAGTCGTCAAAGGAGGCGGAGGTGTGTTTCCTTGGCGCCGACTTCAGACAGGTAGAAGAGGGGAAACATCCGCTCGGCCGAGCTCCTTCACCTGCAGCGGAATAACAGAAGATGATACATAGTAAATAGCTGCGACTTATACGACTGTATCTTAGTAATACTTACCTACTTAGCAATAACTTACCACTGCATCTATTACATGTAGAATATCGATAGAATCGGTATTGGTAGTATGATCGATAGACTGGCCAGCGCGATCACCTGATATTACATCATTGGATTCATTTTAATGTGGATATTTGTGAACCTTTTGATTTGAATGAATTGTGAGAACGAATAACGCTTTCGATTAGGTCGATCACGCCTGATATGGTAAATAATGTTAGAAGGTAGATCTTGCTCGCGATGGACATTTTGAACGTCTACTTCATTAATATCCATAGTCCTTTTTAGTGTTTTACATTCTATTAAGTTTTCGATTACGCATCAGTTTTTATGAATGTATTTCAGAGAATTTCGGTAACCACTTAATTTTATTTTATTCTTATCTTATTGAAAACGATAACATTTCAGAATATAGAATGAAGAAACCTTTCAAACGATATATCATTAGCCTATACTTCCTATTCGAAAAATTAGGGGCTGTACCAGTCATTCCAAGGGGGTTGAAGGTAAAGATCGCATTTTGACGATGAAGAGGTGTCAATTCATAATTCAAATTTGACGTGTTTTGGTATTTTTGATGAATATGTACAGTTATCGAAATAATGAATTCACAGACAGCATTGAATTTGTTTCGTTTCGCTTTCACACATATAAACACAAATGTGTATAGAGGGTGGCCCATCGAAAACGTACCGAAAACAAGTCAAGTTTGTTTGTCAGGCCGACATATTCACAATATTCACAATATTGTGAATGTTCACAATATTCGTATTGTAGGCTTTCGTCTTTATTCGGTGCCAATATTCATTCATTCATATTCATTTGGAGGAACTTATTGCGATAAAGTTCAATTGAACCGATCTTTGAATTTTTCGTCCCACATGATGGTTGGAGTTTCAAAAGAAAAATCTATGCAGCACTGTATAGGGAATGACAAGCCTCTTCTAAAGAGGTATCGCTTGACCCCCCTTCCCATTTGAAGAAAATGTTGGGGTGATACCCCTACTTAGGGGGTTGAAGGTTTAACTATGCTTGTTACGTCAAAATGTGTCTCCCTGACGAACAAAATTGACCTGTTTTCGGATTTTATGGAAAAGTTCTTTCCCAGCCTGTAATGCCTTGCGATACGTTTTCGATGGGCCACCCTGTATATCGTGATGAATGTATAGTGGGAATCGTACTATATAGGAAAGCATATACGTCAAACACGATTTGCTGTGATAGCATACAACATTATTTTTATTGCAGAAAACAATACTGCTGTTGCAGAACACATTACTTTTATTGCATTACTGTTATTGCATATTGTTATATTATAACATCCCAGTTATTGAAACAAAAATTCAGAAGAATTTTTGGGCCGTGTAACTTAAAAAAGTACATTCTCAGGGTAGGTGAAATCATTTTATAGAATTTCAGTTCTATCGAACAGTATATTCTTTTGCTGCGACAGAAGGTTTATTTGCAGTCACAACAGACTATATTAGTTGTAGAAAAGTGACTTTTTCTGTACGAGCAAACCAACTTCAGTACGTCTGCCACTTCTTCTGGCTATAGCAAAAGAAAAAAAAACTCTCTTCTAGGACTTTTCTCTGTGCGGGCTGTGTGCAATGATGACTCTGCAAATTTCAAACGTAGTATAAGACTATGGTTATTTAAACACTATCCAAAGTTTAACGATTTATTCACGATGTGTGCTCTACAAAAGTTGAACGATTAATAATCTATTTTCTCCAACTGTTCTCCTTATTCTCCATGTAACGTAACCACCTGAGTCACGTCTTACTCATAGAATCAGAAGGTATCGCAATATAGGGTGGTGCGGTGTTATATCCTGTTTCTAACAGTAGGTTCTTCTTCCTACACGTGAGTCAGTTTTTGAACTGTCACGATTCGCGACAAGAATGTTTTCAAGAGTAATAAAGTTGAGATACACCTAACAACGATGCTGCTGACGAAGTTCATCTTGCAACATGCAATAATACAATATGCAGTGTTATATAAACTTGATTGAAGTCAACAACGCGATTATCGAAAAAAAAACGGATTTATCCTTCAGCACAACGCTCGCTCCAAATTGTTGAATTATGTTTTCCCTTTGATTATTCTTTCACAATACTTGGCGTTCAATAGTTGAGTGTATATACATGGAATAACTGCGTATATATATATATATATATAGAAACTTCACTTTGGAGATTCAGAATCAACCCTCATCAACGATATGTCGTTATTATATATTATATATTATATATTATATATTATATATTATATATTATATATTATATATTATATATTATATATTATATATTATATATTATATATTATATATTATATATTATATATTATATATTATATATTATATATTATATATTATATATTATATATTATATATTATTATTATTATATATATATGTGACTGAGATGTAGGTTTTTTCTCATTTTGGCCAACTCTTTGTTGTGGAAGTCAAAGAGGAAGAATAGTCTCCTACTCGCGTATAATGATATCATTCTATTGGATCTTGATTATCTCATTAGTGTGTATAGATTACCCAGAATACGGCAGAGTGAATTACACGATTGCGTCGATGACAAAGCCGGAGATCCCCATGGACGTAAAAAAATGTATAATTATGTTGATGCAGTTTCACCAAACACTTATCAGATATAAATTTAGATACTTTGCGGAATGTAACTCATCTATGTGATTATCAGTTTTCTTGAGAAAAAAGTGAATACGATTACCTGCATTACCTATATGATTACCTGCATATTCATGGTAGTGGATAAAGCAGTATGAAATGTTGATATGAAAATCTACTATATAAAGAGTTGAAATTCAACGTTTGATATTCCGAGTTGCATCTCGAAATTCAGTAAAATTCTGAGTGTTCGAGATATTTAAGATACAATTTTTTTCTCAATGTCCACACCTTGTATCTTGAAAACGAAGCAAGTTATCACCATTAATTAACTCAGGATTAGACAAATTAATGTTATTTCTTCCAAAGAAGAAAGCATGTATGGGTACTAGCATAAGCTTTTCGCATTTATCAATCTATTTGTTATCGCCTATATGATACGAATCGACTCTGCGAGAAATATAAGGAATCAACCTTAAAAAACTGTATTTCAGGACTGAAATTCAACGGAGAAACATGAAGAACAATAGAGACTTGGATGCTGAGTTTGGGAAGTTTCTCATCGACAGTAGTAGAACAATTTCACTGAATAAGGATGACGGTCCTATTCCAAATTCCGTATTGTTCAGTGTGCGTCGACAGCTTCAATGGAGCAAGAATGATAGCGAGCATAAATGGTACTTTATGAAGAAGCTTGACAATTGATAAACTAAAGACAATAAATTAATATCTACACCGAGGCTTTCATCAACATATTCGATAGACATCATCATCATGGATCATCTTCACACGGATCATCGACATTATCTGAATCGCGGTGAACAAATACAAGGGTTGGAATCACCTTGTGATTCCGAGTTTCACTCCTCGTTAGATCCAACCATTGGCTCCATTAATTCGAAGAATAACGGTTATCGAGATTCTCTTCAGAGATAATTCAATTGAGGCCTGTATCCGGGCGCAGAGCATTGCATAGTCAACACATGACTAAGCACTGAAGCCACTCAAGGCAACGTCAGACCGAAGCGAATCGTTGCAACCTGCAGCTAAAAACTAAAAACGCGATCCAATATTCTGCCAATTTAATATAACCAAATAGAAAACTTCTATGATCAATAATCACTGTGTGCCACACATTATTGGAAAATGAGTTTATATCATGAACAAAACACTTTGTTTATGATATAAACTCTAATGTGAATTATTTCACTGATAAAAACCGCACTGGCATTTTATTAACAACGACAACACATCCTTATTTGCTACAAATACCTTTGCTATTTTTTCCCCATTATATCTATAATCAATGAGAATATTATGACAAAAATAATACACTATTTTTCAAATGAATAGTTAATGAAGTTTCTTGTTGGGGTAATAAAGTCTCATTCTATATAGAGTTAATAACAACAGCGGTCTATTCACCAGAAATGATATGACATTCATTATTTAACCATTATTGAAAGTTTATGTTGAATTGGACTATCAAAGATGTAGTTATACGAAACAAACAGAACCATTTACAGATTCACTAAACTGAATGTAATATTTCTTAATATCAGCCACAAGCAGTGACAGCTCTGTAATCAAATTCAATTCATTCCTGTCGGGAAATCATTTCACTATTAGATGTTATAGTCGCAGAAAAAGTATAGTGTGAAACTCGCATGGAATACTCATTTCACATTCGCTAAAGATCGTGCTTCAACATTTCATACTCATCATATAAACGTTGCCTAATATTGCAACAGATGATATCAAATTACAGATTTTTCATGGAACATTGAAAAGTGCTCGAAGACTTTAGGAATGGTATAAACTGAACATATATCGGAAAGCCAGTTTTTAGAATCGATATGGAACCATTCAGATATCTTTGTTATTCTCGTATGCCTAAGGGACTGACTCAGACACGAAAAATTAAACACAGTTATCGAAGGAGACTTCGTTCAGTTCGAAGTTCTTGACATGAAACTTTCTATAAATCAACACTCAGCGGACACGCCATGTTTTTTTTATCTCTCGACAACACGAAAGGAAAACTTATAATGTTCAAGGAACATCTTGTAAGCCAGATGGTGGGAGAAAAGGAAGGTATTGTAATTTTTCTCAAAAGTTTGGAGGTCGTCAGCTTCGGGAAAGAATTCACTAGGCAAAAAAATCCACAACTTTGCCATTCTATTGGGAAATGATGCTTGGTGCAGAGACGTTTAGTAGGTCTCGAACCTGAGCTTGCATAATCTACCTGGAATCGCTCATAGACGAGGTTTCCGTTGAACAAAAAAAAGTAAACGATGTTCTAATGAGACGAATTCATAGTGTAGAATCACCCGCTCTCTTCTGTATAGAATCTGTGCTTGAGCCTTATGTCTGGGAGCTGAAATCCAAACATGTGAACGGTACATCCGTACTCCCTTGCTGGAGTGTAAAGTACCTCTTTGAACTGAACAGATAGCAAAGTTTTTGTGATGAAGTTCTCGCAATGGACCTCATATGAGCGTTGGTGGTTGCAATACCGAACATGGATATTGACGACCTCAAATGACCAGCGGTACTTGACATGATGATGATGGGCATTGCGTTATCTGCCATCCTGGTGAAGATACAAGCCTGATTTTGTGTTGCATTGATTTCGAGATCCCTATTTCAGAATTCTCGCCAGACCATCATTTAAAGTATCGACCTGTCTCCGTCTTGCACTTCTGGCCTCATTGGATGGTATAGAGGCTCTAAAGGAAAAGGCGGTATGAAGTGTACCATCACCATCCGCAAAGGCATCGACTGGGCAAGAGGTCATGCACAGATGGTCAACAGATTGTTGATTTGCTTGAAATGAAAACAAAGTTGGTACCAAGACAAATCCTTGGGGAACACCAGCATTGGAGCACAGATAGTTGCGGTGGCAAACCATATGATGGAAGTTTTGCTAGAAGGCCTCGATGCCAAACTCGATCAAATTCTTTGGAGATATCTTATGCTACAGCCAGAGACTCGCTCTGTTTTTCGATTGACACCTGTAACATGATGTGACATGGGCAAGCAGGTCTCTTGTTGATCTCTGTGGCGAATTCCATATTCCTGTTCGTTCACGATTATCGAACTCTGTAGATATCGGATGAGCTCGGTGTTAATTGCTCATCTCATTACCTAAGAGATCACATGGTTTTCCAGACAGAAAAACATGAATCAAGTCTCTATGAAAAGGTGAAAAACCAACATAGAACTGGTGCAAGTTCTGGGGCACATTTCTTGGCATCGAAGCCAAGCAGAAAGTGCCTGATTGTGCGATGACAGATTATAATTTCAGACATACGTTTATCGATGGTAGCGATATTGGAACTGGATATTGGAAAGGTCTTAGTCTTATGGAGCCTAAGTAGCATTTCCTGTTAATATTGTGGCGACATTATTGTTTTTTTTTCTTGTGGTGCTAGTCAATGTACAGCTATCCTTGGTGAGGGAAGGAAACGAACTGTAAGGATTTCAACGAGGCCACCAGAAGCTGGTTCATTTGGTGATGGATGATAGCAGCAGAGTAATTATTTCTGTTTGTGGTTATCGATCTTTAACCAATCATCCTCAATGAATCAACAATTTGAATGCCTGATTCCGTAGTACGGCAGCCCTTCTTGAATTAATGATGTAATGGAACACCAATAATATATGAATTTCGCTTTTGAATCAACGGAATGATACGGAAGCGTAGAAGGGCCAATATTATTTTTTTTTGCTTAAATTCCGAGTTGTAACTCCGAATTTTAGAGTTATAACTGGGAATTCAGTAATATTCCGAGTTGTAAGTCGCTTAAATTCCGAGTTGCAACTCGGAATATTATTAAATTCCGAGTAGCAACTCGAAATTTAATGATATTCCGAGTTATAACTCGAAATTCAGTGATATTACGAGTTGCAACTCGGAATTTAATAATATTCCGAGTTGCAACTCGAAATTTAAGCGGAAAATAAAAATAAAATAATATTGGCCCTTCTACGCTTCCGTAGAATAACGTCAAACTTCGTGTTTGAGTTGTAAGTTTATGTAAGAATCAGAATTTAGCATATTTTTGGCATTTTTTGAGCTTCTTTTCTCAAAACTTGCTAAAACAGATTCAGATATTCAGTACGGATCTGAATACGCAATAGATAGATAGATAGATAATTTATTCTTTGTTTAAAATAAACAAAGTATAAAAGTATAGTACACATTGCCATGTAACAAAGAAAACGTCACAAAACAGAACAGAATCCAATCTCTTCCTACTAGGCACGATGTTATGTCTGTTGCGCGTGTGGAAGGTGTGAACATTAGAGTGTGTCGTAAAAGTAAGTACATTTTTCTTAACATGTATCGAATTTTCATATATGATTTGAGCAAACAGTGTCATAATGCCAAAAGTTTGAAAGAGTGGTTTGCAATGTTCATCATAGTTAACCGTTGCAATGCTACGTACAGCAGTTTTTTGTAATATAAAAACTCTTTGTAAATTCGTGAAACTGGCCTTCCCCAACTCAGTAATCCATAGCTCATTACCGAGTGGAACATCGCATAGTATGATGTTAGGGCTGCTTCTTGACTAACAGTTAATGCTATGCGCCGAATGGCGTACACAGATCTTGCCAACCTTCCACACAAGTGACTAATATGTGTGTTCCAAGAAAGGATTGGATCAAGATGTATTCCTAGAAATGTAACTGATTTCGTGTTGGAACCAGTATTGTGATTTGAAAATGAACATACCTCTGTTTTAGCCGCATTCAAAAATAGTTCATTGTCATTGAACCACGCTTTGGCATGGGCAGTAGTATGTTCTGAAATTTCATCAATATCTGCACTTTGTTCAATTTGTAGAGAGGAGGACGTGTCATCGGCATATAAGATCGTCATTAAATTACGTTTGATTGACATATGAGGAAAGGGCCCAGTATGGATCCTTGTGGTACCCCTTTCTTGATTAGGCGTTCATGGCTTATGTTGATATTATTATGAACCCTCTGTGTTCTTTTTTGAGGCATGATTCAATAATGTTTCTAGATACAACTCGTAATCCATACCATTCTAACTTCTCTTTTCTTCGTGACACACAGAATCGAAAGCCTTCGATAGATCAGTGAAGTTGGTTAAACACATTTTTTTTGTTTTCAAAAGCGTCAAGAATATTATAAGTTAACTTATTGACAGCATCTATTGTGTTCTTCCCACTTCTAAATCCATATTGATGAACATTGAATATATTTAATTTCTCCATCAAATTACTGAACTGTATGAGGATTGCTTTTTCTATTACTTCAGATATTGTAGGTAGAATGTGTATTTTTCTATAGTTTCCTGTCATTTCCTCATCATCTTTTTGGATATATATACAGGGTGTCTTGTTTGAAATATCAAAGATGATGTTATTTTTTGTAATAGGCGGCTATAGCTGCATCGCTGAAAATATTTTGTAATAACAGTTGGATCATCACTGATAACTAAAGTATATAACCAAATTTGCAAAATGTCACATTTTCTGTATACGTCTGAGGTACAATCGACTTTGAGACACCCTTTATATATAGGGCAACATGGTGTACCTCGCAAAAAAGTTCTTGAATACTCGTTTTCTAGATATCGATATCGATTATAGAAATACAAAAAGTCTGCAGTTGAATTTTTCGCGTTCAACATTAGAGAATCAGGCGTATGTACATATCGCTTGCATAAATTCAAGTTCAATTTTGTCAAGCAGTGAACAATGTTTGTAAATCCGAACGAATGATAATAATAATAATAATGGGACGAGAAGGAAGGCAAGAGGCCGCTACGGCGCCAGAGGCGTGCGGCCTGCGCCCTTTTTCGTCACGCGACCGCAGCACGCTATGGCCCTCAGGGCTCGACGGGTCCCTCGAAAGGGCCACCAAGGCTCGACCTGAAACGATTGAACCGGTTAAGTTGGCGGATACGATTCCCAACCACAGGAACACGCATGCAGGAGGGTCGATCTTGTATTTTTTCTGCCATCCGAATTATACTTATATACTATATAGAACTAGAACTGTCTATATCCGAAGTACACTATCAGAATGAAATTCACGATTTTTTTGTTGACAAAAAACATTCTCAAGGTGGATAGGCGGAAGGATACCGTAACAAACATTCTCATAATGTTTTCCCCAAATCACAATCATAATGAAAGTCGTCAGAACGATGTAGAGAACACTGGTACAGCATTTTATTCGTTATAGCGGAAAATCACACAAAAAAGACAACAAAAACAGTATCATTGATAACTGAACAATCAGTGTTATAAAAACTTTAATTCACTAGTAGTTAGTTAGGTTACTTCTGAATAAATGATCAAACTACATGATGACAATCTCAAAACATCAACTATGTGTACAGAAATCTTCATCAGATCAGAGAGTTTCATAACTTAGAAGCCATTATAGCGGAAAATGCCGTTAGTGTTTTTTGGCGAAACAAAACACCATCAGTAACTGCCCTAGTCTTCTGTTTACATCGTTATCGTCAGTTTGGTATCAAATGACTACATACAGCCAATGACATCAACATTACAGCGATATATGTGTGCACCAGTTTTCCCCTATATGTTTTGCACCCCGAGTTTTTTTAAATAAATGTATCTATTGTATATATGAATTCAATTCCATAGTCGGATAGGGATTTTCATTACATATCCAACGACACCAAGTTATGTCGAAATACTACAGAGACATTGAAGATTCTGTTTACAAAAATGCCTAGAGAATGTGACAGAAGAAAATGTTCTGGTGACGTCATTCTCATTGGATATATTTTCAACAGAATTTTCAACAAGCTTTTTTCTCGAACACCTTGTATGAGGAAGCTATCAATTCTATTCAATCATATTGCAGTGGTTCCACCATTACCAGAACTTCATGAAAACACAACATGGTTAGTTCGCGTTCATGAAATCATCAGAAACTTGCCAGTTCTGAGGGTCAATACGAAAGCAAATGTCATATTACAAGAAGCTTTGATTCAAAAGAACAGCACTGTATAATATGTTTTTCTCTGATGATGTTTCAAAAATTTTTCAATGAGAAATAATCAAGGAAATAAAGATAAGTTGTCATTGTTGATAGAATTACGAATATTTCTAATTACTAACTAAGCGATTTAGTTCATCATATATATATATATATATATATATATATATATATATATATATTCTTTCAGTGTCAACGTCAATATATTCAGAGGAAGTTTGTTCCACATTTTCAAGTATAAGAAAAAAAAATTCGTACGTTGTTCGTACAGAAAAAATATGGAATTTGATTCGGAATATATAACGCTCTTCATATCTCTAAATATAAATTTTCTCTCAACGATCGTAGTAAATAGAGATTGCCATATGATGATATTCACCTGGGTGATGAAATGGACACATAAGAGTCGAACCTGTAGCTATCTCCTTCTTACTCGGCGAAAAAGAACACCGAAGCATCAGCGTCCCCGCTAATTAATAAATTAAGCCCCTTGCGGTAGGCGCCAGGCGGCCTTCTCAAACGAAAAAATAATACATTTTTAACAGGATCCTTAAAGGCATCAACGCCTTTTTGGCTAAGCGTACGGCACTCAGTCGATTTCCAAATGATAAACGACCGACTATCCTCATCGCGAAAATGTAGATGAATGGTTTGTTGACCTGCGTTTATGCTTGTCGAAATTCGAAATACCTTATGGTCTTTTGTTTGGGCGTGTATGCTTATTCTATGTTGCTATTTGTTTTATTCTTCCAATACCTTGTTCCAGGTTCCAGGTTTTATACACTGAACGTATGGAGGATTAGGGAGGAGAGTTCAACGGACAGCTTCTAACAATTATTCTTAGGTTTGAAATAAGAGGCTAGGCTACAATATCTTTTTTTCTACGACCACTAGTGTGAGTTGGTGATTACGAACAAAAAACGATCATAGAAAGCTTCTCCTCACACTCAGTTTACCCAGAGTGTTGTATAATATGAGCGAAAGCACGGTTTCCGAAGATATGTTCACTTATTTCGTTTTTCAGACGATCATCGAAAATAGATATACGCATACATGGTATACATGTAGACCTCGACGAAGACACATTGAAGTTACCTCTTCTTGTGTCTATAATTGCGCGATTGATATATCGTGAATCGCTTATTTTACTGTGATCGTCCTAATTTCAACCTGCAACCTTTCATGATTTCTTGTCACTGATCTGACATTGAGCTTGATTGGTTGAACTACCATCACCACTACCTCAACTGCTGTGATGTCGGGTCCTACTAGACGTTTTTCGAAGACATTGTATCAGAATAACATGGGTAAAACTGATAATCGATTCAATAAAACAAGTGTCCAACAACATGATAACACAAACTACCTCGTTCTATAATACAATTTATTGTTGTTTCATTGTGCGATCTCTATAATAAACTGTCCTTCTAGTCTCTTCATATCGACGTTCCTGGTCCTGTTCCACTCAACTTGACTGTCTTCATAACATTCAAGTGTGTTCTTTCCAAAGATATGATATATTCTCTACTAGATGCGCCCTTGCCCCACAGACCTAACTTGACGACATGATGAGCATTGAAACGACAATGAGAAAAAGAGCTTTCTATCGATTCCTCAAAGAGAGGTGCAATTTTGTCAATAGTCAGCTTACCACTGTTGTTTGCCTTCCTCATTTGCAGTTTTCATTGGTTGGATCCCTCAGCCTTTCTCTAGACGCGAACTAGGGTCTATTTGAAATTTGTTCAACATTATTCAATAACTTACCTATGAATTGACATATTCTGATCATAAGTATATACATCTATAGCCATAGGGTGAACAGGAAAACACCATCTCAAACAAAGTTTTGAAATCCTTCTTTGACTTGATGAGCTTAACCGGCTAAATAAACTAGGATTATTTACCAATTTTCAATATTCAAACAAGTGAAACTCTGAGTATCTTCCTTTCAACAAACTTTGCTGAAAATCAATTCACATTTGAGTGAATAATCTTGCACTATTAACTCGATTCGAATGAGAATATATTCTCTCTCTGAAAATGTAGTATTTATCAATACAATGCCATGACTCATCGAAATGTTTTGACAATGCCAACAATATCAAATCATATTTGGTTCTTTCCAATGATTAGCTAAACGTATTGGCCTCGCCGATTTATTAAAATAATGATCAATATATAGCGGCGCCGACGTACAGGGTTGAGATAAAATATGTAACCAATGTTTCGAACAAAAAAAAACGATATTTATGAAAATTCGTAGGTGAGTGCAATGGAATGAAATGCATCTGATGTAAATTTTTTTGTAAATAATATACTTCCGGTTTAACAGGAAATTCCATCAACTTCTTTGATTTGAATGGGACACCTTATATATTATAACCCTATATACCTAGTTCAGTGTGAAAAAATCGTTAAAATGAGGAATATATATAGCAGTTTGAGTTTTTTGCATTAGAGCAAAATTATTTAGATAAACTAATTGATGTTGTTTGTATGCATAATATGTAATAGTAATAGATGAACGTACAATTTACAAATTGTACAATTCAGAATGGTTCAGTTAAGTGGAGAAGATCTGAAATTTTAATGATGATCGGTTATGCATGGTGATTTTAAAATTTATTTCCGTCAATTAGAATTTGACACTTGGAGAACAAAAGAGTACTCGTTCATTTATTACGATGCATACAAACAACATCAATTAGTTTATCCAAATAGTTTTTTTGTTCTAATGCAAAAAACTTTAAGGAGGTTGATTGAAGTCGCAAACTTTTTTACACTACACTCAGTATGTATGAATTCAAAATAACAAGCTCTTTCAAAATCTGTAAAAATATTTAGAGGGTGTCCCATTTAAATTGAAGAAGTTGATGGCATTTCCGGTTTAACCGGAAGTATATTATTAACAAAAAAATGTACATCAGATGCATTTTATTCCATTGCACTTATATACCTGCAAATTTTCATAAATATCGTTCTTTTCGTTCAAAAGATATTCACTCGGTTCCATACTTTATCCCAACCCTGTATATCATTGATGATAATAATTTTAATGATATGTGAGTCAATAGTTGTGCACCTCAGATTTGACCAGCCTATTTATATCAAAATTGCTTGGTGGCCGCGCTGATCAGGTGTCGGTCTAGGGTTCCAATGACCGTGAGTTCAAATCTCATATTATGCTCCTTAATAAGTTGAAAATGTTTTTTTGTCACTGAATCAATTTGGTCTGAGTTATCTGTCACGAATAATTATGCTATGCTGATTGTTTTTGGGCTGACTCATCTTGCAGTCTTTTGCAGGGCTATTTTTCTCCACAGTGTAAGAACACTCGATACCTATTCCACATAAAAAAATTTATTTTTGTCATCGCCGGAGGATATACGGTGGCGCCTGTATCCCCTGTAGAACTCCGCAAAACTTTCTCCAAACCTCAATTATAAAAAAAAATCATTCGGATTCACGCAACTTTTTTATTGTTATGGTCTCCGATTATGACTGTTGCCGCTTAATAACTAGGCCCAATAGATTCCTCGATAATTACGACTATTATGGATTTCGGGTATCAATTTATGGGGAAGGATAGACTATAGAAACTCCGTGTGCAAGCAAAATAGCGTGCTGGATCATATTGGAGATCCAACCGAGTCAAATTTGTTGATATTATCGATTTGGTAGGCTTTGTTGCGAAATACTGGGCATAGATTTGACACTAATTTGTGAGGGGAAATCGTCAAGTATTACAGGGAAAGCACTGAAATGATGGTCGATAATTCGAAAATAATTTGTTTTAGGGATAAGAGAACACATTTGATATGGCAACACTCAATAATGATCGAAACTACATGACCACAGTTCAAGGAACAGTAACCTACCTAAATTTCGGTAATGAAAGATATCGTAGTAAAATGTAGGCGATAAAATAAAATATTTACTAAAACATGGATAGACATGAAATTGATGAAAATTTATACTCACATTTATCTTCTTCATTATACCTCAAATTGGGACTTTTAAGGAACATGCGTTTTTTTCGTTTCGGAGTATATAAATGAGTTTGCATAATCAGTTATTTTTAGCAAACACTTTTAACAGTTCTCGTGATACTCTGTCATTATTAACTATATCATTTCAATATTTTTTTTTGTGAAACCATTCCCAAATTTTCGAATAAAAATAGAAGCTTTAGATGCTTACCTACTGAAAAAATCAAATTTTACGCCCATGAAATGATGTTCTCCATGATTATGATATTGGTTTTATTACCCATAAACCTATGCCGATGTACAAAATTTGAGTAAAATCTCATAAGCCGTTTGGAAATTGTAACTTCAAAGCCGTCTAGCGTCCAAACTAAGCAACTTTGTACTGAGGTAAGTTTGCTTCAATCAAATTGTTTTGATCTGAGGAATATGTGGTAGATTAAAGTGAATACCTCTTAGGGGTACCGTGTATAAGACATTCGCACGTGTTCATTACTCCTCGTTTTGCTCGACGTTCTTCACGAAACTCGTGCAATAAAAGAGCGTAACGTAACGTAAGTTACAGAAAACAATATAATATGTTCTAGCACGAGTCTGACGTATGCTTGATTTGCCTTCTGTACCGAATGTTTTATACTATTTTGTCTGTTACACGGTTTCGTTAATATTGAATAAATATTATCATAACGTATTCCAATAATTTTTAGAGACATTTCGGCGGAATAATTCGACTGGCAGAAATGATTCCTTTATGACAGTTGACGGAAATATGACACAATATAGCGGAATCTTCAGTCAATTTACAAGTTGCGTAAGAGTTTTGTGAAATAAACATTCCTATCAGTAAATTCATGTTAACTTCAAATGAACTATTATTGTTCTGTTGTTAGTCTCAACTGAAGTCTCAACTATAAAAGCAATAACTATATGAGTACCTGCCTATGTTACGAGTTGTTTTCCAATTTTTTCAATAGAAGGTATTCAACTGGATATAAAATTATCTGTAGAATATTCTTTACATGAATGCATACCAATCACTGAAAAACCCAAAGCAAAAACACCTGAAATTCGTGTATTGATGGAGCTCATTAATACACGAGCCAAAACAGAAAAAAAACTTTTTCTATAATACTATTCTGTACGCTTTCAAACAAAGCGACTTACCTCTAAACGGGCAATATTCGTATTGTCGACTTTCGTCTTTATTCGGTGCCAATATTAGCACCATGATTTCTAAAAAGCGTAACTTATGGTTATGAAATATGACAGACAGGTGCCAAATATATCGGAACCTGACTCAAGTGAAGGAGGAATAGCTTCGCTTAGCCTCTCATTATTCATCCGACAGTTTTGAACGGGAAAGGACGAGCGTACAAATTTGCGAAATGCGTGTGGCCTCTTGCAAATGCACCGGAGCAAACGGCATTTAAGAGATCATTTGTATTATTTCCGAGACGACCCTTGAAGATGACGACTGATAAAGATGGAACAATGACCGGAAAAATTTTGGAATACAAGCAAGTATGATTTCTATACAGGGAACTGAAAAAAATTTGGAATACAAGCAAGTATGATTTCTATACAGGGACTGACAGAATGTTGAGAATCATCAGTTTCCGTGGAAGATAGAAATTTGTCGATACCATTTCAATGATAATAAATGATCTGATACAACGCGCAGGGCCGGTTTGAGACATGTGTGCGCCCTAGGATAACAAAAATTTGGATATTCTGGCCTACGTACTAGGAAGAACACACGGATGAAAATGATGTATAGTAGATACGAGAAATATGTTACTGTATACCAAAATTTCTGGTACTATATATTATATGTTATGTGACATCAATAAATAATTGTGGTAAACATTGGAAAACAATCAATGCGCGAGAAATATTGTGAGCACAAACATAAATTGGTGTAATGAATACGAAAATATCGTACATTGATGCTCAGTATATACAGGCTGAGTTATGACTAATCAGTCATAGCCTAATGGCGGAAAGAGGAGGTCAAGGTGAGTTGATATATATGTGAAAAAATATATTTTGCCTACTCGTTACAGAAACACAGGGCTTTATTAGAATTTGGGGCGAAACATCGATGAACGATATTTCAAGAACGTCTCGATGTTATTTATCGTCTCAAATTCAATTACCTCTACTGACACTCCATCTCTTTAGAGGTCAAAATGTTGACCTCCTGAATTATTATCAGTCACTGCCAATGATCCTCATTGTAAGAAAGGAACATGTAGTACAAAATGGGTTTAGCGAATGACATAATATATGTTATATCGGAATACGATGAATTACTCTACAATTAATACCTATGTTCTCCATATTCCTCTCCGTTTATATATTAGTCCGTATATAGGAACGCTCAAATATATTATTTAGAAAAGTATTATATGGTAGTCAGTATTAATTTTTTTTTATATGACGGTAACATTCGATTATTTATTTCAATGTATCTGATTTTATACACGCGATATCGATCGATATAAGGAAAAAAATATTCTTGTCTAATGAGGCATTCCATAGAGGATTTCATTCCATAGAAACTCACAACTATAATTACTTCGTATTCAGTGAAAAAAACAATTTATAGGAAAAATAATTTCCTTACAAGAAATGGGGATTCACTGTGAAACCATATCGATGGTTATGGACATGCGTGATCTATCGTATACTTTATTTATCTATATGAAGGAACCTGAAAGAGAATGTATTCTGATTTCAGGTGATGATATGCAAAACGAGAAGAAGGTATAATAAACTAGATATGGAAGATCTGATGAATGATATTCTAACGCCTCGCAACTTTGTATTCTTGAATAATCTACCGATATCATCACTTGTTCCGAGCTACAAATTGATATTTATCAACTTTTTTCTATGGGCGATTGCGATTAGCTCAGGGTGGAATGAATTCCTCGATGAACAGATGCTCTAATAATTTCTATCGAAATATTATTAATAGACCTATGCGATAATTATTCTTTCCCCAATTCGTTTGATGAATTACGGACGTTGTTTTCAAAATGCTTGCAAAAAAATTCTGATATATGAAAGGTGAATATGTAAGATACCAAATCGATTTGAAACAATGATATATAGTTTTGAAAAAAAATCAGAAAGATTCATGATCTTCAGATTTCAGTTCGAGCATATATAACAAATCTGTGATAGACATTATGTTTTTGACCGATAAATATGTGAATTGTGTAAAATTGAATATTATTTTACATCATGTACTTATTCATATTTTAGAGTGTTCATTTTTTGTTTTTTTCTCATCACTGTGGTCACAATTTATTGACATCCGCATCATTCAATGATATCTACCAAATGATACATTGTGAATGAGAACTATTATTTTTAGACAATGATAATGATTGACTGAGAATGTAATGATATACAATCAAGTATAATGAATGTAGATACTAATTTTATATCTTGAATATATCATATAGGTATTAATGTAATAACCATAATAATTAAGTAGAAGTTAATAAAATACTAAACTGTTAATATCACCAAGTATATTCTGAAGAATTTTAGTTGAAGATGTTTTCAATTCCTCGAGCAAAAGCAAGATAGATCTGTTTTGGCCCATCAGAGACCTCATCAGTCGCCTTTAGTTCGCTGACAAAGTGAACCTCAACCAAAATGAACCTGAAGGAGGGACACCTCGTATACGGGGTGCCCCTTTTTCGAGCTCCACCATTGGAGTACTCTATAATTATACCTCAGCCATAAAAATACGCAACATTGTCATAATTTGTTCGACCTCGCATCACCTATAATGCCTGAGATCCCCATGATGAAAATTTGGAGTTTCTTTCGGGAACCCGGGTTAGATCTTCCGCCACCAGATGGCGATGACATGAAAAATCTTATGTTACACCCAGAATGTATATTCTGTTTTTCTACGAAGGTAATTACATCTACACAATGGTTGATTAAATGAGCCCAATTGCTTCAATCCTGACATCAGATCGACTATAGAAGGGGTTCGAAGTTCACAAAAAGTTGGACCAGGCGCATGTCTCGGGCAACAACAGGAGCTCAGATTTCGTTCGTAACTCCTTCATTCATCAATCACACTATGGGCTTCAAGAATTGATTCCAATTCAATCAATATTGGAAATTATCAAAATAATGTATATTCTCCAAAAAGGAAACAATGAATCGAGAATATCGGTACGGTAGAAAGACCATAAAAATTCCATGACTATATTATTCAACCTCTCACTTTTCTATCGCCAACATAAGTCGATGTAGTGGTCAATATATCTGTAACCCTCCCAACCATGTGCAAAAAACATATGTATTATAACTAAAAACGAACAGATCATAATGGCTGGATGCATTGAAATTTGAAATTCTTATTATCTACCACTAAATCTGTATTTGCAGATAGATACATTTTTTTTTATCTGTGGACAACACGAAAGGGAAACCTATAATGTTCGAGGAACATCGTGTTAGCCAGCGGTGGAATTTTGGGAGAGGAGGAAGGTGTTGGAATTTTTCTTGAAAGTTTGGAGGTTGTAAGCATCAGGAAAGACTTCACTAGGCAAAGAATTCCATAACTTTGCCGTTCTATTGATGAATGATGCTTGGTATAGCGATGTTCGACAGGTCTCGAGCCTGACAGTGTAGGGATGACCAGCTTGAGCTCGTCTGGTTTGTCTACTAGGAATCGCGCGTGGTGGCATGATAGATGATATTTCCGTTGAGCACCGACCGTGAAAGTACCTATAAAATAGGCATAGATCGCCGACCTTTCTACGATGATCTAGAGAGGTCAATGATTTGGTGAGTGTTGTATCATCGACTAGGCGAATAGCTCTCTTCTGAATTGAATCTAAGAGCTTTAGCGTATGTTTGGGGGCTGAGCTCCAAACATGTGAGCAGTACTCCAGGACAGGTCGAATTTGTGCTTTGTAGATCATGAGCAGTTGCTGGGATGTGAAGTAACTCTTCGCACGGAATAGAAAACCAAGTTTTTGTGAAGCAGTTTTCGCAATGACGACATGATCAACAAGGTAGTGCTACTTATTGAATATCGACTTTTTAAGATCTGGTTCCAATGTTGAAGTATAGAGATATATACAAATTTTAAAAAATGAAAAAGAGATTGAACCAACAGCCATGCGGCTAATCCTGATACAGATCAGTGATCATAACTCTAAGAGTAAATACAGCCTGTGTATTGTTCATTGGAGACCTATATACACAGATAATGATAATATCATTACTATATACAAGGACATAATGAAGTTCGTCCGTGTCAATATTCTCTCAACAATATTTCATATAATCATCGTACAAATATAAGTTATAGTCTGGTACAAATAGCTATACCAACTACCAAAATTGTGGTCACAGAGTTTTTGCTAATTTTGTTGTATTCGATCATGTTTAACGTATATTGTAGAACCACAATCAATCTCATCAATCCCTCTTATATCATTCAGTTTGGCCTCTTAAATTTGGAAATGACAAACAAAAACCCATTATCTTGACAATAGTGTGTAAAAACTCATCTGAACAAAAGGAATGATCACTGTTTCTAATTGTATTGTATCTTTTACATGACTTTTATGTTCCTACCATACCACAATTATATTTCATTGACCTTTAATCTGCTGGAGGGTATGCCTACATACCAGCTTCGGTCCGATTGATGCTGATGCCAGCCCAGGTATGGATATTTGGGTTTAGTGTTAACTAGACTGTGTTCTACATCAATTTTTCAGCGGTATTCTTTTGTTCAGGAGAATACTGAACAAATAATATTCGAGCTACTGGTTTAGGTTGCGAGAAATTTAAATTATTCGATATATATTTCAAATCACGATGTATTATGGGTGAGTAGGTACCTATTATAGAACATAAAATGTATATACCTATATATGGGTTTCGGACGGTCTATTCACAGGTACTCTTCGGAAAATCAATGCACTGACAGTGGGATTGAAAAATTAATCCAGATAACATTACCGGACACAGTATAATCCCACACGAAAATGTATTTGAACTATCTATCAATTCTGTTCTTAAACTCCACAGACTTTTGACATCATGGAAGGAAAACATAATGCTCGAAGAACATATCGTGTTAGCGGTTAGTTATCGGTGGAATGTTGTGAGAGTAGGAAGGTATTGAGATTTTTATTGGAAGTTTTCAGGTCTTGAGCATCCGTAAAGTCTTCACTAGGCAGTGAATTCTACAAACTTTGAAGCTTGGTAGAAGGCAGTTCAAAAGGTATTGAGCCTGATAACTTAGGAGTGAACAGAGACCTGATGCCTGAGCTCGTCTAGTTTGTCTACCCGAAACCGCTCGTGGTCAAATAATAGACAAGACAACAGCTTGAATAACTACCTATCAGGTGTAATTCTTCCTTTCTTTCTCATTAATATATATGTACATGAGTTTTATACGTGTTCATCTATTAGAAAAAGAAATGTAAATTGGAGAAGCTGACAATTTTTTGAATGCCGATGGCCTTTCTTGGAAGTTATCAAATCTAAATGATTTTGAGTTCTTCGACATAATAATTACTGGAGTACATGCACGTTTCCATCACACCTGAATATCTTTAATATTGTCACGAGAAATATTTCGCTAAATATGGAGACATCTTTAGAAGAATATCAGAACTCATTTAGTGTCATTCTCATGCCATTCTCTTGCATAATTGGCTGAGTCAACTCTTTTCTTGTCTCTCACTGTGTGTTACTTTTCTGTAAAAAAAGTCACTATGAAGTTTTCTCAGTCGTTCTGGAGGAAGAAATTAGGCAACCTGTAAAATGTTTCAAAACCTGCAGACTATTTCATATTAGGAAAAGTAAGGATGTCATTCCGTGATGAATACAATATGAGAAACTCCAAGGTAATGAAATGAGCTATTCAAGATGAAAGTTAATCAGACGAACAAAAAACTTTTCTCAGGTGAGACCTTATTGAATATTTCCTGGTAGATTTCATAAATGCGATTATTCCTGTCTCTTACCGACCTGTCTTCGTGAGGTAAAAATAATGTATCTTACAGATTTGCAGATTATTTGTACAGTGTGTCAATCTGAATTGACTGAAAACTGAAAAAAAGAACTGTTTCGGCAGAATGGAGGGGAAAGCAGTTCAGTAGTGGCAGTTGTTTCCTTAGCATGGTAGCTACCCCAACTTCAGAATTGGCAAACCCTAGGGCTATGACAGATAGTTTCTTCACAAGTAGTGAAATTAAGAAATACGGGTTCCTTTGTTAGTTTCCTCAATCTCTTTAGTTATTTTTGGATGTTTTTTTATACCCAAAGATGATATTGACAACTAGTGAGGATTGTTCATGGTATGATGATCTTTATATTTCAAAGCCTACCAAACATCGAACTATCATTAAATATTGAATGCAAGTTGCAATGCAACATTGCATTTTTGAATATTGAATTTAAATTTTTTATCTCTATAAATGAAAAATCTACAAGCTACATGTCTCATGTGTCACAAAAGTGAAGGATATACATACATAGGAATACTTCATCGAAAATAAGAATATTGACATCGCAATTTTTATCTGTTTACCAAATATAGAATCTGATGAACTTCCAGCATGAAGATCTCTAGAACTAGCGATTCGATATCCAATAATATATTTGAGAAACTCCATTCAACCCGGATTTATTTTTGTTTATGTTCAACTCTTCTTTAGTAATATATCCGGAATGTATTCAAAAATTAGGATGAGTGATCAAATTTCTATGGGTCGGCATTGACCTTTTGCATCCTATACCTACCTGTCCGAATTTAGTGTCTCTAATTTGTGTCAGACCGATTTTGTGTTCTAACTCATCCACTCTGTCTTTAGCAGACCGCACAAGGTAGACATAAGACGACCTTTTAACGATTTTCTTTGATTAGTATGATCGTAAAGAAAGTGTAAAGCATACAAGGTTTCACTGGTTTATGACTACAGCTATACATAAAGTGATTTTACGCATACAGTAGTAGTCTGTACATCGAAGATATGTGATTTGCCCCATTCCGATGATCATTTATGGCTTCATGACATAAAATATTGTTCGGCCCATCAAAAGAATCCAGGCAACAGAACGTAGATACGACATGAAATATAATCGGTGAGAATTCATTGGCATATTGAATAAAATTGAAACAAATCGGATTACCTCATTCACTAAGTAATCCTCAGTAATGATTCAAATGATGGTACGAAGCATGGGTACACTATTTGATCCTGGTTCAGTTTAAGAAAATAATTGTCAAGGATAATATGATTAGGTTATTGAAATAACACAAACCTGCTCTCCAAATTTGTATTAAAGATTTGTGAATAAGGGGAAAATCTGAATTGAAGCCTCCTACTGGAGACACTCATAATGTTGATATCGATAGAGTAATGTTTGTTGGTTTCGAAGTATAAAAATTATGAATCTAGAAATAATGGATTCCAACTTATGGCGATCAGATAGTCTCTCATTGTGTATTTCTTTCGTTTTCCAGTACCAGTATTATTCGCAGTGTCATTACAGGTCCGTTATCACAAAGGATTACATTATTCTCACCCGGTGTAAGTTGTAATTTTATTTCCTGAATTTTGTTCCGAAGCGATTGATTGATTAATTGACTGAATGAATCAGAAAGACTAGCCAAGGTTTCAAAGCCGGTTTAGGTGAAGAGATTTGTTACCTTTATCAGGTAAAGGTTGTCAGGTTCAGGTCATCAGGTTTTTTATCCTCCCAATTTTTTCTTTTCGAAAAGCCTCCTCCAGTGTGATAGTGCTTCGCACTCTATTGTGATGTGGGTGTTCAATTATAGACATTGACCGGTTAATAATCCCGTCACCATAATCCAATCTGACTTCTGCTATGTCGTTTCAGTGATTATGGTATTTTTCTTATACACACCTTGCTATCCAATATGTTATCTCCATGAACTGAATTGAACGCCAACGATCCTTCTTCTGCCAGAGGGTATCTGCTGCTACGTTCCCTTCAATGCTTTTGTGTCCCAGGGCCCTCTGAAGTGTAACCTTGTTGTGGATTTCCAGGACTTTTGGGCTTTGTAGGCAGTGCCAGACCAGTCTAATATTTCAGTTTTTGACCCACACCAGTGTTCGTTTCTGATGATTCTTTGGAATCTTCTCATCCCAGCGTAATTGTATACCAAAAGGCTTGTCATAGTTGTTTCCAGACAGCATAATCTTATTTCCCATTATTAAAGACGGGCTTGTAATCATGCTGTTCATTCTGGTATGTTCTGAATTATTACTTGTGGCATTCTAGTTTCCACCACATTCCAACCTGTAGGCTTCCATCCTGAAGATCAAGAGGAGGAATATTGAGTATGGTCTCCATAGCTCTCATTGGAGAACTGCGAATTACACCTAGAAGCCTTAGAGTCTTGAGATAGTCCAAGCTTTTCCTAGTTCATGAAAGGTGTTTAGAGCAGTCTTGCTGTAATTGATCTTCAGGTTCACCCTTCTGCACCAGCCTCTCACTGTGTTTAGAGGTTGCTGCATTAGTTCAGATACAGTCTCAAGATGACTATCTCCCCACTATTAGTATTAGAATGTAATCAGCATGTAATCAGTTGTTTCAGAAGCTCATAAAGTCTCGCAGTGAAGGAGAGCTCCTCCCTGTGGGCAGCCTCTATAGTATCTTCCATGACCTTCCATGACCATTCACTTATGACAGTGTAGATTCGGCTGTTCTGAGATGTAACATGTTCTCAATCCACCAACAAGAAATGCAAGGCATGAGGATTCAATAATGAATAGATTTAGGGCTGATGGAAAACAAGGTAAACCTATCATTCGGCTCAGTTGAAATCAAATAATAATTATCATAAAAAAATTATTCCAACTTCAGGTTTCTAATTTTATCCAGTATAGGATTAGTAGAGGGAGAACACGAAGCACATATTTCTCCAGTTTTTTGAACCAAATTTGAAAATGGTCGAGTACAAGGTGTTTTATTTCCAAATATACAGGGTTGGATGATAGTGCGTCAGAGTCTGATTGCTGATAGCTAGAGACATGTCCCGAAAACAAATATAAACTAGGGAAAAGGATCTATTATGAGAAATCATTGAATCATATACAAGGCGCATCAAAAAAATCCAGAGAGTCGGGGGATTTTTTTTAAATGGAATACCTTGTGTAATAGCATATTTTTTCAAACTGTCCAGTGACCTCCATCCACTCTTCCAAAATTATCGACTATGTCTCAACACTAGAACATTATGATTTTTCGTCAAAATGATACATTTGCAGATGCATACTTAAAAATTCGCTGACGTCATAATTATCAATATTAGAAGGAAATATTACTAAAGCTATTTTCTGTATGGATGGGTGATATTTCTGATCGATTACGACGCTTCATATTCGTACAGGGTGGTCATAAATTATTAATCAATTCGTAATATTTCGAATTGATTTTTCTCCAGTTCTTCCAACGGAACACCTTCTACCATGTGATGTAGATTTTTGTACGAATGTCCCTATAGCTATTCCTGACCATTTTCGAGTAATTGCTCCTTTTCAATGCCACACACATGCACATATATTTCAAGATATTCAAATTTTTGGATATTTTGCAATACCATAATGATAATTATAGTATCACATACACGCGAATATTTATTGAAAAAATATTGTAAGAGAATATCTGTTGATGTATATTGTGAGGCTGGTATTTTAGAAAGTTCTGAAATGGCACACTATATACTGCAACTGCACCTGCACAAAGTTTGTGTCATCGGAAACGTATCCGAAACTCGCTAAGTTTATTTGTGAGGGGAGTCAACTTTTGACGCAAAAATAATACTTCAATGGCGAGTTAAGTTATTTCAAGTAAAATCGTTTCGGTCTTTGCAATCATTAGGAAATGTATAGTGGAATTTTAGTACTACATATCTTGTGAACATAATAGTAATAATAACTTTAATCGCCTTCATTTGCATGTATTTGGACTGAATTTCATGAACAAAGCAGTAGTGAATAGAGAATTGAAAATCCTTTTCAATGAGACCCATCACGTCACTTGACCACCATTTACATCTGAAAAAGTTTGGTGGATGACTACCCTGCTTATGAGTGTAATAATTATGTTTGTTCCATAATTTTCGCCACAAAAGTTGTGCCCTTCACAAATAAACATGACGTGTTTCATTTTCTTTCAAAAACTATCTTCCTTCTTGTTTTTGCATGTGATCGTGAAGATGAGTCACTGAACCCATCGAATTAAAAAAAAAAGAAATTTTGTAGATAAGAGTTGGCTCTGAAAATACCTTGACAGCCATCTATCATATATATAGTGAAATGCCGATGATGTGAGTTAGAATATTGAATATACAGACTTACCCAATTCATTTTGTCATGGATCAATAATGACAAAAATGTTTTCGTCTCTATACTGTGAATTGCAGTAATATGCTGGTTTTGAAAATATGCTCCTTCATTATTCTATAACTTTTGTGCATGAAATACAATGTTTCGGTCTCATTCCTCATACCATTGGTTCTTGGTAAATATTGAGAGATCGTCAGTCATTTTTCAGGGGTCGTTTTCTGTTTTCTTGAGACTTTTCAACGGATTCTGGGTCAACATTTGATTTGCCAAATCCCATCAAACCCATCAGTGCGGAGTATCGAATTTAGAACAGAATTACTGCATACCTAGGTACCTATCAATTGAAACAAAATCTATTTCAAATCCCCTAAGCTTTAACAAACTATTGATGAATATGACAACTATCACTGAATTTAGGTACAATTATTAGGGTGGATGAATTCGAAACCATTAATCCGAGTGAAAATGAAACATCAAACTTCCTTGAAAAACATTCAAAAACATCACCCTGTTACACACTCCTACAGCACAAGAAATAAAACAATATCGTTAAGCGTACCTCGTTGTGACAAAACCATAGGGCAACGTCACTGTGACTTTCTTGCACCAAAACTTTATAGTCTAACACCTGTTGATATAAGGAACTTACAGAGCATCAATTTATTCAAGAAAAAAATAAAAAAATGGATTTTGGCTTTTGGAAGGAGCAAACTACACGATTTTGTCAATCAAAAACTAAATTAATATATGGTTAGGTATTTTATACTCTTCAATCAAAACAATGAATGGTCTACTTATTATTTCTATTAGTAATATAATTTATACTCATGTTCTCTCGTGTTAATTGTATAAGCCTGAATACATCTATATATGTACGTATGCGCATATCTCTCAATTAGTTACTCGAATTTTTATATTCTGATACTTTTATATTTCATATTTGTACATTTTAGATTTTTAAACTTTTCCTTTTAGCACTTTACATTTTTACATTTTACATTTACATTTTTACATTTTTATAATTTTATATTTTTACATTTTTACATTTTTACATCTTTACATTTTCCATTTTTAAATTTTCATATCTTCACATTTTATATCTATATATTTTATATTTTCAAATTATTTCATAACGAATCATCTTCAACTAGTTATGTAAGGATCACCTACTGAAATTGATGGAACATACAACAACATGAAGCCACGTACAAGCGATAGTTACTTTGGAACTAAAGCTTCTGTGGTATCCCCTGTTTATTTACTGTACGCACTTTAATCATATATACCCTTTTTTGTAATTATTTTCTTGGTGAATAAACTTTATTATTATTATTATTATTATTATATCACCGTATTATTATCGTAAATAATCGGCCTCTCTGGTACCACTGATATCGCTCAGAGTTGCTTTATGACGAAACACCCGGTATATACATATATATGAACATCGGTAAATCTAATGAGGCCATTCAACATGTGAGCAACTACCACTTATAGGTTTACACTGAAAAAATTATCGTGTGTGAAAACAATGAACACCATTCATCATAATTCTTTACATCGAAAGAAAGTAATCTTCATGATATGAACAAACAAACGATCATTACTCGAGTATCCCATTCATGATCATAATGTAATTGCGTTCATCAAGTACTGACGAAAATATTCAGTAACTCGATGAATATTTCCATCCCTTCGATACATTTCATAATTGAATTCAATGATTTCAGCATTGTATTTATGAATTTTTCCAATAACATCACTATTTTCGACTGATGAATGTGTAACATTACTTTGATGTTCAATTGTTTCAAAAAAGTAACTGTATTCATTCTAGTGATAACCAAGGTTTCCAATATATTGTATAAATACATCGGTTTATAATTCATTTCATGAGGATAATGAATTTGTGCATGACATATGGGAGAGCAAGTACGTTGTTTGAAGCAAATTAATTTGTCATTACAATGCACGCATTCATTGTCGAAATAATGTAAGGTTCAGATCAAATCATAGAAGTGAATATTGAATACATGTGAGCGATAGTGGATAATTATTCGGTGCATTGGTTTGATCTACACGTACATATATCGATGAACAGTTTATTAATAACATATACACCATGTATCGAATTGCTTTCGACAAATTATCCAGTACATCATTATAATGAATTGCGTAATACGTTGTTTCAATGTACGTACATACATTGATGAACGGTTCATAAGAATAATGCTCATCATGTACCTAAGTGAATAATCGGTACATTGTTTCGGAGAAATACGTTCATTGTTTTGATGTAGACGTACATTCATTTATGATGTCATAGAAACAATGTATCTTATCGTTTTCAACTAATCACCCAGTACATGATCCTAACGAAATGCGTTTATTGTTTCAATGTATCCGCGTACATAGATTGATGAACGGTTCATTGTAATGCTCGTATCATGCAATATATTGATGAACTCTTACATCAAAAAGAAGTATTCCTATTGGCCTGGAGAAAATTCGCGCGGAAAGTTTTTTTAGGATGAAGTCATCACACCCCGCTCAGGTCATTTCTAGTCCAGAAACACAAACGAAAGGTCGCTCAACTGTGCCGAAAGTGTAGCATTGATTTTGAATTCAACTGTTTCACATTACAGAAGGTATGTTATTATGTTTTTATCATTAGGCATGATAATTATCGAGATGTTAGTTTTCAGATTGAATCTCTTCAGAAAGGATATAGGTGGAAAGAGCAACATAATAAAATATACCATAAAAGACTCCCAGGAATCATTTCTTCACTTTGGGAAGAGTAACCAGGAGGTCGAGGAGCATCTAAGATTTTCGAAGTCGAAGAAAAGTGCTATCCAGCCATTCATTTTATGTGTAGGTGAGGACATGACAACTCCCACCGAAATATGTGTTTATTTTGATAATATTAGATATACCTTCTTCCATATAGTAAGAGCATTAGGTATATGTTTCAAAATTATATATTTGTTCAATCTTGATTTTCCTGCTGAATCAGAGATGTTTTGGTCCTTCATTAAAGATAAAGATAAAGATAAATTTATTCGTCAATGAAGCTTCACACAGTACAGTATAAAAACTTATCAGACTAGTCACATAGAAATGCAAGGTATATATAAAAAGTACAAAAATATGTGTGTATAAAAGTCTCAAAAACATACACATGATGCAAGACAGTTACAGAATAGTGCGTAAGTTGCACAATATAAATATACACAACATGATACACATTGAACATCATTTCTATTAAATGAAAGGAAGCCTTTCTTTCCCAAAGGTACATATATTATCTGAAGCGCTGAAGGAAAATGAAGAGAACTGTCAAGCTACAATTCTGAATGTACCTATTTAATTTAACATTATCATTCGGTTTCATGTTTAGGTTTATTTCTATGACAGTCCTATGTAGAATGAGTTTTTTAATAAATCGTTCCAATATGGAGAACAATTCGAATTATTTCCCTCATTATTATAGGCAATACTAGATGTACATTCAATCAATTCACTTGTGACTAACATAGACCATTCATTGTTCTTATTATGATCATCTTCTGTATGATTATGATTCCCTCATCAAAACTATTCAGAAAATACATATATAGGACACATGCTTCCTATTTTCGGAGGAGTATTTTCTAAAGTTGAGGATATACAGAGTGAACTATAATTGCAAAATCAAATTAGTTTCTTGTATCGAACAACTCATGGAAATTATTTCAAATTCGATCAGTGATTGTTTCATTTTATCAGAATATTACACGATTTGATGGATATTTATATCTTACGATCACGAGAAAACAATTCAATCTGTCTTGATCTGTCTATGATTGTTATTTCGGAATTATAATAGTTATAAAAACTTTTCCTCTTCATCATTACACTCATTCGGCATTCGGAAGTGTTTCTTACTTTGCTATATTATATTCTCAGTATTTGTACCTATATTCTTTTCGAACCCCATCAGTGTCATTATGGATTTATTCTTAATGATGAAGGTCAAAACCAACTATAATATTATTTATACACTGTGTTCCATTAAGATAATTATAATGTCTCTAAAATATGTATGAACCTGTATGTATCATTCCAGATAATGTTCAGAGAAAACTTGAAAAATCAACTATTTTTAATTAGGGAGATGTTATTCCTCAAATAAATCAACACAATGTACGTTCCATTTCGAATCCACGTAAATATTTCATTGAACCATGGAAGAAATATTTATGGAACCAGTGAACACGTTCATTCAAACAACGTACTAATAGGTATCGGAATAACGAACATATTCATCGGAATGGTGTAGAAATATTTATCAAATCGATGGAATAATTCATTGATACAATGTAAGAATTCCATAATATCAACGTACTTACGCATTGAAATAGAGATTGAATGTGCTTTGAAACGGTAATTGCGTTTATTCAAACAATAATAATATTTCATCACCGCAATGGATGCATATTATCATAGCTATCTTTCATTTCATTGAAATGATATTATAGTGTTCATTAAAGTAGTGAATGCATTGTTCATAGCAAGGTATTGGTTTTCGTGATACCAATGAACGTTCATCAATTAGTGATTGCAGCCACAAGGTCATGAACGAACATACTTTGTATTAATGAAACTCTACTTTGGTTGAGATTTAATGATCACGTTTCTTTGTTTCAAATATTTTTTCATTGTATTTACGTACCTTTTTCGTTCAGTGTAATTAATGTGTGATGGACTTTCACGGAGTTTTGGATTGTCTCAATATGAATTTTCCAGTCCACATCGAATACCTTACAGCACGTCTATGTACTGCAGGAATAATTTGCAGCAACTAAGATGCTCATCAAATAGTTTGCACATTTCTGAATTTGAGAAGGACTCGAGAACTGATGATGTGTTCGAGAAAATATTCGTAATTACATTATATGATTTATTATATTTGATTATCAACATATTATCCGACCATAATAGTTAAGCAAGTACTTCTCAACCTACTTGAAATTTCAAGAATATAGGTAGGTACTCATAGCTCAAAACATCTGAATGAAGAAGATAAATAAATAGGTACGTACTCACTAAGAACTACCGTGATGTGGTTGATTAAGAGTGTACTGTATCTCAGGTATTACTATTCATGACAGAATTGAGGGACGAAATTTTCCATAATGAAAGAGGAGGAAAGAAATTTCTGCAAAACATTTCCAAGTTTCTAATTCCACTGCTGGAGGACGTGATCGCTTATCACCAATTATAAAATTTCCATTTTTTCGAGAAAATTACAGATTAGGCTACATAGATTGAGAACAAATATAATTTTTTATGCAACGTCAACATATACTCATGTCCTACGGATAACATCGCTATTTTTCACCGATTATATTAATTATTAATTAAAATATCATCCAACGAGAAAAAATCGTAATTTTGTTTATTCGAATAATTAAAGTTCTTGGTGGGGTAACGAGGTCTCATTATCACTAACAACAGCTGTATTTTTGCAATTACTGATATGACATATGTAAAAATTGTCTAGTATTCTTCTAGAGATGTTGCAGAAATTCATTGTTCTTCATTTCTGATAACAAATTTGGGGAAATTGTCGAATTTTCTTTTCATCACATCCATATTGTTTCATATATCCAAAGCCGACATCTATAATTATGCAGTATTCTTACCCTATGTTGGTAAAAGCTGTCATATATAAAAGCAACATCAAATCTCTTTTGGCCACAATGACTATCCTTCTTTCAGGTATACGAAAAAAAATACATGAAATATTTATGGAAAATTGACTGGATCATGTGAAATATACTTTTGTCTGAAATATATAATATGTTAAACACCTCAAGAACTAAATTAAAGTATTACCTATTTTTACCTTGACAACTGGTTGAATGGCTATGAATTCCCATAACTAAATAGTCATGCACCTCTCATATATATCATATATGACTATGGCGACATGTATAACCGCGCGACATGTTTGGCTTACGTTGACAGTATACCTACTGTTTTCTCATTACATCGCTTTAGTACGCCATAATAAATGAAAACGATAATCTGGGAACCCACTATACACAATAAGAAAATATTGATGTAAATTTTCATTCATTTCTTTCACATCAGTGCATCAATTAATATAGGTATAGGTATATCACAATAATGTATGTTTTGAATACTCATAAATTCTTGAAATTGTTTTTTCAAGCCTTTCGTAAGTCTACTTAAATACACACTTCTGAAGTGGCATAATTTTCTGTCATTATAAATAATCGCATACCTACCTCAGCCTATAAAATCGTCAATAAAATAAATACCACTAATGAATGGATATCATTTCGTAAGTCTCTCACAGTTTCGCTTCGCACTCAGCTGGTATCCAAATGAGTGAATAAATAATTTCTATGAAATATCAATGGTGATTTCAAAATTAACAATCTCGAAGGAATATGCAATAAGTTATATTGTTCGATGACAAGGATTGGGTGTAGGTATACGCAGATATTTCGAAAACGTTGGTACATTACGCAAGAGGTGGCTAGAAGTTCATTTATAAATAGGAAAAAAACATCAAATCTATCCCTATGCCAAAATGAGGATAAAATTAACATTTCCTCTCTCATAATTATCTATGTCTCAAAGAAGTATAAGAGTGAATAGAGTCGAGAAAGACCGATAGGAGTGACCACTATTCTGAATATTTGGATTTGAATAACGCTCTCTAATCTATCGATGCTGCGATTGCATAGTATTATTCCATTCCATTATTTTTGTACGAATGAAGGAATTGTATATGTGGTTTTATCGAGAAGGTTCGTCTTGTCCCTTTACCCTTATATATATATAACAGACATAGAATTTTCAGAAGATTGATTTTCTCGAAAATTAGCTAATTAAAGTTTGCAATTATAGAGTTATGTATGTTATATAGGTACTTATATTTCCTTTATCGACAAAGGCTGATGTTTCCTTTGTAATTAAAATAGATGTCGGCTACAATATTCCTAATCTACTTAGGTATATTTTAGGTATATGATAAGATCATATCTATATTCACCTTCCGGCTGATTAACTTATGATAGTTAAAATTCCTTTTTTTTGTATAAACTTTTTGTAATTACTACAAAACTAATCTTTTGTAAAAACTATAATGATATCAAATATGATCGGTATAATTAGTTCCATATTTTTTGTTTTTCTATCAGATATATCATAATTTTGATGTTATCACGAATATCACGAGTGGGTTTTGGTACTTGAAAAACATTGTTCTTAATAATATATAAGTGTCCTTCGGCCTTCGACAAACACTCTTTCATGAAAGTTCAATCTCAAGCACGTTGCTTGAAGACACAACCTCATCCGCGGAGTCGTTATGTTGCCAAGCAACATCTTTTTACATTAAACTCATCATGAGTTTATTTCGTTCTTGAGTTCTCGGGTTATAATAATATAATTAATTAACCACCATTGAATACCAATGAACGTGATTTCACAAAAGGCAACGGGTTCAAATATAGGAAATCGTCGAACTGATGACATGCACAAAACAAATTTTCCAAGAGAAAATATTGATTGAGAAGCATCTAACTGATAAGCAAAAATGATCACTACCTCATTATTGACTGAAACACCACAACCGCATATCATATCCCGAAATCGAAAAGTCACTTTTCATCACAACAATATCCTGGGTAGGTATACATAGAGCCATAAAGGTATAACCCATGGGCAAAAGTGCAACAAAACAGTTTTGCTACAAGAACCTAACCTAAAACTGAAGCGCCTGCCAGTCTACGAAGGCGGGCTTTGCCGGTACAACTGGCAACAAGCCCCACCTAATCGCGATAGAAACCGGTTTCCGATCTGCCGGTCGATGACGATGCACCAATAGGAAAGACGGGGAGGCAGGGCTTAGGCAGAGTGACGCTGACCGGTAGCGATATCTACCGGCTGAGAGGCCAAACCACCGACCAAAGCGTACTATTATATGATTATTCTTCATTATAGTGCCTACGTCCGTAGGTAGTAGATGGTTGGTTAACTAACGGTCAATTTTCCTACGTAAAAAAAACGACATATGCGCTCAATTTCGTGTAATTTGGTTTCGGGCTCGATCTTCAAATAGTTTTTACTCAATTACAGTGTGGATTACACCTATTATCGTCAGTGAATACGCTAAATTGCCATCGCTTACATTCGATTAACGTCATTAACTATTTTAAACTGCATACGGTTTATCGAATTTACACCTGGTTTCGGGAATAGTGATAGTGAATTGACAAAGTGGATATTGTTTGCCGTCAAGACGTCTCCTCACTTCTCCAAAGTGGATAACAAACCCTTTACGACGTTGAACTTCACAGACTTGGGTTCCCCGTTCGGGGGTCCGCAGGAGGATCCACCGGGAACCCCCACGATGTCCGGAGAAGGCCACCTCGGGCCGCCGACGCCCCATCACGAGTCCAACAACTCGACGCCGGTGTCGAAAAGTGCGTTTATCGAGCTGCAGCAGCACGGGTACGGACCCCTGAGGACGTCCTACCAGCACCACTTCAATTCGCCGGCGGGAAATGCGCATTCGGGGCCGACGGGACACGATCCGGGTTTTCCGAGCCCCAGAGGGGGTCTGGGGGCCTACCCCTTTCCTCCGATGCAGCACAACTCGTACGGGGGTTACCATTTGAGTTCGTACGCTTCCAATTGCCCGCCCTCTCCTAAAGATGACGGTGAGTAGGTCCTCCGACTAACTTACGAAATGTCAAACTAAACCACCAACTCGGGAGCAAAAAGGGATCAGTTACCCGTCGCGGATAATTCCGCGATCGAAAAGGAAACCGCCAAAGCGTCAACAAGTCTAGCCAAACGATGTATGAATGTATAACCTGCCTCTATTTTATGTGCTTGTCCTGTTGAGGCTATTATAGAAATTGCTAAAAAGTCACTCTCACCTCAATGTGTTCATGTGGATTTAGCCAGGACAGAGATCGCATCAAAGAAGAGAACCTCTCTGATATTGGACCTAGTACTTGCTTAACATCGCTTGCTCATATAACCGACTGAAATGGAACCAGTTACACAGAGGTTTCTGGTGTTTCTGGAAATCACCAAGTGCAGGTATTGATTTCGAATGAGGTCGATTCATGTTTTCTTGTGGTCACGACTTGGGTCAGTAGCTCAACTCTATTTCGAAGACCTAATGAACTCTAAAGATAGATAAAGTGTTGAGGACCAGTCTCATCAGCAAGCTTGTTATTCAGTATGAAATTCCTACTATTATATACTGTCTGTAAGTTCTTCGAGGAGGTGGTATATTCATTTTTCAGCTTTTAATGGGATTTTAGAAACGAGGAGAGAAAATCCCATTAAAAGCTGAAAAATGAATCCTACTATTATACCATGTAAAGACGGAAATTAGCTGAGTAGGCAATCATCCTATGTACTGTTTTTTGTTTTGACTGTTGAATTGTAGAATTAACAAAGAGACTGCCTTGCGTATGAAAGAATTCCCCAGTTTGGCTTGGGCGACCTAGAGGTAGATATTCCGCGGTAGAAGTGAACAAAAAAGGATCCGAATGTCATACTAATCTAAGAGGTCCTTCCTCTATTCCATGTGCTTGTCCTGATGAAGGCTATATAAGTTGGTATAAAGTCGTCACATCCAGTCTGAAGAGTCAATCTCCTCCATGTGCCAGGACAGATTTTATGAAACTAGATGATCTCTTCGGTATTGGACTTACTTGATGAGGTTGATTCCTTGTTAACTCTCGACCATTGTGTTTCGGCAAATTAACTAAAACTAGCTTTGGGGGGCCTTCGATGAATGGCATGCTTGGCTGATATGTATTGTAGATTGAAAATCATCTCGTATAACAGCGTATCACCAAAAATAGCCGTTTGTCTTGGTCGAATCAAATTGAAGTGAACTTGTGCAAGGTGGTGTTTTTCTGACTGATAACACCAGTCTCGGAAACTTTCTTGACTCAACGAATTTTCTTACACTACCAATATATAACTGAAGAGTAAAGTAAAATGACCACATATTGTATAGGTATCGTTATTACCACTCTTTTACTGAACTAGAACAAGCCATTTTACAGGTTGATAACTTTGTCAAACATTCAAATATTCTTTCTGTGTGCTGGCTGGTCCTATGAGAATTTGATTAGAGTTTGGCGAGGAGTTTGGTTTAAGTGTAAAGCCGTCATATCAAGCCTTAGAAATCATTACAATACTACCATAATTTATTCCTTCAAGCGATGGCATCAGAATTAGATCTTCTAGATTTTGGAGAACCCGGAGGTTCTGAAAAATAACAAATGAATTTTTGATGAAGGAATTATTGAAGTTTATGATTAAAGATGGGGTGATGTTAGGATGTTAATGAGGATGTTGAGCTTTCGTTTGCTACCAATGCAAGCTCGTCGAAAATTTGAATCTTGCATGAGTGCTGAGTGCATAGAAAAGTAAGCATCATTTATATAATAACATAATTATTCACTAATAGGTCACCTATAGGATATTTACATCTAATAGTATAAATTCTGCATTAGTGAAAACATTCCAGATTACTTACCGATGAAATTAGAAGTATTACCGTCGCTTATAGTACCAACAGTTGAATCCTTCTAGAATGAATGTGGAGTGACTTTAGTATTACTAGTGTCCCCTCGAGTGAGCCTAATAATTCATCATTTGGTCCAAATCCTTTCGAAGATAGTGAAACGAATACACAATTTTTCTGAAAATGGATTCTTGCTTTCACAGAATGTGTATCATTCGTTTTCTCTTGAGTGACACTGCCTTCGATAAAGCGACATTCATACACTGAAGCTCTTTCCAATAAATACGAATTGGTGCGTATAAAGATGATTCAAGTGTAAAGGTTTCGCAAATAATTTTGTCAGCGAATATACATACATAGTTTATTGAAGGAAGCACAACAAAGACGGCTGCGGTATATGAACGTGGCGGGTATCAAGTATCAAGCAGGTATCAACGGAATTTAGATGTTGAAGGACGTTAAAAATACCGAATTTAGAAAATTTGCACCCCTCTACCATTACCGAAAAGTGAGCAGAAAGATCATGAGATATGAGGAAATAACCTCGTATATATCTCTTTGTGAACAATTAATTGGAAAACAATGGAAAACAATTTTCAATTTGCTAGACTTCTAATTATTCCCAAGTTTCAATAGGTCCTAACTGTATGTGATGACCAAAATGGTTTCGTTAGAACTTACTTCAATTTCGAAGTCCTGTTGGATGTTCTGGAGACGATCCATAAGTATAAATGAATTATGAGGACCAATGGCATGACCTGAAATAAAAATGACAGTTCAATCAGTGTCAAGCAATATCGATGATGCTAAATCCTCTGATGATAAAATTTCATTCAATTGCCTCGAGGGAAAAACAATTATCTAATGAAGTCGCTTGATATGATCTTTCCAATTCGAGAAACAATAGGAAATGAGCTGGTTCATGATTATGATCATAGATACATTCATCACTCGTATTTTGGTGGATTACTCCTCATTGGTATTCAGATTTATATTGAAAAATTTATGAAAATTTTGGTAAAAATCTAGGCTTTCAGTAGTTTTCGTTCTTTTGATACTGATTTTTTTGATAACTCGATGTAATCATTATGGAATAAGCTCGGCTTCAAGTGCCTCAATTAAACGTGAGGATGAGTTTAATCAGATTTGTTATGGAAAGTAGGTAGGACCAATTAACAATTACCAAATATTTTCTGTAAAAATCATTCCAAATTGACCTAAATATCGTCGTAGTCTAAATATCCTCTCATTTAATAATTATATTTATATTCACGATTATCAATAAATGAACTTTATTATCTGTCTTTCATACCTTTGCGAAACTTACTGATGTTTATTCATTATTCTTTATTGTCGTATGTCACCTCTACACTGATATGAATTGTATAAGAATGATTGATTATTTTATGTTGATAAGTCACATTCTACATAATCGTCAATATTCATGAAACATGATTATTTATGAAAATTATATCACTATTTCTTAGAATTCATACATAGACAAAATTACAAATGATTGAATGAGGAAGGGATTTTTCTCGAACTTGAGTTTGGAAGCAAACATTTTGCATGTACCTATATTTTCAGAATTAACAGTAAGTACGTTTAATTTCATCGTATTATCCCTTATTTTCTTGCAAACACTCGTGCAAACATGAAAACTTCACCATGACGCATCCTGATGAAACAATAATTAAAAACCAATTTTCTAGTTGAGCCATTAGTGTTGATTAATTGATCGCCATCATTCAATTTTAGGTTATGTTATGTGTGTTGAAAATGTGACCTGAAAAGCAATAGAAGAACCGCTCACAGAGCCATAAATAAAGAGCAGTTCAGTAGCTGTATTCAACAAATTATTATGGCTTGCTAGGTTTAAAAGTTATATAGGTATATTATGTGCAAACGAATTAACTGCTTGCAGGAGATATGTTCTTAGCCTTATTAGGTCGATTTAGATGGCCAGGTAGTAGTTAAATCCATTATCAATTCCACTGGAAATAATCAACTACTCCTTTGTTGGTGGTGCTATCTCATGACAAGTGGATGACTGAGTCATGAAAAATGCCATATGAAACCTAATATAATATTTCGATTATTGAAGTAATTGTTTCTATAATGTTATTTAGTGACCTGGAATAATCTCACACTGTTGATATTTCCAATGTTAAAAATACTATAATTTAAAATACTTTTCCCTTTATTCTGCCGGAACGGCTTTTGTATCTCCATCAGACGTACCTTATAGGATATGGTGGTGAATAAAATTTGCGATATCCTGTATATTTTTCAAGGACGAAAATCACTTGAATGCTCTTTTAATAATTTTGTCATTTGATACGTATAGAAAAACTTTCGACTACGTTGGAGTCGATGGACTTCTACATTCTACCAGACGACTCATTTCTGATCTATTGTAATGAGTTCTTCAAGATTTTTTCATGCCACCCTCAGAACTAAGGCGAGAATGGTTATGAAATTTGTTTATTTCTCGATATGTATTTGCCTGAAATGAAATGTGGGCATATTCACTCTGATGGAAGCTGATAACATTTGGTGGAAGCGAAATGTAATGGCCAACCTCATTACCTGAGGTGTTTATTGATGTATATCTTGTGACAATTGCCCAAACTATGTGAAGTAATGATCCGTAAATTATGGGCAATTTGTCTAATTGAATTTCATCGACTGTTGCTTCTGACTCAATACAATACACACCCTTGCTTTTCTGTCAGCATTTTGGATAGACGAAGGGATTTTCAACTCAACGGTTGCTTGTACACATTTTCTTGTCATATCAACCTATATGTACCTCTACGTGTCTTTTTTTTTTGTCCGTCGGTATTGTAGAAATTGAGTGCCGATCCATGTTTCTTGTGCACTACAACTTAGTTTTCGATAGTATTTCAAACAAGGTTAAGGTGTATGAGACTATCTATCGTACCAGGTAGTATTAAACACATAAAACACATTATTGGTGCTTTTAAAAATAAACTCATACAGCAATACACATGTGTAAATGATAAGCTAGTGTTCTATTGGATGATGTTTGTATTAAGTTCATTAGAAAAATGCATTGTGTCGTTCAGAAAAAAAGTAGTCAATGATGTACGTTTTTTTTGTGAAATTATACTAATATAGATATGTAAAATACTGTCTTTCCGTCTAATTAAACGTGACTGTTTCAAAATTATAGAATAAATCTGTCTATTGAATGCAAACCCGTCAGAGAATACTATAGCAGAGTGGTCAAAATATCTCAATTTAAGTGCAAATTATAGGCAAATATCTATTTTTACAGTATTATTCACTTACCCATGTGGAAAGGGTCCTCAACCCATAGATCTATTGTTGAACGCTTCGATCATTGAACAGACTAGATAAGTAATCCACACCCCTGGCAATACAGTTTGTTTGGAAGCAACATCTATAGTATCTCTCTTTGTCTAAACAAGGATAGCAGAACCTGATTCTCCCAGCAACAGTGCCGTGTTGTCAGAGGGGGTCGAATTTATTATTAATTCATGATGTAACCAAATTGAAAATCCGTAACAATTTCAGTGGTACTTTTTAGCATTTCTTGGTGGGAAAATGAACATCTTTATACTTCCTTCACATTGTTACGAGAAATTCGAATACATACAATCCTATGGTGATTTTTGTAACTTGCTTGTAATCAATAAACTTATTATGACCACGTCACAATATACTTACTATTCAGTATAAAGTTGTCTACTTATACTTTATCATAAATAACGTTCAATTTCAATAATGAACATTTATATCTTTGGCGATCAGTGACAGTGCATGTAAGTATATTTACGATTTCAAAGTTCAGTACCTACAAGTGGAAATAATTTTCAAAAAAGTGAAAAACTCGTTTTCAAGGCAAATAGATGTGATTGCATATTTGAATGTAATTTTCAAATCTGAAGATGAAACTTGTTTATATCATTTCACAATATCGTCAAAAATGAAGGAGGTTTCATCTTGAGCAGAATTCATATATTTTGACGCAAAAAATTGATGTCTGATTATTTCATTTCATGTAGATAGATGAAAATCGATAATGAATATGTGTTGACAAGTATTATGACGAAATGTTATATCAACAATAAAATCATGAATCATGTGAAGATGTAGCAAATAGCAGTGTTTCTTATTTAAAACAGGACTGAAATTAAAAACAACCATGGGTAATCACACAAATAATTTATTGATTTTTGAATAGGATTGTTTTTGTTAACATACTTCTTACTCTAACTTCCGTTGAATCTTTCAATTTATTTGCCTCATGATGAAGTCTTACAGTGAAATATTTCTCCAAATTAGTTTGAGTAGTTCCAAAAACAGTCAACGGTAAATTTCTAGTTGTTGTGTGTAGAAGAAGTATAGAAATATCCTTATATTTTTTATCAAAAATATTAATTGAGTTCATCATTATTCTCAGTGATTTTTCAGTAGCTTCGCATATTTTGATTACAAATAAGGAAGCATTTATCAGTGCTACATATTATACCACAAGACACTGTCGCAGCTGACCTATGGGTATAATCAATATAATCTAATCAATTCAATTTAAATTCATTTTTATCCATTCCATTTGGGAAAATGCTTCAAAATCTCGAATGATACGACAATGGTAACTCACCTATGAAATGACGTGTTTTGATCGCCGGTTTAAATTGTCTTTAACACACCTCACAACGTCTCACCATTATATCAAATCACCAAAACAGGAAATAAACTGAGTTTCTGAGGAATTCTGAGTACACAAAACTGAACACAAGTTGAATAATATCGATAAATCGAAACGTAAATAATGACCGATACCAAACAAAGCAATAATCGCCGTCGACTGTCAATATCAAATTGCGGTGTTGCAACATTGAGCAAAAAGTATTCACGATACCCATGCTGGTCCTCGAGCCCCCAAGAAAGTAAAATTGCTAAGTCTCAGAATAATGTAGCAATCTTCTATTAATCAGAACTGATTCATAATCGTCATGACTCAAATTTATTATTATATTTGTGCATTGAACTACATGAATTCATAAAGGACTTTAAATATTATGGACTATCCATCATTTTTTGATGATTGGATATGACAACACTGGCGACGATTGGGTACTAATATTATGATAGTTGTGGGAATTCATGTTAGCATCAGAATATTTGTTTTGTGATCCTTCTAGTGGGTTTGTTGTTCGGAGGTTGAACGCCATCAGGTAAACGTTGAAATTTATCTATTTATATACATGCATATATTATGTATAGTAAAGATTTGATCAATATTGATTGGTTCATTACTCTATCAACTTTCCAAACGGACAATAACTTTTTTTATGAATAATACCCATCTATTGATTTCCCCGTGTTTTGTATGAATGAAAGTATAGGAGAAATAAAGATGCATATACGGGTGTCCCAACAGTGCGTAATTGCTCGATATATCGATAATGCTGATATATATGAAAAAAAGTTCCATATAAAAGTTGTATGGCACCGCGAAGGCCACATTTTTAAAATAAGTCCTGATTCACAGCGTGTTGCATTATTCCGTAGTAACAAAAAAATATGTATTTTTCAAATGGAATAACCGGTTTATTTTTCTGTCATTGAAATGGTCCCTTCGTTCCCTACTCAGCACTAAGTTTTTTTCTCTTCAAAATGCGCCGTTGCCAAGTTATCAATTATTTCGAGAAAATAGGGAGTGATGCAGGCTCTCAATGAAATATCTGTGATTCAGCTGTTTCTTCGAAGATGTGAATTTTGTCTGGTGGATTGACGTAGACAATACCGTAGTAGCGTGTAATACTCTGATCTCCATCGATATTCATACAGGGTGCTTCAACTATCACTTTCTTTTTCGTCCACTTCGATTCAAGTTTATGCGATTTTTTCAAATGGGACACCCTGTATATTAGTTCGTCGCCTCTTTGTATATGGAATAACCTTTCTGAGCATACTAACATGTTATATGTTATTCTCAACCGTTTCTTGATTATTTGTCTATTTCAAATTATTTCTACAAAATTGAAGAAAAGTAAAAGTACCTATACCTGCATAATATTTGGAATCTAGAACAGAAAGAATGACAATAATTACACTCGTAATACATGTTCAAGATGTCTTCCACCCTGTTCAATACATTTTCTCAATCTCTCAATGAAGTTTGTTCTCACGCTGCTCAAATGAAAAGGCATAATTCGTTGAAATGCCTCACGAATTCTCATTTTCATGTCCTGCCGTGTAGTAGCGGCAGTACGATAATCCTCCGATTTTACTGTTCCCCAAAGATAAAAATCCATTGATGTTAGGTCCGGTGACCTAGGCGGCCAAGGAATAGGTCCTCCTCGTCCTATCCACTCATCAGGAAACATTATATCCAACTCCGCTCGAACTTCTCCCAGAAAATGCGCTGGTGCCCCATCTAGCTGAAACCACATTTCATTTTTGATATGATTAGGTAGGTGTTCGATCAACCTGGGAAAGTCTTCTCTGAGAAATCTCAAAAACTCTTGTCCATTTAGTTTTTGTTCGAAAAAATATGGTCCGATAACATAATTATCCACAATACCGCCCCATACATTGAGGCTCCATTTGTGTTGATAATCGTTAACATAAAGTTTATACGGATTTTCGGTACTATAATAATGATAGTTGTGCCTATTAACGAATCCATTCCTGTGGAAGGTACTTTCGTCGGTAAACATAATGCTTTTCAGAAATCTTGCATTTTCCGTAATTTTATTCTGCATCGTCCGACAGAACTGCACTCTTTTCAAGAAATCGGTTTCTATCAACTCATGGTGCAGTTTCACATGATAAGGGTGAAATTTGTTAGATTTCAAACTCCTGGCAACTGAAGATTTCGATATCTCTAAATCTCTGCTTATTTCCCTCACACTCAACTCGGGATTCTCTACCACTGCAAGACTAATAGCTAATTGGTTTTCATGAGTCAATATTGTTTTGGCAGGATTCTTCTTATTGTATTCGATGTGTCCTGTTCTCTCGAATCTTTCCTTCAAAGTTTCAAAACTTTTCACTTGTGGATGCCTTCTATCAGGATATTTTGCAGCATAAATACGGGAAGCCAACAAACAATTCTCTTCACCAGCGCCCAAAGCATACACCATTCCAATCAACTCTTCCTTTGTATAATTCATAATGAATAACTATAGCTTTCGAACAAACCACACAACAGGCTGTCAACAAATGTCACGACTTATTATTTCGTTTACTTTTTGGTGATATTTAAAATCATAGCCAACTTCAGCCTCACTGTTTGGTAAAACATTCCACAAAAACGGTGATAATTGAAGATCTCTCATAGTCCAGATCAGAAAATGTATTGAACAGGGTGGAAGACATTTGAAAGTAATTATGGTTCTTCCTTTTTTTTGAATTTCAAATATTAGACAGGTATTTCTTCAATTTTGTAGAAATAATTTGAAATAGACAAATAATCAAGAAACGGTTGAGAATAACATATAACATGTTAGTATGCTCAGAAAGGTTATTCCATATACAAAGAGGCGACGAACTAATATACAGGGTGTCCCATTTGAAAAAATCGCATAAACTTGAATCGAAGTGGACGAAAAAGAAAGTGATAGTTGAAGCACCCTGTATGAATATCGATGGAGATCAGAGTATTACACGCTACTACGGTATTGTCTACGTCAATCCACCAGACAAAATTCACATCTTCGAAGAAACAGCTGAATCACAGCTATTTCATTGAGAGCCTGCATCACTCCCTATTTTCTCGAAATAATTGATAACTTGGCAACGGCGCATTGTGAAGAGAAAAAAACTTAGTGCTGAGTAGGGAACGAAGGGACCATTTCAATGACAGAAAAATAAACCGGTTGTTCCATTTGAAAAATACATATTTTTTGTTACTACGGAAAAATGCAACACGCTGTGAATCAGGACTTATTTTAAAAATGTGGTCTTCGCGGTGCCATACAACTTTTATATGGAACTTTTTTTCATATATATCAGCATTATCGATATATCGAGCAATTACGCACTGTTGGGACACCCGGTATAAAAGAATAAAACACGATCAGGATGAGGAGAGATCATTGAGATTTTGAAAAATAAGAGACTGAGAGAGAAGTTTCTGAGAATATTTCTAGGAGTCATCAAGATTTTCCTTGTGATTGTCTTAGGATGACCTACAAATTTGTTTTGGCACAAGTTACGGAATTACTTCTGGTAATGGCGGTGTTGATGAAGTGGACCTCCGAACGTTCACTCATTCAAGGAAACTGAAAATATATATACCTATATTCGATCTGAATATGTTCTTTTCTGTTTACAAATATTATTTTTCACGTCTGAATAGCTCAACAGTGGTTAAAATCTCACTGGATTGGATTGGTTTCTGCCATAATGATCTTTGCTGCATGTTCAATTGGTTTATACTCGTTGAATAATAGTTATTTTAAAATTCACCAAAAATCCTGACTCCAATTACACTTTTCGTCAATTCGTAGTCATTTCTCAAAAATATACTGCTATAGGGATCAGTTATAACTTTAAACGACCACAGATACCTATGTCATACACGAGGTCATACATTATGGTACAGGTTTCGTACAGCCATTTTTTGCAGTCGATGCTGGTGTGAATCCTGATTCCTATAGTATTTTAATATGATTGACTGAGCGCATTTTGTTTTATAATCCAAAAAAGCAGGGGGCTCACCAAGCTTGAAATTTTCAGAAGCGAATCATCTTCTGAGAGTTATAGAAGGCATTAATCCTACTATAGATTCATTGATACTCATCATATTTCAGATTCTTGTTCTTGTTCAAGGAGTTTGATATTCAACAACAAGGGGGTTGATATTCTGCTTCCTTAAATGATGTCTGTAGAAAGGATCTGTTGAAGCAAAATCCATAGCAGGAAGAATTTTATTCAAATGAAATGGCAAATAGCCTCTATTTCATCGGTCCTATGAATCCTTCCAGCGCTATTTCGTATGGGATATATTTATATGTTACATTATGTCTAAGATAAAGGAAAACCATCTTTGAAATCAACAAAACGACTTGAAATGACAAAAATTTTTCATATGATTTTTCGTTTTTGAGTTATTAAAAAAAAAACGAGTTTCCCGATTGTCAATTTTTTTTTCTGGCGTTACTAATGAAGGACAGAACGGAAGGAACATATTCATCGCAATTCTTGGTAGAGATAGAGAATAGTTATTCTTGAAAGAAACAATTTCGATGACGAGTTAGTTTTTTTTTCTCTTTCAGAAAAATGTTTATCTTTGGAAAGGCCGTCCGGCGGTGGAAAAGGCAAGAAAATGAGAAAACCGCGAACGATCTACTCCAGCTTGCAGCTACAGCAGCTGAATCGGCGGTTTCAAAGGACACAGTACCTGGCCTTGCCCGAAAGGGCTGAACTGGCAGCCAGTCTAGGCCTCACGCAAACACAGGTCAGTCTTTTCTCATGATTAAAACGACGATTAATTTTCGTGTTAACAAGAAAGTGATCCCGTTGCTTAATGAACTTTTATTCCACGAATTCAAGGGCACGCAGTTACGACCATTCAAGGAATTCATTTACCTTAGATCTGAGATTCTCAGAATGAGGTAACATCAAATTCCGCATGACCAATTAACACTTGTGGTTCTTTTCTCTCTTCTATTTCTTTTATTTTCTGTTGTACGGTCAGCAAACCAATGAACCTCTTGACCAAATGATGTGCAGAAGAAGGCTTCATATCATACGCAATTGACTTTGCTTCTTTTGGTCTATTTTGAGCCTACTATTAGGAACCCCTGATGACATAAGGATTCCAACGATATAAATCGAAAATTGACAAAAGACAAATGCATCCATCCTCACGAGGTTTATTAATTGTGGAAGCAGAGAATTACTGATCCAACTGATTATAAAGAACATCACCAATATTTGAAAACTTCTTCGAGATCTTCGAAAATGTAGGAACTGAAACGTCGAAAAAATTTCAGCAGAGACTTTATTCGTGTCACGGATCAAAAAAAAAACCAACAGCAATTTCAAGCAAGATATTTAGTGTTGTTTGTCATTTATATATATGGATAAAATTTCGAAACCTTGCTATCCAGCTCATTACTGATAGTTATATATAATGAAACTTTATTACCTTACCTCGGAAAAACAAAGATTTCCATGTACACAGGATATTCCTGTAGTTTCAACTGTATTGATGAACAATTGAAGAATCAGTCATGTAATATAGATTTCGCTTTATCAATTTCAAATCTGATTACTCCTTTCATATGCACTAGAGAATTTGCAGGAATATTGAACTGGATGCATAGTGAAACACACCTGTATATTCTAATAAATCATTGAAATCACTCGAGTCATAGTTTATAGCCAACATAAATCGTAGTAATTAGTTTTACGCTGTATTTTATGAAATAGATAGTCATTCCATCCGAATCGTATGAAACCGTGCAACCAAAAACTTTTCAATAGGCACTGATCGAGGCTCTGATATATATTCTCATGCATTCTTGACCGTTCGAAGATTTTCAAAATATAATTTCGAAACAGAGTAAAAGTATCTTCACATAGTAAAGAATACCGATGATAAATCTTTTTGTATGAACTCCCCACTGGTAATAAATAAATCATCGGATACAAGATTAAGCAACTTGAAACAAGGCTATCTTTAATTTATGGGGAAGAAGATTCGAAGTGGCAAAGAGTCTCGAATTCTGTAGAATTGATGTAAAAGTAAGATGTGGTATTTCACGATATCAAGTGGGATTCATCGAAAACAATATATTATTTATTATCCATGAATATATACAAATCATAGTTCGCATGAAACATTGGTGCCATTTCTTCCATTTCCTTTCCATTTGTTTATTATCTCTTTTGACACAACGAAAGAACTGGGCAAATGATTCCTTAACTTTCCCGTGATATTGATGAATGATGCTTGATAAAGAGCAAAAACCTACAGATCTCGAGCCTGAACTTGTTTAGTTTGTCTAAACCTGGAATCGCTCGTGGTGGAATAATAGACGAGATTTCCGATGAGCACAGACCAGGAAACCTACCATTGAAATGTCTTCATAAAGGGAGAGATCGCCCACATTTCTACGATGTTCTAGTGGAGACAAGGCGAATTATGAATAGAATTTAAGAGCTTCAGGTTATGTTTGACAGCTTACCTCCACACATGAGAACAGTTTTCCAGGATTAGTCAAATTTGTGGTTTGTAGATCATCGAGGAGTTATTGTCTTGTGGTGTTCATCTTAGCACGTAACAGTAACTAAGTTTTTGTGAAACAGTTTTCGCTGGTGTTACCCACCTGGCCATTTGAAAATTTTTGCCAGATCTTCATTCATAGTATCGACCTGGTTTCATCAGATGATACAGGGCATCTAGAGAAAGAGTTGAATTTATTATATATCTTTATGTATTAGCTTGTTAATCTTAGGTAAGCTTCTCAACGGCGATGTCATGAAGAAACGATTTTTTCATATGTATTTTTCAATTAGAAGCAACACATTCTTCAGTTAATCTGTGAAGGCGTTGATAACTCTGTTACTCTTTTTATTATTTTTATTTTATTATTTTTATCATCTGATTTGTCTCGTTTTTATTACCCAAAAGGTAATCATTTGCACAATCTTGCTCCCCATTTGTACTATCCACCAGTATTTCTCATGTGTTCTTTTTCTTTTGAGTTGGTGGTCTGAGAAAAGTGAATTGTATTATACGACTATGATGGCAAGATTGACAAATGCTCGCTGGGAGAAATTTCATGACTTCAGACTAAACATGTGTTCATTGGGATCTGAGGAGTTGTAATGAACACATTTTTCTTCAACTCATTTCTTCAACTTTTGACATTTTTTATGACGACAAGGTGTTTGATTGAGATCTATCTACCTTAGTTCAAATGTGTAGGAACGAATGAAAAATGACTGATGGAGACCATAAAATGAAGAACGCATAGGTGCGTTGCATTAATCTTTTATTAAGTCAGCTACTGCTTCTTACTATCATTAATCCACCTGTGAAGACACTGCGTGGAACACAATCGGTGAAAAAAAATCCTCGTTATTATTAATAAAAACAATTAGTAATGGACGTCTCGAGGTATAACTGGTCTTTGAGAGAAGAAGCGCAATTTCAAATTTCATGCCTGCAATTACGGATTCGATTCATATTATTATGAAATTGGTGCTTTTTATGTTAATAACCATATGTGGAAAAAGCTGGTAGCAGTTGTTTTTAGAGATCATCAATCTTATCGGAATTTTCTTGAAAGTCCAGTACATGTTCTAAAGTTCATTCCAATTTATTTTTCTGTAAGGTGGGTACCTCATTCCTATAATAATTGTCACTACTCAATAACGAAATCACTGTTATCAAGAGAAGTAAGTATTTCGTAAAATTTGATGAGGTGTCAATAAAAAAAAAATACAGAGCAACCTACCTACACTTTCAGCCAGAACTTATTCTTTGAATAATTGTAATTGTGTCTAAATGAAGGGTCGTGTAGTTCAAATTATTGACAGCAAACTAGAATCCTCGAGTAATAAATACATATTCCCATATACCGGTTGGTGCCAAGATATAATGTGCATATGAAAGATATTAGTAATAGTAATATCATTCTCATCATCTGAGTTATGGTATTTTTTATCATTATCAAAATGATATATCGCTGACTTCAGTAATGTATCTAGTAGCCTGGTAGTTATGTATATTCAGCTGATTTTTGAAGAACTTTCAATGTATCGAGTGTTTACAAACTGGTCGCCCTCTCAGTAGGTAGCTGGTGGAAAATTATTCTCAATGCTCAAGAGTAAGAGTGACTGACTCACCTGACTCAACTCTTGGAAAATATTGTTCACAATCGATGGTTAACTATATTTGAAAATAGGCATTCTTTCATAACTTCTTAGTCTTCCTATAACAAATCTTGAAGTTTCGTTCTTCAGTTGAGATTGAGTTGATGATTGGTACATTTTTCATCATTCATTCAGGTAATTCTGCATTATTATTCACCTGGGGTGAGAAAACGTTATTTCTAATTGGAACAATGGCTATTCAAAACTCGCTGATCGATCTCATTTCTTCTTTTTCATTTGTCTCACAAGGTCTAACAAGATTTCAATGAATCGATTTTTTCAATTTATTCACCAGTCTCGGCATATCCTGACTGGTAACTGACATTCTTCAATCTTTAAAGGAAACAGCGCAGTGCTGAATGTAGATCAGCCTTTTTCTCGTCTCGAGCTGAGTCTTATAAAAGTGAAACTCGAAAGTATAACCCTCGGTATGGGAATGTGGCCGCCTTGTACAGAATTCGTGGAAGAATTCTCACTTTGTATTCGATTGGTATGAAGCTATTCCTGCAAGGATGATACTGCGATTCTTGCTAAAAAAGACATTCGATGCCGTGTCTCATCCAAACATGTAAAAACACTTTATTATGGTCGCGAGAAAAAGTTTTATGAGCCGCTGCGAGGGGCAGGAGTGTTTTTTCGGAAACGTCACAATGTGATGAATGCTCCAAATATCTGGTTCAAATCAATGCTATATCGAATTTCAATTATATGGATCGCTTCCTAATGTTCTTGAACCATATAAAAGATGTTTACTGCAATCACGATTGATTTCTTTCTGTAGAAAGAAAAATTTGATGCTAATGATCCTGTACTGAGTTTAGTAATAATTAAACGTACCGTACCTACTGTACCTACACAAATACATACAAAATTAATCTGAGTCATTTCTTGTTACTCTCGATTTGGGCATCACTATACCTTTTCATGGGTCAGTAAGGGTTTCAACTTGAGTACGTGTTGCAAAACAAGAAATAATAACAAAATAGAGAAATAAAATCATTACTACATGCAACCACATTATGTAATATTCCGCAATAATTATTTTCAACATATGCTGTTATTATTTTTCATAAAATGGATGTGTGCGAAATACCGAGCGGGGTTTTGAATCACGGAGGTGTCATTCCAGAAAATTATATTGTCTCGATTATGTATTCATCAGTATTCAGTGTATTGTAACATAACATCACGATGGAATTTTCATTAAAAACGTGTTCAATCATTTAATTTCAACAATATGAAAAGCTCAGACGTCCAAGTTCAGGTATGCGTGTTTCTAGTTAGGTAAGATAAAACAGTATCGTAATCATTTAACCGAAAGATGGTGGATTGCAATTAACATAAATGAAGTAATAAAAATAAATCAATCAGATTTGCAATAATCAAAATGCAAACTGTTGTAGTTACACCTACTGTTGATTTCAACTAAGAGCTATATCGTGATTTATGATGCATTAAAAAAGCCACCAAAAATAGAAATTACATCCATACATCGAAAATGGTTTTCTTTGACATCTTTGTCGCAACTGAATGGAGACCGTCCAATTAGCGCACTCATAGTACACCTTAAACTGTTACAAATGTACCAATAAACCTAATGGCATTGGTTTACATAATTAAATTAATTCTCCAGAGTTAATTTCACCTAATAATTAGTGAGTAATTGGCCTATCAGACAGACCGACTCTATTTTTTTTGATTCCCATCAGACGATGATCTGATCGGATGAACTCAGTGCCGTACCAAAAACATCGAATTGAATCCGATGACACAACAAAATATTCTCCCGCTCTTTGCCATCGATCATGCTACGCAGAAATTGTCATATTACATATTCGAAATATATTCCACATTATTTACTGTACTGTAACGGATTTATCAGGACATACCAGATGAAGCAACAATAAACTAACATAAGAGTGAATTAGGGAGAGATTTCCAGTTTCTTGTATAAGATGTTCAGTTGGTTTCTTGCCGCCAATTAGAATTCTATTCTCCAAAGCCTTGTATTAGGAGGGTATATGAGGAACTGTTTCCATAAATTGCATTATTACATCCTTTGCATTGCTGTATAAGGCTGTTATGGTTGATTTTTTAGATTTTGTTTTTCGCTTAGTGCTTTTTTACTGGCATATGAGATCTACTCAGCCGTCTACAATTGTTTCGTGCATTCATCACGCATTTTCTCATTTATTTTCCTTCATTTCTTCTGTGGTTCTCCTAGTTTCTCATTCTACTATTGAATCTAGTCTATTCTTAAGTGGCTACCCAGTACTCTGGACCTGAATTGTTTCATGGCCACTTCAGCATCAATCTTCCTCATAATCTGTTCTGGCGCAGCTAGAGCATGACTCTCTACGATCTGCCAGTCCTTTTAGATTCTTCTTCCCAGTTGGGAAGTCACTCCCTGACTCACCATTACCTCAAGTGCCGCCTGGGTGCCTGACAGGAAGTGGACGTGCTCATCTTCAACGGCATCCCATTGTTCTCTATTAAGCTCTACCTGGATGACAAACGTACATAATATACCCACTGCGTCACTGAAGCCAGTCATTCGGTTTACTTTTTCGTGAATAAACATTATGGAGAGTGAATTTATCAATTCGATATTGATGTTTCTCGTAGATATTAGCTTTCATCATTCCAATTCTACCTATCCAATTTCCAAGTCTTTGAACATTCGGAGATTTTTATCTGCGAAAGCATATTGGTAACCTGTGTATAACTCGTTTTTTTTATTCATTCTTTTCGAACGAACAAGTGGAATTTCCAGTGATACCTCTGCATGGTAAAGCCTGATTCATTTTTATTTTTGTTCCAATTAGGTGTAAGTACTAAAGAAGTCAGGACACGCCTCTGTCCGAAGTGAACGAACTATTCTCGAGGGTCGACTGGCATTATTGTTTCATAATTATATCTTCTTCATTCTACGCCCCTGTATATGACTTCTGTATCAGCCCGTCGGTCTATAGTTCTAATGAGACCGGCAGGAAATTTATGAAGCATCATCGCGGATCCCCCCCCCCCGCTAGGAATTATAGTAATGGTCAATTAAGGGAGACGCTTTTAATCCAGTTGTGTGTATGGTGTGCGGCTTTGACTCTGTTTTTTATTCGACACCCGAGTCGGTGTTGCCAACTGCGATAACGAGCATAAATAAAGGAGAGCAGGATTTGCCCTTTCAATCCCTCCCCCGATTATTGATTGAAAATTCAAATTATTATGCTTCAGAAAATATGTTGGTTCGTACGCTACTACAAGGGAGGATTCACGGGGGGGGGGGGGGGGATGGGTATCTATAATATCCACCTAATAGAACGTTTTCACCAAAGCGCTTCTCATGACGTCGCATTCCACCTATTTCCGCAAATACAACATAATTTATTTTTGTTCCCTCCTTTTACTTCGACTTTGTGTTTTTTTCTTGATGAGCTGTTTTCGGAACTAGCGATAGTGCTAGTTTTAACCATATAACCATCGTTAGAAACCTCAAAACTTCAATGATGCAGAGTATCTGTACTGCTGTTTCCTCTTTTTCCTAAAACTGTAGTGGTTCTTCTGCCAGGCGATCGTACTTGATGTGCTCGTAGAGACTCAGGCTACCCTTCAGGCTACTGTCAGTGTATACTGACTGCACAACTTTTTCAAGGTTCCCAGGCTGTCCCAGTTAAGTTTCAAATTAACTTGCACTGAATCAACTGCAATGTTTTTTCTACATGCCTATTAACTCATGAGCTATTGACTCCCAACATCAAACTATATCTTCCGGAAACAGTCTACCTACTACTCCGTATAGCTTATTGAAAGAATCGTCTGACATGCCTTGACAATATAATTCAAATTGTCAAAATTTGTCAAAATTCGCTAGTACGCCTTCAAAATTCCTGCAAGTACATTACAAAATGAACAATATCTTCCAAGTCATCTCGAAACGTGCAATCCATGTAACTCCAACACCATACAGCCACGAACCTAAATGCCCTCCGTTCAGGGGAGGTATTCCGCCTCCGTCCCACGAGGGTGGCTACAAGATCTACAAAACTCTATTCTACGTGTTGGCGTTACCTATTTTAGCTGTGCAGATGGCTTTTTGCGCTATCAAGAAGAAAGAAAGGGAGGAATGTGATGAGAGACCGCCCTTCGTGAAGTACGAGTATCTCAGGAAAAGAGATAAGAGGTTTCCTTGGGGGGATGGAGTCAGATCCTTCTTTCACAATCCCAAGGTCAACGCTTTGCCGGACGGTTATGAAGATGAATGATGGGGCTTGCACTGTATATCCAGAAAGAATAGGATATTGATGTAATCATTGAAACTGAAACATCTAATATAGAAGTTGTTTGATGTCAGGATGTGTATATCTTTAGAGCATTTATCTACTTATATCAAAAGTCAATGAGATTGAAAAAGCCAAATTAGGTAATGTTGCTGTTTTTTGATGATCATCCTTATGAAATTGAATATTTATCACTAACTCTGATATCAGCATAGAACGTTTACAGTTAGGTTGAATGCTTTTCATTGGAAAATCTTGGTCTTTACAACCCCTTGAAATTCATTTTGTCCGCAGAGAAATGATCATTGTGATTGCGACTTCTATTTTAAAGTATGTGAATCAGTATATGAATCAGGTTCACTGCACTCGTATTTTTTTTATTATATGCTCTCCAGTAACAATAACCTCATGAAAATGTGTAGACTTATTGGAAACCTGCTCATATAGTTATCTGAAATGAATGTATACTTTCTTGTTTATGGAAATATAACCTAATTGTACAGATCTGCTTTATACTCAAGCAGATATGTTCATCTACATAAGGGAGAGTAGTGATTGTTAAACTTACAGTAGTGACAGTCGGTCCACACATGATTTTCATTGCGTACATGGTTGATCATTTCTCGATATAGCATTTATTATATTCAATTTTTCACAGTCTTCCATAGTGCATGGTGATTTTTCTCACGTTTCGGTAGCTGAGGTTTACCTTCTTCAGGGCTGTAATTAAGAAACAAATTGTAGCAACGGACGTGCCTTATCTTTCTAGATGGGAGTTTATATGTAATGTTTTACGCCATCTTATCAGATGTCATTCGTTATTCTCGCTTGTTATCTAGATTTCGCCTCGGAGCGTTCCAAGTATTGATTAGCGTATTTCAGCTGGGCAGATTAAAATTGAAACCCCCTTCACCGGACTTCAGTTTCCAATGAAATAGTGACGCTCAGGCAATAATTAATAAATAATTAGCGCCCGGGAGACGCATGATATATTCAACTCCTCCCACTTTACGCATTTATTTCAATTTTATATTTATTGGAAAGGAGAACGCCACTATCTCTCCCTAATACTTCATGAATTATAGCTTAATCGATATAGCGAAGAGAAATGTGAATTATTTATTGCTGCTGGATATGACAAATTCCATGTTTCGTGTCGCGTAAACACTTTGTTTCATTTTAAGTAGATATAATTATAAAATAGAAAAATGCAGTTTTTTAAATTTGAACACGGAACCGCCGATATGAATTTTTAAATTTCTTTGGCTGGAATGGGGTACGGAAATAGACATATATCGAATATTTCTATACCGCTTGATTTCAATCCCGCTATCATTGAAGCAAGCCTCAGAAGCCCCGAAGGGCTTGTGCGAGTGAAGGAGACGGGGATCTACAGTTTATACAAGTGGAAACCAAATCACTTCGTCATTTGGGATAGTTCTATATAGAACTTCATTATATACATCGTACAGCGCATAAATAATCCCAAATCCAACGGCCAGCCAGGAATCGAACTCACGACCTCATGATTACTATGATGTCGCTTGACCTTCTCGACCACCTGGGCGATATTAATTTCGAATGATGGGAAAATATATAATTGAAAAATTTCATACAGAATATATGATTCGTTATTTTTTTAAAATTCAACTAGTCCCGAAAAATTGAACTGGCCACACTCTAGAACCTAGAAATGAAATATGTATTTCAGGAAGAAGCCGTTGCTTAAGCATACGGCCACAGAAAAAAATCAATTGTGTCCCGACAAAGCTGCCTTCTGACACTTTCTTTATGTTGTCGGCTGACGTGCGTTTGAATAAAACATAAGCAGAAAGGGCGTTTTTCACGTTTCAATCGAAGAATTAAGACATCGGTTTGAGAATAATTTATATTGACAAATGAGGTGTCCCGCTCGCCACTACATACGAAGAATACAAATGTTCCTTCCGAAGCCTATTTGCAATTCGAGGACTAGTTTTTGCGACGAATGCCCGATCTGCGAGGCATTTCAGCGATGGGACAGGTCCTCAGTGGCGGACACAAAAAATTGTGAAAAAAGTGGAAGAAGGCTCTCCCATACACAATGATTTCTTGGTGAATAGGTGAACGCTGACTTCCTGAAACCGAAATAACATCAGCTTGGTCAATCTGCAGCCACTACCACAGTCTCCATGATTCGCCTGATTACATAAACTAATTAGTTGAATGCTGAAGATCATTTTCCAAGTTCAATTCTTTCAATTTTGAGACTAAAATGGCACTGCTAGTGGTTTTTTGAAGTGGTATAATGATTAATAGTAGTCTATCATGAAATTCCTTCCAAAACTCTTGTCTTTCGAAAACTGGCCTTTCTTTGAGTTTTCTCAAATGTTCTCCAGAAGAAAATGGCGTTTTTTATCCTGGTAGTGTCATGACGAAATTTATCAATATATCATATCATAAAATCAGTTTCTCATAGTAGACACAATACAATATGTACAGGGTTTTCCCGTATATTTTTGCACCCCACCTACAGTTTCGGATTTTATCAGAAAATAGTAAATACAGAAGTTTGATATTTTTTTGATCATTAGAATTTTTTCAATTTATCAAATGTCATATTTTGACATGTTGTTATTTTTTTCAAGAGAATACTTGAAAAAATCAGAAAATATGATAAATTATGGCATTTGAAATACTTGCGAAAAAATTTTGTATCCATTATTTCAAGATAACTTTCGAAATATCCCTATATGCGGGGTGTGCAAGAATACACGAGAAAACCCTGTACATACTTCAGAAATACAATTATACATAATACTCGAAACAAAACAATGGCTATGGAATCACGTTCATATAATTAAAAATTACCAAGATTCGACTTCCACTACATCGGTTCTACTTCATGCCATAATCAAATTAGTTTAGTCTACAAATATGTTTGCTTCCAAAGATCTTTCAAAAACAAGATGTCACTGACAAATATGAAATTTCTTTCTTACGCATCTAAAAATCATACAAATCTGAGAAAATGAATTACTACTATCTTCCGATAATAGAGTGCCTATATCTGATTTTGATTTTGAAGAAATATTCACACTGATTCACTATCTTCTTGCATCCCTAGGAATTTTTCGAGGACGCTGCTGGTTCTGGCGGTCGGAAATAAAACAATCGAAGTCGAGGAATCTTATTTGGAATCGTTTGTGTTCGTCGAGCGCAATGTGGCCGGACGATCAAATTAGGAAGAGGTTTTCATACCAACTGCTTTCTTCGTTACCGAATATTCTACGTGGAAAAACCTTTTTTCTGGTGCTCGTAAATTCGAAGCTGGTTCACGTGAAACTTCACGAGGTTTCGCGACGGCATTTTGATGTGGTCGTTGTGAAAAAAAAATAAGGAATTTATCTTGTGTGACATCTTTTTACCAGAACGACACCGATGCTCGGAACAGAACGTTTTTGAGTGCCTCATAGATCTATGTAGGCCAGCAGTCCCCAATATCATTCCCTATCCAACACAATATATTGGGTTCTGGTGGCAATAATTTTCTTTGCATTATTGTAGGAGCAGTGACAAACATTTACCAAGCTGAAAAACATAGGTAACTACTTTTCTCTCCTTTTTCTCTCCTTTTTGTAATATCGATACATTTTGGTCATCAAGTATAATGAGTACTCAGCAAGAATGTAAATATTATTCCTCGGTGATTGGTACAGGATCTAGCATGGTTCATCTCTCCAAAGGTCTTAAGCTGTGACCGTTAGTTCGAATATTCAGCTGACTTGTAAAATAAAATAATCAAATTGTCTATTGCGTAATAACTTTCATGGAAATTATGGTTGATTCAAAAATTCACTCCTGTAGTTGTAAAGAGCCTATTGCTGCTTTAACTGTTTGATTTCGATAATAAATTTAAATACTATACGCTATAAAAGCTGAGATTTGTTGAGTATATCCATAAGATCTTATCAATATTATTAATTGGTCGAAGAACATAAAATAAGTGTCACTACTTATATGAAACTTCTTACAGAGATTAGGTAGATGGATTTTTTCAGGAAGATGATTGTGACAAAAAAGTGACAATCATTGAGAAATACTATGAAATAATCTGGCGAATGAATATGATATTCAAGTATTGTGTACCTATCATTTATGCACCGAGGCTATCACTTATCACGCAGATATCGGCCTCCTCTACCAAGTCCTCCACTTATATAGAGAAGAGAATTATGTTTTGATGGGCCAATAATTGTGTCTATTTTGGAAACGGTCGCGCAAATACGGAGACAATTTTTTCTACTGGAATGTAGTTTACCAATAGGAAATGCAGGACGATATCACTCATCACGCAGATATCGGCCTCCTCTACCGAGTCCTCTACTTACATAGAAAAGAGAATTTTGCTTTGATGGACCAATTGTGTGTTTTTTGGAAACGGTCGCGAGAATACGGAGACAATTTTTTCTACTGGAATGTAGTTTACCAAGGAAATGCAGACCTTGAATGCACTTGGTACTTGGTTCAACCTGCTGGTAAACTGAATGCTCTCTTGGTGGATGTTGACCTGCAAACCTCTTAAAAAAGCAAACATATATAGTGACCTTTTGAAGACAACCGTTTACCATACTTGTTCACAAAATAATTGTGTACAGATCTGTATCGTTCACTCTGCATGAATCTGTTCGGGAATGAATATAAATTTTGTGGAAATATCGAATGCGATGGTCATATGTGTACCTGAATTGAAAAAATCAGCTTTTCTGGCGATAGTATAGCAATCAATAGAAAATTGGAACATGCAAGTGAGAATATGTTTATAGTTTACTTTAGTTAATTCATTTACCCATCAAACAAAAGAAAAACATAGTGTACAATTTCATAATAAAATAAATATAATAAAATACATGGTAGTGTATACAATTGCATAATAAAATAAAATAAGGGTAAATATGGTCGAGATTCAACTAAGTTGATCTTCCATCTCGCCATTTGCAATATGTGCTTAAAACTAAAAAAACATACAAACATAAATATCGAACATATATATATAAAGAGTTAGAGATATATAAGTCTAATGAATGGAATCCAAAAAGCAAAAAACTTTATCGAGATAAAACATAGAATCAAACATATAAGTTCAGTTATATTAAGTTTCAGTAACCTGTTGTATTGGTATAAATTCTTCAATTCTTTTTTTCAAATTATTCAAACTATTATTTTTTATGCTATTTGGCAACTCATTCCACATTCGTACATATGCACAAGTAAGGGACTTATGATACGAAACTGTATGGTGTTGCGGTATTCTGAAGTAGTTGTGATGTCTTGTATTGTATGTATTGTCTTACTGTACAAACAGTAACATGAAATGATATATTATTCATCCATGTAACAGAAAACGTTGATATACCTGTAAGAAGACAATGAGTGAGATCCCATTTTGATCTATGGATGATTTCAAAGTTCGTTCCTTTATGATATTAATATTCATAGATTCTCATACTTATCGCTTTGACGAGAGTCGGGTGCACAGTAAATCATATATGTTATGTTTAATATTTCTTATAAGGCTTATTCAATTCGACTGAATAAGTTTAACAATAATTGTTGATGCTTTTACTTATTACTATTGATAGCATCAAAACACACTATACATGAAGATTAATTTCTCTCAGGAGAAGAAGCGGCATCATCAGCTCCATATTATGACATTTTTATGACGAATTTGTTGATTGATGGCACAAACAATACAACAAACGTAGTTATTTGTCGGTAAATTACCATATTAGCGATGCCAAAGGAAACAGAACAATGAAAAACATGCGGTAGTTGGCAGCCTCATGTCTTGAAGCACTGATAAACTTGCTTACGCACCTACAGGCACCTTGATGTGAAACTTGCGCCCTTGTGCTGTTTCCCTTTTGTGTTCTTCCACCGTTGCCACGCTAGTAACAAAACGCCCGTCGGAGGCTCGTTAGTGCATCAGGTCATATGTCAAAGGTTTACAGTTCCCTGTAATTAGTTAGGTGCGTTGCCACGCGGTATATAACTCGTCAGCGGCGATGTAAGGGATGTTGAATTGCTTTTGAGAAATTTTGTACTCGAAGTCACTTCAGGAACATTATGAAAAAGAATATTGAGAACAATTGGTGATCCAAATTGATTAGTTAGAATTTTTCTAGTACCAGAAATTGAATAGATTATTATTGAATTGCTCACCTTTCCTCATGTGCTAATATGTCACTTGTCTATGAACCTCGTATTAACTCGTTTGCCCGTTGTACTTGTAGAATATAAAGATGTATGTCTACCTCTTCTTTTCAAGCGGTCCTACAAAGTATTTTTTATGCCTCTTTTATTGCAACAGATCAAGTTCACAGTGGAACAGCTCGATAACAGTCGCTTTTCGAACGCCTCTGAACACTCAGATGGGCCAACGTATACTTTCGATCTGATATAATACCAACCTATAAAATTATATGTTACCGGAGAATAAATTCCGATAATTATCATTATTAACCGCCGGAGATGTATTTTATTATATTTGTTTGTAATTTTTCAAGTACAAAATATGCAATTTTCCAGTAGTCGATGTGTTACTGACGTATTAATCGATTTACGCACATCGTTAGTACTCTGTTGACCATAAAAAATTGCTGCTAGGAAACGGGACATCGAAATGGCTTACGGTTTCCTAGAAAACCATTCCATGACTATAATTATTATAAAGAAACTTCCACTGACCGTGCTATGAAATCATATATTAATTGTGGGGTATCCCAAGGTCACCTTTCAAGCCCTTCATACTATGCATAATATTTTTCTTCAGAAATTTCGATTCAGAAGAATTTAAAACTAAAATTATTTATATTGCAAAGGATATCAAAATATCTATGTGGCATCATCAATCGTTCAATGAATCTTTATTACTCTCACAATAAAATATTGAGATTTCTAATGCTTGGTCTGCATCCTCATGAATATGATTTCATAATATGAGCAACTGAAAATCAACTGAAAGAATGAGTTTGTGTCACTGTCATACACTGTCCGTGTTTCGATCTTGAGCTGAAATCAATTTCTTCAATTCGATCGTTTTCTCTTCAAAACATTAATAATATTACTCAAATTTGAATATATGGTATACGTCATGGTTTGGAAAAAATGATGTTAAAAGTTGAGAGGCATATGTCACTGCCGTAGGAAGAAGGAAGAAGATAAGGATATCAGTGACAAGATGAAATGTTGAGCATCAAATGCCTCCTAATTTTTCGTTCATAAGTATCATCCATGAGCTGTGTTCTCTTGAAAATATCAATACTTCCCCGATCTGAATTTTTCTGTCATTCCCTCGTTGTTTATCACTATATAGTACATCTCCAAGCCTTCAGTTATAATTCATTTCATTATTCTACAACGATTGTGTGTACATAGGATTTTCCTTCACATGACTTGATACTTCACATGAAAAAAAAATATTTCGATGAAGAATATATACCTACATACCTTTTCGAACCTTCTCTTAGTGGAATCCTATCATTGTAGAATCCACTGATACTGAAGCCGTTCCCTAATTTTTGTGCTCCGACCAACTTGACTTCAATAAACTCCATGTTCACAAATAATTGAGTCTCGCAGCTCATTTGGGCTAGAAATATTTCAATCGATGGTGGGAAAGCCAAGTTGGTAACATGATTAACTGGAAGGCGGACAAACTCTCCTTGTAATGGTTTTATATGCTCTCTCGTTTATTTTACACAATTTGTTCTCGAATCGATCTTCGAACGAGCTCGCAGTGATGGATCTAGCAAATATTTAGGCCCCGTGAATATCAAGGCCATTTTATGATTTCAGGAATGGTTAGAGAGAACAATCAATACTTGAAAAGTCTCATAGTGTTTGACAAGGATTCCTGGAATAATGAGGTCCACTGAATAATTTATAGTACCTAGTTCGTTATGATGAACAATTTCAGAAGTAGGGAATTAGGCACGACTTTTCCAAATGTATTCAGGCCGCCCTCATAGTAGAGTTAGACTTCATTATCTCTGTCTTCCCATGTATCTACGAGATTCAGAAATAAAACTCTACAGGCCCTTCCAGTGGCGAAGAATGAATGCTGTTGTTTCTTCATTTTCCTGGTAGAACTTGCACATTAGTTCTTCTGCCAGACCTCATTGTGTTTATTGAGCGTACAAAATCCTGTATAGAGTCTAACTGATATTCTAGTCGTTTCTAGTTTCGTCTAGTCGTTTCAGTCATCATCCGAAGCTCAAATGTAGTCAAAATATAGTTCACCCTCTGGTTAGGGACAATATGTCCAGATTGCCCAGCTTTTTGAGGACTTCAAAACAGACTAAACTGCTTTTATTGCCACAAATGTTATCATTGACGTTAGTTTTCTTATTGATCCAGTTTGTTGATGTCGTGAGTACTGACCTGATAATTGGGTTCCTGCTGTAGATTTTTATTAGGCCCGAGAAAATTCGTGGAGTTTTATGAAGCCAGTTAAAGTTTTTTTGAAAAACGAGCTCGTAAACGACTTGCACGTACACCTGCTCCATAAAACAATAAAAACTAACACACTTCCGTCATTCGTTTGTATACATTCTACATGTATATATTCTATTGGTGGCATAAAGAAATCGAATCAAACTGACAGATTGTATATCAAACTCGTCATAAATTATTCAAACTATATACATGCAATTCAGCCGATTTTTGTTTTCTTATACATTTATCTTGCTATAGGAACGTTTTGACACTCACAGATATCAATAACTGTCGAATAATTGAGAAATTACTGTCATTAAGTGCTCCACAATTTATAAAACGAAACAGTTGCGAGATAGGATAGAAAGTACATTGGTTATACCGAAGCAAGTGCTATGGAACTTCAATACAATAAATTCATGAATTAATTTGAAAAATGATTATAATTCATGTTTGTTCATTCACCAGAGGGCACCAAAGTATTTTAACGAAAATAAATTGTGAATGCCTGAATTCAATTATTGTGTTTGTTTTTCAATGTGGTCTATAGTCGTACTATACATCAGAATATGCTTTAATATATGAAGAATATCGAATTTGGTGGATTTTGTCATTCAATCACAAGAATATCTATAATATATATAGCATCCTCTCGATAACACTTTCGATTCATGATACTATCACAAATCAATCCGATAAACCAATCCAGCTTTTCCACCCAATACTACAAATTATTCTCTTCACCATCATACTGATCATGGTCTAAACTAAATCGGCGGGTTCAGATCTGATATTTATACTGTATGTACTGAAATTCTATTGTATGTTCATGGAATCTAATGCTTCTTTTCATCAATAGGATCAATACTTAGAATAAGTTGAGTACTCACTTCATGTGTTCCGAATTCAAAAGTCTATATCAATTCCAAAGGTCCTGGGAGTGAACCTTGTAGTATAGTGAGTATGATTAGTACAACATCTAATTATTCTTACGTAAGTAAGCATGTGGTGACGTTTCGAAAAAAATCAAGGTTGCCGAAAAAACTCAATTATTTCTTCATCGAAATGAGTATTGATTGATGATACTAGTTTCGAAATAAAAAGTTGAGTTGCAGACAGTGTGAGCATAAACTACTCCTCGGAAGAATTGTGCTCACATACATGAAAGCAAATGCAAGTATCAAGACAAATCATTCCTCACCGAATTTGGATTTTGAAACATCTGTGATAATGTGCAAATTCTTACGACTTATATTTTGAAATGAATAATTCACTTCTCAGCTACTATGATAATTATTGAGCTAGAGCTGGATAGTTTCACAGGAAGTGCTATTGAAATATTAAGAAATATCCCTATATATCATCAAAAAGTGAGACAAGAAATATATCTCACACGAGAAATCTAGAATTGGAGAGTAATCAGCAGATGAGACAATAAACGTTATAATTATAATAAAACGAAATTAGTTGCTGTGATATATCTTTCATTTCCTCTAATTCATTTGAACATACCAATTTTGTCTTTCAAAGAAAAGACGAAGTGATGGGGTCCAAATATTTCCTCATATTTACAATCGTAAACTGACTAGAGAATCATATATTTCTTCATTTGATCATTGATTGGGAAAATCGAGTCATTCTCATTTACGTCTCAACTTTGATATCTATAATATATTGCTCTGAACCATTCTTGATCTCAGGTCAGATTAGATCCGATTGAATCTTATTCAGTTATCTAAACAGGCGGAAACTTCCTTCCTCTTTCCATTTGGTCGACCAGAATAGAATGGAAAGTTCAGACTATTTCGATAGAGATAGTTATTTGATCAAATTAACTCCACCCTCATTAAAGTACTGTAAAGTACTGTGAGTAGAACAGAAATCTCAGTTTCCTAGATATGCGAGAGGCTAGAAAATGCACAATCGTGATAATATATGGACAATAGCATGAGTTCTGATAGGACAGTAAACTTTCAGCCCGTTCATTGGAATGGATCAGTGATCTTATTGATTTTGATTGGACTACTACTACTGTTAGGGAACCTTTTCGCACCTATCAAGTCCATCATCCATTACTTCCATTCATTCGATAACTCATCTGGAGCGTCCGTTCGTTATTACCTAAGCACAAGATCTGCCAACTTCGCAGGTCTAAAGCAATTAATTTTAATTGCTCTAAAAACGATTTCGCGTAGGTACTAAAGTAAATAAAATGCTCGCTCGTATCTAAACGTTTCGAGACCATGGAAGGAAGACTCCATACGTTGCCATAATTAGTTGTTGAGGTGTATGTGAGATACACACACACACACAGGTAAAATTGAATAGCCAGGGATACTTTGGTTGTTGAGAAATTATGTGGTTTATTGAACTGATTGATCAATAGGTTGTCTCGAAATTCTTACTAGATTTATCCTTGATTCGAAATGGATATTCGGGAATTTCTGTGGACTAGTCCTACCAATGCCCTGAGATTATTACAAGGAATGATATATAAAAGAGCCCTTCTGATTTACTGAATGGACTATATCATCAGCCTGAATTGACTATTCTTTTGTTACTCTTTGATCTCTGAATTCCGTTCAATAAATATTGGGAAAGAAAAGAAGAAACACTGTCTGATCTATGTATTGCAATATTCATCATTGTGTATGATCGTGCTATATCAGCCAATATTGCACTCGATTATACCTACTTTGAAAGACATGATGTTATGAAATATGGTAGGTCTCTAAAGGATTATTGAAACCAAACGCATCTAAAACTTCCTGCCTCCAACAGAAACTTCGGTCCTATTGCTAGTTTCTAATGAGTTTCTTTTAGGTACTGGGTATAGTCATGGAATTTCTTGCAGTTTCTACTCTCTGAAATATTTCTTGGTGTGTTGTGAAAGGAGCTGTTCGACAGTTGCCCATAGTGAGTGTGGCCTCAAGTCTGGGTTTTCGCCTCCTCTCCGAAAGATAGGTTATCTCTTCGGTCCCCGACGAGATTTTAATAAGATATCAGGCGCTCGGACGTATTTCTGAGACTGTAGGCTGCTTTGCCCACAAGCAATTCGAAAACTTCGAAAACCCGAGAGGCCCCCGTGAAGGAACTCTCGACCGAAGCGGTTCGGCTTTTTAAAGTGTATTTTTGCTTGTTACAAATTAAAGCAAAGGTATACATGTCGGGGGGGCGTTATCGAATTATTCTTTTCTCTTCCCAACTCGTGATGTTATGCAAGCAATATGGGCGGTGAGGTACACTCGGTGCCGGAATATGTCGGGTACAGGCGGCAACAATAGTTTCGTGTATTTGTTACAAGGCTGTTTCGAATAAAAATATCTTCGTGTCTAGTTCTCTAGCTGATTATTATAGTTACGATAGATGGTCGTTCAAGGACCAGTCATAATGACTGCTATTTTAGATTAGAGGAAACATTCTGGTGGAATAGAAAAAAATTAGAAAATCATAACATGTCCAGTTGTGGTTGTGATCAAGTGAGGTTCAGCTTTTCGCATTTCATACCTAACTATCATAGTTTGGTAATTTTGAGATACAATGTTACTCTGCTCGAAAAAATAATATCGCTACCCCTCTACTATTTCTTTGATATCAATAGTTTCGCGAGAGAATAGAGTTTTTGGTATCGGTATAGTTGTGGATGGTGACAGATGCGCTGCGACCTCATTAGGTCTATTGTGCCACATCTTCTTCTGCTTATTCCAAGGTTTGCTCGTTAATAGAAGCTCCTCAAGATTCAATTCCTTTAGGAATTGAATTACTATTTTGCGGGGGTCTATTCGTGGTATTTCTTACACAGTCAGCTGGTTTGATTCCAGTATGTTCCTGGTATTTTTTCCACTTGTCAGATGCAAAGCGTCGCACTCCATAGGCCACCCTTTTTTGAGTAAATTGTCTCTCTTAAACTTTTCCGCTAGAGGCTATAGAGTATAGAGGTATATAAAGGGTAGATTTGAGTGAATTATCTCTAATGGCATTATTTTTCAAATATTTTCATATCGCAAAAAATAAAACATAATTTATATTTCGATCATCACAACACAATCCTTTTCAGAGTTATTCATGTCTGAAAAATCGAGGTGCACACTCATAAAGTACCACAATAATTCTAAGTGGTTAATAGGATTCAGACGATCATTTTTATATATGTATTTACTTCGTTCATTCTGTCCAGTACACTCATTGTATGGATAAAAATAGGCTGTATCTCCGTAGTCTTCCGAAATAACATAATCAAACCCATTATCGTTTGATTCCTAATTATAATTCTTTACCATTTACGGAAAAATATACAGGGTGTCTCGATTTGAATTCGAAAGTTGCCATCACTCCCGGTGAAACCGTATAAGTGGAGAAACAATTACCTGTCAATACGTCTGAAAGTGACGTTTGGTATTTATCATGATGTAAATGAAGACAGGTGTTCCAACTTCCTATACCCAGCCACTAGAAAGAGTTGCAGACTGCTTGCTGCCTACTTGATTAAATAGAATTTTGATACCTGACTGAGGTTGTCCAAGTTCGAAACTAGATGACATCACCTCTGTCGATCTCGAACGCAAATATTGAACCGTTAGCTATCTGTCGCTGTCAGATATCCATCATTATCAGTGAAAGCGGATTTGACTTCACAGGATCGACGATTGTATCGCCACCTATACTCAAGCGGTGCGCCTCAGCAAGGTTGTTTGACAGGTCTACATGTTTAGGAAAGAAACAATTGAAGAGTTATTTCACCATCCTGATGAATGATGTACCATGATCCTGCCACACCTTGTATAATAGGTATATCATCGAGATATGAGTTGGATGGCAGGGTATGTTTCACTTTCGTAGAAAACGGTGAGATAGAACGAAAGACGGTTTCCTGAGGGGTAAATTTTTGTGATGGACGGTTCCGCGCCATATACGAAGAATCAAATTTTATTTGTCCGTTTTGTTAAAAGGGTATAATTTTCTCGATGCTGCATACATATTCATCGAGGGAAATTACCAACTCATGGCAATGCAGTTGCCGCATTACCATGCTGATGAATAACGATTCAACCATCTACAGGGTGATTTTAATGACTACTGAATAGTAGCTACCATAAAATGAAGAATCAAATGGATGAACCCACCAAGTATACATATATTTACCGCGATCAGTCTGGGATGTGTTAAAACTTTTGTCGATAGATGTTCTGAAACAACCAGTCGCACCAATGAAAATTGGGGATTGAATATATCTAACAAACAAGCATGCATGGTCGTTTCAAAAGTTTCCATTCATTTTAACTTTCGGATGAATTATTTATTTGTTTTGCAGATCATCAAACTGTTGAAGAAAAGTTTGATGAATAGAAAATATATTATATAAACATATCAATATTCCATATTCACCAGTTTGGTGACTAATTTGTACATTTTAATCTGTATTAATATATTATATACATAACTATTTATTTACATTTGAGTCGATTAGGAGATCCGTTTGGTTCCCCCTGAGTATTGTCGATCTACAAGAGGTTAAAGTATACCGAATGTTCTGGAGTGCTTCCTGTTAATCATTTGAGTAAACAAACCTGAATGGAAGTCGAGTATGCCTCAATTTAAAAGTCATTCTACCTACTATTGTATACCCTTTTATAATCCAAACGATCGAGAGAAGGTATAACTACTTGAAATTCCCAGCTTCCTTCACTGATGTTGGAACTAGATGACCAAAAATATAATGAAAGTTTATTTTCTCAGCTCTTTCTGTCAACCTGTCAAAGAATCAACGATGCCGATTTCCAGACAAGGTACCTACTGCAACGGTTATAATTTACCAAATGGATTGGATAATGATGCATACTTTCTTTCCTTCATGTATTAAAGTCTATATTTTTGGTTACCGATTCTTTATATAAGTATTCATGTAATAATTACATTGTCTATAGTGGCCATCCCAGGCAGAGGTCAGAGGGTCAGATATAGCAATGCCATCCATCTGCCATCAGGTTGACCACATCGACCAACAGTGGATTCATTAGAGACAATGGGTTAATTATATACCAATGAATAGATAGGGTTTTCTGAGTATCTATGGATTAGAATACATCGGAAGATGCCCTGAGTACATAACAACTTGGTAGAGATACAAACCTGAAAGTAAATCAGTTGGACAAATTATTTTTCCTGAAGAAAATGTTTCAGCTTCGAACCTACAATTGGTATTCGTTGTTTGCAAATGGGTAAATTCTCAAATGTCGCCATGTCGCAAAAAAATGTATCTATTTTTATTTCTGCGGGTCGGGTTCCACTATTACATCAGAGATTTCTATATTCGGATGCATAGAAGGATTTCATCGAATGAAACATTGCTGTTTTTGAATTTTTCTTCACGCATGATGGATTCATAATATTATTAAAACATATTTATAATGTTCACAAACTGTATCCTTCAATTATGTGATAAATAACAAATCATTCTGTTTTTTTTTCTATGTACAGGATGATGTCACAATGAAATGAATTTTCAATAAGGAGGAAATGACGAAATGCATTCATGAAAGACTACCAAGGATTGTGTTTTCAGTTTTTAGAGCTGTTTGTGCACATTCGAGGTTCACATAAAAGATTGGATAACGAACTATTATACCTATCATTGAAAATGAATTCAATAGATCTGGAAAAAATTCAAAAAGGGTATAGGTATATGCTTGAATGTATCTACACGCCCATATTTCAATTCATTTGCGAAAGAGTTCACTAGAAATAATGAATACAGATTTTGAAATCTGATTCACTTCGTTTCGGGAAATGAAGAATATGTCAATGAGATTATTTACATGATCAATCAATATAGAAGAAGTTGATATCAATTCGCTTATTCACGGTGTAGCTCAAATTATTATCATTAATTTCAGGTGGTGATTTCTTGGCATATTTTATGAAAAGAGTTCATGTAAGCGTGTGTCCGAACTTGCTCCGTTTTCGATTAGCGGGGTGCCCAAAGTTTGATGAAAAACGGTCTCTCATGAATCACACAAAATTCTTTTCGAATATTTCGATGCTTTTTGTCATGGAATTAGATTTTGAATTTTGTTTCCAGTGGTTTCGCAGATGCTGACATTTTCACCATAAATATCATTGAAGTAACCCTCTGTGACGACACTGGAATTTCAATTCGTAAACTAGTTCCATGAAGAGGAGCCACTTGTGAACGCTAATAAACATACCTAGTTTCATCAAAGACATTTGAGTTATTGATAAAAAACTTATCAAATATGTCACTCAAATAAGGTTTCTCAAATTAACTTTGTTGATGAAAAAAGAAGCAACACGAAAGACCCTATAATTGCCAGCTTTCTAACCGTACACAGAACTCGACTACTAGCATGATACTGCAGTTGAGAAACTCAAATTCTAAAAACAATGCTTCATATGAAGTTTCACTCTGAATGAATTATATACTCATGAGTGAAAAACATGTGTATTACTTTATTGAAATTAGCGATTTCTGTATGAAAACCCGATATGGACTAGAAATGCGATAGTCGAGTCGCTTCTTATTATAGACTTTTATTATTTATTTCAAGGTGGTTCGTTCCTTTTAATGAAAATGAATGATTTACTGATTTCTGGGAAATACGCATTACGAATGACAAGGTTGGTTTTGTTAAAAAAAAAAAAGTTGCATGTTGATTCGTTATGGTCTCCAAGCCCAGGTGTATAAGTATAGGTATATGAGTATAACATCGATCGTGATAGAAAATTTGAAATATGACAAAGTCCATGTAGCGATTGACTAATACAGGGCGTTGACCATACAATGAATTTATAACTCTTTTCAGATGAAAGTTTTTCTGAATGATTCACACATGATGTGCAATGATTCTTTCTGCTGAAAAATAAAACATTTTTCAATCGACCTCAAGAATATGAAGCTAAATGTTCATAATGCAGGATGTGGGTACCTTTGTCACACTTTGAATAGCTTCCATCAAGAGGTCACATTGAAATTTCATGGAATTCGATTTGAAAAGTGGTTCTATATTTTGCTAGAAATTGAGGTGTGGAAGAACTTATATTTCATCACTGAGTTAGTTTGATAAACAAACATGATTTCGTAATGTGATTTACTAGTTTCATGTCCAAAATTTCACAATGTATGAAGAACATATTCAATATATTTCCCATTCACTGCCTTCAGATAAGTGATAAAAAATACAATTGAAAAAATCAGATCAACCAAGCGTTGAACAATGAAAAAATTAAGATTTCTTCATTGTTGAACTAGTATGAAATATTATCAATATATTATGCTCTTGATATTTCAACGGATACGAATAGATTATTCACGACATTCAGTCATATTTTTTGAGATTTTACTTGTACGTCATCAAATATCGTGTGCATGGTACATGGTGCATGGTACATTATAGCTTGAGAGAAATCTGTTTTTTCTTCATTCGATCCTGTGGGTTTTTGAAGACTCAAAAAAATTGATGATACTTGAATAATTCATGAAATGTCTGAAGTTGAATACATCTAATGTATTTTGGAACCTAACCTAACTAACCTATACCTGGAACATGGTCAAATAAATATATCCTGTGCATAATAATGGTCTAAAATCGTATCCTATCATCATTTTCGATATCCATATGATAGATATTGTTATCTTCTTGGACATAATCATACCTAGTTAATGTTGGTAAAAATGTCTTATTCAAATGCTGCAATCAATAGAATCAGTCGGCGGATGTCAAATGTCTCTGTACTGTGAGAAAATTGGAATTCCTTCCAGTGAGTCACATATTTCTTATCCGCAGAACTCGGATAAACTACTGAACGAAAGTTAGAATATCCTAATGTCTGAATGTCGGATAGATTTTGATACAGATATTCACTCACTATCTCTCTTTTATTTTCGATAAATTCCTTCACATTTCATATAACTGAATGAATTGAATAAATATAAAATATAATAGAATAAATTGACTTTTGAATTTCGATAGTAAATTTTTCGGGGTTCAGGACAGTCTCACAGTGCCAGATGTAGTATAAGAATTATTAGATGATTCTCTCTTCAAATCTGGCAAAATATACCCTACAGAATTCCAGATTTGGCTGTTGTTGAAAACTGAAATAGATGAAATGAATCCAATCAAGATGACGAAAGCTCTAATATCTCTGAAGTAATAGTGTGCATGTACGCAAAAGATATTTGAATTCTATTATTTGTCATAAAAAGTGCTTTCACAGAAAATCTTTCGATACTTCGAAGATCAAAACATATCACCCTGTATAATAATTCTTCATCAAGCTGAAGAGTTTGAATTTCTCCCAAACCTGTTTGAAACTAGATAAAAGAGTTCAAGAGTATTTTTTTGTATCGTACATCATAGATCATGATATTATATTTTGTGTAATCTATCCTTGAAAAAAATGCGATAAAACTGAGTTTCTTTTCTTTCACAATAACTTCAACTCTTCCGTTTTCTTTGCCTTTTTCAATAACCGTATCGTTTATATATGCTTATATATGTTCATTTCTGCTTTTTCATTATTATCATCATCATTTTTTATTATTATCCCACTATTGGCGGAGTTTGGAGATTTTATATGTTATGTAACCTTCAAGAAAAATTTCAATACCCCCATTCTCTTCCAACATTCCACCGCTGGCTAACAAGATGTTCCTCGAACATTATAAGATTTCCTTTCGTGTTGTCAAAAGATGGAAGAAAAAAACTATCCAGACGGTGGATGGGTGATTATATGAGAAAAATGGGATATTATATATTATTATAGTATTGAAAACAATAAAACTAGAAAAATATTGTTAACCCTAGTCTTCTGCGACTAGTATATTCACATTATATCTACACCTGCACGAGCAGCATTCATAGATTTGAATTATTATATTCGCTTTACTTACCATTTACTCCGAATTAATAATTGTTGATAATTAATGTTAGTTTACTTCCAATAACTGTAAAATAAACGTCACAGAACTAGTTTTAATTACCTTCGATGGCAATTAATTTTGCTTCAGTTGACAGCCTTGTTTTTGCGTTTTTTCTCTTTCACTAGAACACAAGCGTTGTTGATTGAGTTGGCGGTACGAAATCGTCGATTCTCAGACACTATTTTTTTTCTACAGGGTGCTCCTGAATAATATTTTCATTGAGAATCGCCTCCAAGCATACTCATATAGAGATTATGATAGATTGGTGATGATGATTGATGATGGAAATGTAGAAACAGATTCGTTGTTGAATTAAGTATGGTCGAGATTCACAAAGTTAGTAGTTTGCTATTGTTACGAGTCTCCTTCTCAATTCTACTGAAGATGGCAATTGATCGAAATGCGCATTTTTACATTTCTAAAATAACGATCAAGTTTCAATTGGATATTTCAGAATACTATGCGATTCTAATAATAACGAGATGAAACTATCATATGTTCCAATATTACAATATCTACTTGATTACCTTAGTCTCCCCAAAATCAAAACTAGATGGCGTCACCTCTGCTGATCTCGGTTGCTTCGTAAACTCTGAGAAACACGTTTTGAGTTTGAAATTCAACACCAAAGCAAAAATTGAACCGTTAGCTATTCATCACTGTCAGACATCCGTCACTATCAGTTAAAGGGAATTTGACTTCACATCGACGATAGTATATCGCCATCTATACTCAAGCGGTGCTCCCTTAGTATGAATGTTGGAGAGGTCTATATATTTTGGAAAGAAACAATAATCGAATGAACCTATATGAGTATTTATATTTGATGTCGAATTTGTTGACCTCCCCCTTTTTGAACTCTGAAAGCCACCCTAAATGTGAGTACTAATCAACGTTCTTTTCTGTGAAGTGCTCGAAACTCATTTTCAACGATTGTTGTTTGACACAATTTATTTTTTTCTCATCGAAACTACATTTTAGAATCCCATTTCAACATGTTTGTTTTTGTTTTTATACTTCAGAGTCCTGAGGAGGAAACAATAAAGTTTCGAAACGTCCACAATTTAACAACTGGTTTTCTTGAACATTTCGACCGAAATCCCGCTAACCTAACAATCGAAATCATATTCAACATTCGCCATTCCATTCAACAATAATTAAGGAATTGTTTCACCATCCTATATCCACCTCGACTGGAACTATCATATGTCGTTCAATTGAATGGCATGAAATGCCATGAAAGTTAACGAACTATAAGTATGCTTGACTATATTTGATCATTGTGTCCAAAACCTCCTATTGATAGATACATGGAACTGCACTTCCATTACAAAATAATTTTTTAGTCCGAACTCGAAAGTGCAATGCCCATAATTTTTCATTCCTCCATATTGAAGAGGGTCAAAAATACTAATAGATTGTGGATTGCCAATTCGAACCATTTTGTTTCTTCAATAATAACAAATATACCAATGCTCAAGACTCAATTTGGATAACCCTGTATACTGATGGTATTGGAATGACCGAGAATGTTTTCCATGTATTTGAATTTCCGCTCGAACTGATGTGCACTTGAAATCTTGCAAATAAAATTACGTGATAACCTTGATTACGACTCGAACGAACATTTCAAATGAATACAAAATAATAATGTAAACAAACAACTATTCATCGCGTTTCGTTTGATTCCGATGATGAAACAAACGTTGTCGGTCTTGAATATTTTGATCTAACACGATCCACTGAGGCATTCAATACTGAGAACATCATTATTAATAATAATGAATGATCTTGATGATCTTAATTATGGATTGGATTGAAAACGACTTCATTTTAGGTACCCACAGGGTGACCAGATGCATTTAAAGTATGTTGTGTTTTAAGTTAGATATATCTTTGGGATAAGTCGTTTTCGAATACGTTTACATAATCATTCAATATCATATATCCCTTATAATATTGCGTACTACATGACATGCAGTTTGGAGGCCTCAAGTAGCCTACAAAATATTCTCGACATGATCAAGAACTAGTGACATTATTTTCAGTGTAGGTACCTACATGAAGAATGTGTGTAGTATTATAGCATCCAACATTCCAGTTCCTACAGATTTTGCTAAAAATAAGTCCAGGATTGAACAAAGTGAGTTCATTGGCTGAATCATCATACAACATACAGATCGATTATTGTTAAAAGTTTTATCTTCCCTACAAGATATCCCGTTATAGTTAATATACGTTGATTGAATCCACTTCATTCCAGGTTCTATCTGGAATGAAGTGGAGGAAAAGACGTCTGTAGAATAGATATTGTTCCAAAACAACTCAAGATTCAAGTAGGTATATTTCGCTGGATTCTCTCGAGTAAAAAATGTGCAGTATATCTGTGGTGATGCTCATCCCTCCAAAGTGTTCGATTCTTCGACACCTTGATGTGGCTCTTCAAGTTGGGAAAGAACCGGTCCGAGACGATCCCCAATGAAAATAATAATTCTTATTCAAACAAACTCACAAATATATCCACATCGCAATATGTCATTTCCGCTTTATTAACCAGGATATAGGCGGCAGTCTCTTCCGGTAGCCGTATAACAATGTCAGAAGGTCTTTGTCGACCGCCCGTATTTTGTTTTCGGAACTCACTGGAGCGAGATGGCATCACAAAAGAAGGGTTATGAACATTAACGAAGGTAAATATCACTTGCATGGAGGTCAGAAGAATTACCTATTAGAGAATTATTTTACAACGATCACAGGATGATACTCGTTAATTTTTCAGGAGTATGACATTATGTTACAGCTTGAGACTTCGTGAAATGATTTTTATGGCGACCGCGCTTAGTTTGGGCCTGGACGTCTTAGTTACAGAATATACTCAAATTTGAACAGGGGACCCGCAACGTCTTGTTTATATTTCATGCGAGTGACAATCATTCTTGGTCAACTTCCAACTTGAGATACCGGCAAAAATTGACTTCTGATTGTTTTCTATTATGTACCAATTTCAACGAACACTAGTGAAATCGAAAAATGAATTGAAAACTTGAATATCGACGAAAAATTTCGATTGTTTGTTCAGCTCGTGTGTATATAAATAGTAAATTGAAACATTAGGTTCAGAAAGAGAATTTCTGGACACCCCAAACACTATTTTGACTCTACTAATCATATTTTTCGACTGGAATACTACAATTTTGGTTTCTAAGTGATAACGTAGGTAATTATTATGCATACCTTCTGAATGACAGAACACACAGTCATACAGTCTATGAAAAAAATCCCTTCGCGCAATCAATTAAAACTCCTTGATTTGCCTTCAATTGCCACTAATATATTTATGATTGCTTTCCACTTATTTATGCTTTTTTTATTCATAGTATTCGCTTTTGCCTATAATTCTCCTTTATAGACTTAACGCTTGTCGATAATAATTGAAACATTGATTTGTGTAAGGAAATCGAAATCACAGATATGTATATACAGGGTTGGGCAAAAGTCCCGGAACTGTTCGATGACAGCCGAACGTAATGTCGTATCAGAATCGTTTTTTCGACACTGTGAACGAAATCTGAACTCGTGATGACTTCATCATATGCAGATCTTTGAGGTAGTCATTGTTAATTTCCTAAATAGATCACAGACCACCTATATATTCCTTTCCGAATTGTTTCAAGATATTGGTCATTGCTTCAAAAAAAAAATCTGTAGCATAGAGATATAGCATATTTTTATATGTTGCATAATTGTGAAGCGTAGGTTCGATTCACCCGTTCGGAGAAGTTCCTCTGTCACAGTTACAGGGTTTTTCCGTATAACTTTGCACCCAATTTGTAGAGTTCGAAAGTATCAGAAAGTAATGTATATAAAACGTTAATTTATTTTTCTAAGCTATCAGAATTTGTTGTCGAGAACTCGGAGTTACGCCTGTGCACCCTAGCAAGAGCGTTTTTTGAAGCGTTGTCTAAAAATTATGAGTCCATGAAAACTTACATTTGATAGGTGAACAGGGCAACGGTTGGATGAAATGACCCATAAATGAATGAACCAATACCTACCTGAACCAAGTATATATTTTTGGAATCAGCAAGAATAGTGTACAGGGTGTTCCACTGAAAAAATTGACGTCAAAATATGAGATTGTCGACATAATTTTGAATTTTCGATAAAAAATTCTGATGATTAACCCCCGTAGGTGGGTTGCAAAAATATCGCTGTACACAAGTAAGTACATGTTTATTCTAAGAGCCCACAGGGAAGTTGAAGAAACCTCGGTCTATTCATTTTCCAGAAGTGGGATGCAAAATGTTAAAAATTCTAACATTTGATGTGTAACAATTTGACTGAAATGGATCAATACGAGATGTAAGACTAAATATCTTCGAAATTTCAGATCATTTGTTGCATTCAAGCACGCCGACCGTGCCGCAATGTTGCCACCCCTGAAGACACTGATGCATGCAGCAACGCTAGAAATAAACGGAAAGTGGAACGCACACGGGATGGGATGTGTATATCGCGCGAAGTAGAGCCTTTGAAATTTCCTGTCGGCCTGTCATAAACGTCAATTCACGCTATGCGGTTATTCGTTTTAACGGAAAAAGGTAAAAAGCTAGTTTGCGCATATAGCATTGCGGTACCAGAGACTTTCTAATGGGGACCAACAGCTATGGAAAAACTAACACGGTTTCTTTGACTACGTTGATTGATGATACGTACCATCGAAAAATGTCTACTTGTTCAGATCTAGAAGCAACATTCTCATGCAACTGATATTAGATGCTAATAAGGAGTTCTACTGATTGTTTCAAATTTGTTTTCGGAGCTGAATTTCTGATTAATTTTATCAATCAATGCGAAGAGAAGATATCTTAAACATATATTAAATAACCCAGTGAATCACGCTTTTCCAAACTCTATCTCTATCATAAGAGAGAGTTGTATCTGAAATATAACTTTTATCGCTACACAACAGTGTTTTATAAATGTGATTGAATTTTGGCACAGTAGGCATCATCACAAGAACGGACAATCAAGGAAATTTGTTTCATCACGATGTTTTGAAACAAATACAACATGGATTGTGCTATCATGAGTTTTATTACCGCGATAAAATTGATTCATCCCCATATTTCATCAGAAGTTTCGACACGATTCCACAGCGAGTTGATGATCGGTATCATGGATTGTTTACTGTACGTCATCCAAGTCACAAGAAATGTTGATTGACGAATTTAAATCCATCGCAAATATCCAAAAGGTAAACATTGTTTTATGCCACACGTATATTTTGAAAATGATGGAATGAATGATCCAGTTTTGAGATGGAAAATAATTGTACGATTGTGAAATTGCTAGATTTAGAGTGTACTGTGTTGTGGCATCCTATCTGTGATTTTCCCACCATATACCGACCGATTCATCATTTGTTTCGCTTTAGCATAGTTTCTCATGTTATTCATATTTTCAATTCATTCCAATTCATTGCTATGCAAAGATGCATCATGTTATCATCAATGCATGAAACATGGAGCATTTGGAAATCAGCAGCGAAAGAACTGCTGAATTCCAAAGGAATATGATGAGTTTGAAGTAATTCTGTGATTCATTTGAGGCGGATATTCGTCTATGCTATATCCTTGATTGGAACAACTCTAAGATAAGACATGCGGAACATTTGAAATGCATCTGTGATGAAGCTGGTTGCATGTTATGATCGGCTGGGTACTTATACTAGATGTCGATGGCACTTCTTTGTCCTATATATGTGAAGTCCTGTATAGTAAATAGTATCATGACTTGCATTTACTTGCTTACCCTGATGGCTCACATTTCGTTCGGATCCACACCGACATAGTGACACAATCACAATTCATAGCAAAAATAGACATGATAATGGATAGACAAAATAACAACTGACCACAAAATTAAGCTCAACACCAAATAAAACAAAAACTTCAATCTCCTCTTCTATCAAAGATCCAATATTATCCGTCATCAACTGCTTCATTTTTTTAGTAATCTCTGCTACTGAAAATGTGAAATAATTCTTGATTCAGACACTTTCAGTTGAATATCTTCATCTTCATTCATTGTGCTTGGTTCATTTGTCTCCTACCTCCTGTTGCTGTTATCGAGGCATATAAATTGATAGTAAATTGGTCTTACAGGTAGATATGTTTCCATTCATGTCTTTTTGGTGCCACTTAGTCTATTGCAACTTTCACAATCCGTGATCATGAATAATCATTGAAATATTTTTGTTGCCGAATATTTCGATAGATATGAATGGATTCAATTCGAATTGATCTCAGAAATGTGAGCATAGAATGGGAAAAATGTACTTATAAAATTATAATTCTCATAATCAACAGAAAACAAAAATGCACCTTGTTATAGAATCATTGAATCATCAATATCTGAGGGAATATTTTCGCATGATGATTCAACAAACTCAGTTTAATATCAGGGTAACTGAGGTCGTTTGTTGACTATAAGAAATATCATTTGTTCATCAAAAAGCGTGATAGGTTTGACTCCGAATTTCAAAAGCAAGTGGGTGGTGGACCCCAAATAAAAATCCGGAATTACGCAACCAGAAAACGAGTCCGAAACAAAGCACGAACGACGTAAGTAATGATCGTTTTTGTATGGGACGAGAACCGACGGAATCAAGCAGTGTGACCAAGGCAACAGGAAGTCCGTGCACATCTATCTTCAGATGTCATTCGTGTGAGAAACCATTAAAACATAACGTAATCGAAAAATGTTTCATTTTATACTACGCGATTTGAGGTCGGTGATTATCAGTCTTATTTTAAAATTTAACAAAAATCTGTGAACTGAATAGACCTTCACAAGAAAACTCACAGCAGAAAAATGTATGAATATTTTGTTCTATTTAACTCTCATCATAATCTCGATCTCATAAACAACATCACGAGAAGTGCTCATCTTGATATGTGTGATATACGATCAACATAGCAATGCTGAATAAATAAAAGGTAACGGCTCCTACGAAGAAATTGAACGATCAATATCTAAATTTGATCGACATATGAACAGGTTTATTAACAATTTCTCACATTACCAAAGTCCGGAATCGGTACGTTTCTATTATCACCTTGTGTCAGATCGGGAATCTTCACGGATTTCAGTTGGGCCACATACCGAGCGACAAGATATGAGATACTATTTTCTCAAATTCATCCTAGCCACTGAATGAACAACTAACTCATAGGCGTGGGTTTCGCATTAGTGGCCTCTAATGGAGGAAGGTCAATATAATAAATATGTTTGTATACCAAAAATCTCATTCCCCACTTTTTTCTTCATTAGAGCTTTGTACATCTTTCAAGTAATCATTGAATTTCATGTGAATTCCCTAGAAATTGCAAAAATCGATTTGGAAAGATATGATCTATATTCAATGTATTGTCTCCTGTGTCCCTATATTTCGAATTATAAATAGATAGATAGAGGATTGTAGAAGAAATCACTGCAACTGGAATTCCCATTGCCTTTCAATTTCCTGGTCCAAAACCTTTTTCCGGATTCTTTGAGGTGCACGAAATGATGGTTTATAGGCTGGCAAGCAGAGAGAGCTGAACAGCTTCTCAATAATGGACACTGCACTCTGACGAATCATTTCAACAAAATGAACAATTTTGACATTCACTTTTTCTACTAGAGGATTGAACACCTGGAATTTGCTAGCACCATCAAGAGTGAGAAAGTTGCTGCCAGGGTTTATTGAAATTTATAGCCATGAATAGATCTAGGGTCAGACATAAATATGGATACTACCGTCTAATAATCAGTCGATGTGAAAAGATTATGTCACTTTTTTCTTGGTTGTATACTTCTTGTAAGACCAATACTCACAACTAATGACCATACCTTCCATTTTAATTCCAAAACTTGTGACATGTAGCTCATTAATGAATCACTCATCATTTCTAGAATTAATATCACTCACTTAGAAGTGAGTTAGTGACGATATCTGGAGTCATTTTTATATCTAGATACTTAACTAAACAAACCTGAATAGAAGCATTTCTGAAGGTTCCAGTTGATCAGAGTTAAGTATTAGTGAGTGTTAACCAACTTTTCTTTATTAGATATTTCAGATAGTAAATAATCATTCGAAGAGTTGCTAGCTAATTTCATGGTGATATATCAACGAACATTTTCGCACGCCTATGTTCGATATGAATAACAAAGTAGTGCACGCGGTTGAGCGATCGTGTTTATCTCTCAGGGCAGTCGGAGCAGCATATACTTTTTATGGAACATGGTAGTTTTTCCGAGATCCTTTCCTATATTTTTTACGTGGAAACGTGATATTTCCCAGAATAGTCGGTTGACTGGGAATTATTCATACAAGAGATTGATGAATTGAGAATTATTGTCGGAGATTAGAATAATATTTGTGGCTTGTGGCGTTTATCAGAAAGCATGAATTTCATAGTATGTTGTGAAAGAATTTCTATTATCAATTTACAAAAATCGGTATGTCCTGTCTCCTTCAACGTGTATCAATCAAAACAGTACCAATCAACTCTGTATCAACTGCGATTTACAAACATACCTATTCTCAAACGTTACCAAATATATCAAAAAATGATGTTGATTCGAAACTGATGTATGTTGTGAGAGGATTCACTTTTTTGAGAATCTCACTGTTTTATTTGATATACGGCAAAATTTCCATGAATTTCATTGCGCATGTGCAACTTGATGCTCGAGCTTACTTTCAAATAATAACAGTCGCTAATAATTATTCCTGTTTTGAGCGGAATGAATATTATTGTCTAAGATTCGATTTTTTCTCAAGAACTATAAATATCATATAGCAAACAACGACACAAGCAAATTCTTCAGTTATATTGAGTGGTGGCATTCATCTAAATTGGAATACCCTGTATACGATCACATACAGGGAATGTATAGAGATTGTGACGGCCTTGAAATTGCCAAATATACTACTTCAATAAAATATAGCTTGATCTTATGAATACTAATGACCAATAAATAACATCGTCAGTCTTGCATCTGTCTAATTTCATAACAGGTCTCTGCAACGTCTATTACGACATAATCCCATCGTAAACCGATTTTATATTGTATTGACGAAGCGAAATAAAATCTCAACCGGATTCGACATGAAAATATTGTTGAATAAGGTAGCGTGAAAAATATAATCTAATGCATCTGTAATGAAGATTTTTTTTCCTCATTCAACTCCACCGGACATGGAATGATACAGCAGCGGTGACTAATGCACATTGCATAATCTCCAGTTTCTTAATAAATGCATTTATTCAACTTTTTTCATATCTCTTGATCTTTACGGTGACCTTGACTAGCGGCAGCCATGGCTAATGGCGTTTTGTCTTTTGTCTATTGTGTTTTGTATAAAAAAAAATGAGTCCCAGGAGGCAAACGATCGTTCTTGGGAATCAAAAGTGAAATGTGTCACAAGGTTTTCCAGTGTGAAAAATTCAGCTGTTCCATTTTCCCCTCGCCTATAAATGAATACGTCTCTTACAGGATGATTCGCTCGAAAACGTTAGTATTCAAATTGAAATTCTACGATGTGATTTATAATAATTTTTCAGCAAAAACTAAATTCTGTACAAAATTTCTGAAGGTTGCCACATTTCTCTTAGTATAATCAGTAGCTAAGCAGAAGGATTCAATTCAGTTGGAACAAATGAAACAATGGAGAAAAATAGGGCGTTACGCCAGAAAAATTTAAATCATTTCTGAATTTCTTGATTGTTGATTGATTTATTGACTTTCAAATTTTCTAATTGGAAAAAGTAAAGTTTTTCCATAAAGCTATCATTTTCATTACCAATTATTGATTAATTTATGATCCGGGATTAATGTATGAACCTTCGCAGAGAACGGTCGTGTGTTGTGAAGCTTGAAGTAAAAATTCAAAATACCAAGTGAAAATCAACCAAATTTCTTGTTTCAAAGTGCCCAAAGGTTCTTCAAGGAGTAAGAATTTCAGTAAGAACAATCATTGCTATGAATAATACATAGCAAGCACAGAAATTAGTGAATATATTCATTACTGCATCTAAACAATAAATACTCGAAGGTAAATCGAAATCGACCTAGACCAAAAACTAGGCTGGTGAGATTAGTGAATTACAAAAAGTACCGAAATAACAATCGCAGAAATTCCAACATAAATAGTACGGGAGATGAACGAAGAAACTATTTTAAGAATAATTGAAAAGGCCAACTCGAAGCAGTCCGAGGATCTCAAAAAGCATTTGAATCAAGAGATTGGACAACTCAAATATAGTTTTCAAGAAGGAATTGAGAAAAGAAAGATTATAGAAACAAAATATGAAGAACTTCAAGGCAAATACGAAATTCTAGAAGAATCACTTCGTAAAAATAACATTGTTGTCTCTGGAATAGAGATGAAAGAGTCAGATATATTGATAGATAATACACTATATATATTGAACCAGCACCTTCAACTCGATATACTGAAACAAGATATCAATAACACATATAAAGCTAATTCGGTTTGGAAACTGGATTGAAGAGATGTTATCTGTGAAAGAAAGTATACAGTTAGCTCATGTTATATTTTCTATCGAGGGAATAGACCTACAATGTTAGTACCCTGGTGTATGATTTAGTTGGCCAGTTATTAATTTTCCCATATAAAAACGGTTACCACACTGAAAAGTTTTGAATACGTGTTTAACGCTTGATGTGGCATTGCGGTTTTCAGGACAGTTCTCTCTAAATATCGCTGGTATTTATTATGTGGACTGAATTGATAAATCAAGTGTGAATAAAGTGAAAATAAATGTTATGATTATCGATCAAATGGGTATTCGATAAACGTGATTTTTCGAGGTATTTCATTATCACCATGTATACTTACTATCGTAGTATCTCATGAACAATCGATAAACTCCTTGGGAATTGTAAGAAATACAATATTTTTCACTTACTAAATACTTCACGCTGAAAAACACTATCGGAATCATTATGTGGTAATCGAGAGATACCAATAGCAGCATAGACCAGAAACCCAAATAAATTAAGGCGACAGTTTCGTTCAATTCGTTCAATTTTTTCAATGAAAACGTTCAAATATCATCCCATACACTGCATTTGATCCATCAAAATCCGTCAAGCTATTGATACAAGACGTCATTTCATTTATTCAACAATGCGATATTTATATGCGATTCTTGTAATCCTAATAGATATAGAGTGAAAGATGTTTACCTCCCTGTGAAAATGGTAATCTTATGTTGGAAACATTAGATATAATGAATAAAATATCGAGTTTATTACTTGGTGAATTTCCTATTCCTGGAAAACATGTAAAATAAACGTTAATGAATGAAATGAATAAGGTATTTCTGAAGCGAGACGGTAATGAAATGAATATAATTTATTCAAAAATAAATCTCACTCATCACCGAAAATAATTGCACAAGAAACAATAATAATTAATAAAACATCAAAGTAGGCAATTCAGTGGATTATTCCGATTTTTATCTGTGTAATAATGTAGAAATAACGAAATGCTATCGCGTATTTCGTCCAGTCTCTTCACGTCCAGCAACGTGAAAAGAAAAAAGGAATTCTTAATAAAATGCAGAAAATATTTCGCCAGTAGCTGTAGTTGAATATGTCGGCAGCTACAAAGAGAAGTTTCGTTGTTTTTACACAGTGGCGTACAGAAGTATTCAGGAAGAACAATGAGGGTAATTGTTATATCTTTAGTTGAATATTCTTTTCTTTCAAACACATCTTAGCTTATTAGTAAGGCTCTAACAATGTTCGATGTTATTATTTTATGTCTTACCTGAGCAAATAAATTATTCTTATTCTTATTCTTAATTATTCTGGCATTCTTATGTTTCTGTATATTTGATAGTGATTGACTTTACACACAAAAATTTCTTGTAACTATAACTCCTAGACACCTTAATGAAAAATTGTAGACCGAACGACAACAGAGCATATAATAGATTCGGTCTTGTAAGATAATTCGTCCTCATTCCACAGCAATTCACTCAAAATGTTTTTCATATACAAAGCTGACGAATTTGACAACAACTTACCCAATGACAGTCCATCTTTGTTCATTCGTAGGTAGATCTCGCTTCTGAGCTCTGATTTGACCCTCTATCAAAATACATAATCAGGTATAGAATCATAATTGAGTTTGTCTTCAGTTTTCATTTTCCATTTATTTGTTCACTGCTTTGAGTTATCTGGCAATTTATAATTATTTTTGGTACTTCGCTTCTTCATCATTCACTCTTTTTTGTTGTAATTATATGAATTCATACTATTTAATTTTTCTTATGATAAATAAAGCCGCTTCATCTATTATTGTATTATTATTGAAAAATCGGTTTGATTTTATCTCTCGATGTATTAATATACATAATCAATAGTCAAAACATTATTTTTTCCTCTTTTCCATGAAGGCAATCAGTTTTGTTATTCACTATCTTCGGATGCTGGGGGCATCCCATAGAAATTTCACATGGGTATCTATATACTCTGAGAACGCATTTCAGTACGCCATAGTTCTCAGAGGGTATATGGGATTCAAACTTGGCAAAATATTTCAATATCTTATATTCCCCCTCCTTACCTCTGGTTTCACCGGAAACCCATCCAATTTAACATTTTTGGACTCTGGAAACGATCACATAGTTTTTTATTGGCTCAATGAATTTGGGCTGCTTAATTTTCAATAATATTGCTGCTAGAGTGCATTGAATGCACGCTTGATATGTTCACACTGGTTATAGATGATGGGTGAAAATATCATATTCAGTTCTCTGATACTGAACATATTTGTTGGCAATGACATTTGAAAGCCCATCACATTTCCTATTCATTATAATACTTGAGCTGTCTTCATCCATGAACGGTACACACACGATATCTTCACATTCTAAATGAATTTATTCACATCAGTGTTTCATCCTGAGAATGAATTTATTAACTATTCGAACAAAAATTCTTTTGTCATTTAGTAAATGGTTGAAGGCTCATTATTACAATGATGTATATATTTTGTCATTTTCTCAAACACCGTCTACCGGACGTTGAACAAGGTTGATTATGTGTCGTTATTTTCATTTGTATTATCTTATGTTATTTTGAAGAACAGATTTGAGGATCCCATTGTGGGAACAACTCTTATATCCAAATAAGACAATGTAAGTGAATAATTGTTATCGATAATATTTGATCACATGACCATTTCCGTTACCGTCTGCGAATTGTATGATGCGCCACTGCTCGCAGGTGAAAATGAAGAAGTATGATATCGAACGATGGTACACAGACATGTGTAGCTCGATTTTTTTCATTCGATCCTTGAATTTACAGAATGCTCGTTAACGTTATATTGGTACCATCTAGTCGATTTGTGCAACAAAAAACGTATTTCTCGGATGTGACGTAAGCCAGCGCTTGATGATAGTGATTACGTACAGTTTCTTCGTGGATTTCTAATGTAATTCGGCGCAATATTCGACACCGAAAGGAACCTACACGATATGTAGGTCAAACCGAAAACCAATCTGTTGCGAGTGTTGCGAAACACTCACGATCAAACGCTGAAATCAAAACTAAAAAAATCGGTTTGCTGCCTCGGCTATATCAAGGTCGAATGATGAGGGTCCAAATTCAATCCCTACAATACTTTTGGTGTGGATCTTTTATTGGGTTAAATTTGCTTCGATGTTGAGAACTTTCATCCTCTGCAGCAAATTCTCTAGTTTTCTTCACTTCTTTCCATTTTCGTTTTCTTCAACAAATCAGCTGAGCATAGTAACAAGTATACTCGTTAGTATTTCCAGACACTATATAGAAATTTTGTAAATTTTGAGCTGAACTATTCAATGACCGCTACATATTTTTGAGAGGTAACTATTATTACATATATTTAATTCTTTTTTGGAATATAACCCCTTCACTTCTATTATTTCAAAAATTTAATTCTTTTTTGGAATATAACCACTTCACTTCTAACCTCATTATTTCGATTCAACTCAGACTTGAGATTCAGAAGAAACCATTGGGCATAGTTTGAAGCATTGAATTGGGCTATGACTCTAGTCAGAATATCTGCAGATGATAAATTTCATCATCAATGCTTTATTTTCCTTCGAAGAAACCATTTTCTCCATTTCGAGGAAGAAAGATTCCAATCTAAGAGTAGAAAATTCATTATTTATTATACATATTATTCATAAGTCAGTCAGAAGTATAAAAATAAATTGAGTATGGCATTTCGAGCTATTGAATCATACACCTATTCTGAATGGATCACATAACATTTATTCTATATGCCTTTTGTCTATTGTAATTGTAAATCGTGGGATTTATTGCACAATGATCAACTTCCCCTTGCCCCACCCCATATGAATACAACCATCATTCAAATGAATCATGTCATCATTTGTAAAACAATTGAATTAATTTTCGACATGGCTAGCTTAGGCATCCAGTAACCGTTTACTACTTCTGGCTGTCTGTTCGTTACGCTCGAAAACACCCGGTATTTACTGCCCAATTTTGTAATTTATTTCGTTTTCGGCCTCCGATAAAATTTAGATATATAGGTGAGTTTTATTGAATGAGTATGCGTTTTAAATGATAGTTTCCCTCTGTCCGAAGTCTATTTCAGTTTTATCGTTTTACAACAGTTGCTGCTAGTGGTTATGCTGGTGCCGAGCTAGCGGACAAATTTTGTCTGTCACCATACTACTGGAGAAGTATCAGCGTATCATTGATGTGTCCCAAAATTCAAGAAATTGAGATTTTATTTTCAACATTTCGCCAAATAGGTACCATAATTTCTATTTTCGCTGTGGTCATGACATGTTTACACTTTTTGATGGACAAACTTCAACCAACCAAGTATCACTGAGGATCAATGAAAGAAGAAGGCCTTACAGGCTGTGAGTAGGTGTCCATGAAAAGGTATCCACTTGCCTAACCTGAAATTTTTCATGTTAATCCTCATACGTCAATTATGAAATCATCCAGTGTTGTTAGATTTGAGAGGTTTATTCAACTGAACAGTTTCAGCAGATCATCAGGATCACACCGTTATTATAATTGAAAATAAGTCAATACAAGAATATTCCATAATTACGCGAATGATGACATGAAAAAATTAATCATCAGATTTGTTATCGTTATGATTGGTTGTTTTCGGGCATCTGATCTCAAACCGACGATTATGAATAGACTTTGAGTTAAGATAAACATCGACTCGACAAGTTTCAACTGTCAAAGCAGCGATACATGCTGAAATAATTACCTATCTATAACCATTGAACCATTGACTATGTAGCTATATCATTCGAGTCGCAACTAAACTGGTTGCTTTTAGGGCCGCTCATATCAAATTGTGATCCGAACGATTTGTAATGTGTGTTCTGCCATGTGTAAAGCGGAAACTAAACTCTGCCTTAGGCCGCTGCCAGCCAAGTACACTCGAATGAAAATTCTTTTTGTTTTGCTTCGTTTTTTTTCGCATTTTTGTACCTAGATAAAATGTCGGCAGGTAGAAAACGGTACTTTGTATACCTCGAAAATCTGGGACGCGTCTTATTGTATTGTGCCGATTTGTTCATAAGTGTATACTCGTGAAACTGAAAACCACTTCTATACAGGGGACGAGCATAAAATATAATCCGGAAAGAAGAACGATAAACTGATTATCTCGTACTGATGATAATGATTAGAGAGCATTTCTTGCTTTGCAGTACATCTCCAGTATACAACTCTTTGATAAACCATAGATGCATGATAGTGACGTACTCATATACCAGATAGATGAGATTCAACATACCAAGGAAAATCTGGAATGGTATTCGTCATGAGAATCTAAAAAAATCAGACCCATATACGCTATCATGGTAAAGTATCATGGACTCATCATCATGTTGAATTAGCGATATGTGCAGTACGATTCAACTATTAGAATGTATTATCAACATGTAGCCATATTTTCCCAAGTGGTCGTACTACGACACGCCTCTCTAATTCGTTCTCTTGCGGGTAAACAATAATATGAAGAATTCTCCTGCATTCAATGAAGGGGACGTGTGGCATTTCGACTATATTCGGATATTTACCAAGCTACTGAGCGAAAACAAAAGCGCAACGACTCGAACCAACTTGTCCCAGACACAATGTGTCGTCATTATAATCATACATCGCATAACTCGACACAATGGATTCTTGATTGAATAAGGATAGTTAGTTGTCGCACATGCCTCTGCGATTCTAATGAGGCCGTTTTCTCAGCAGGACGCGAATTTCCGACTACAGGGGGCGTCACTGTTCAGTCACCACTTGCGGTCGATCCTCGAAACAGTATGGGGTGTCAAAAAGTTGAACATATCCACCAACATCCTTTGTGAATCCATTCCATTCAATTTTTGTAATTCCCAAAAGTGTCAAGAAGGCTGGCATCAAAATATGTTCATTCATTGAAAACCAATTTTTTTTTATTGGGCAATGTGAATTACTTGAATTTTCACACGAATCACAGATCGCAATCCTATATGTATAAGGTATCTATATGAATTATTTTCATAATATGTATGTCAGGTACCTAGATAAATAGATACGTACTATAGAACAATAACACATTGTCATAAAAGCAATAGATATTTATAGAAAATAATTTTTCCTATCACTCACTAGTGTTCCTTATTAGAGAAGCGTCTGGTAATGTGACCATCATCTCCTCCCTTTTATGATTTTGATCTATGGATATCATGAATCCACTAGATTTTTCCAGAACGAACGGTTAAAAATGACAAAAATCAACGTTGACGTTGACTCGGTCGAGTGAAGTTGGTTACCTCTATCGTTGTGTAATTTCTAAGTAGGTAATATATCAAATCTGAGATCATAAATCAAGTCATTTGTTTACTAACTTTACAATCAACGCAGTATCTTTTTTATAGCAAAAATATGAGAACAATTTTCAACCCCTTCCGGTAGTTCTCTAAATACCTTAAAAACTACTACAGAACCGTAGCCACTAAGTTCTATTATTACTCTCCCTCAGTCCCCACCTGTACCTGTCACTGTTTTAATTACTATTTATAATGAGAAACGGCGACTGTGAAGTGAAGACTTCTCGAGTGAGTGACAGATTACTCCCGGCCTGCCGCGATGCTGGGTCTCTCTCCTCATCTCTTCTCTTCTCCATGCATATCTTAACGCGTTGCTGGTGCTCTTTTTCATTATCTTAAGTAACTAACCGCTCGTCGAACGGCTCCGGCATCGTTATGATGCTGAAATTGTATGCGTACTCACTAGTAGTTTATTAGATAAATCCGGCAACTGCCCACGCCATTGAACGTATTGGAATACATTTTGAAAAATATTCTTTCGAATGTAAAAATTCAAATAGATTCTAGACATGTAAGAATCATGTCGTGGTGCTGTAAAATATACATAATACGATGGACTGCAGCCGAAGAAATACTATATAATCAGAACTTCTTAACTGCCAGGCATCAATGAACTCCTACAAAATAAGGTGATGGGGTTTCTCAATGCAGTGCAGATTGATATGGAATATAGAAACGAAAACAGCACATCACAGCTTTGGAAATATTGGTAGATGGTGGGTCCAGATGACTATTCTGGATGAGAACAATCTTCGATATTATAAGATGAGGTCTCCAAACTGGTTTATATATATATATCCTACTATTGAATGCATACAGTTCTATTGAGGCTCCGGAATAATATATAAATTTGAAAAATTTGAATGCAAATATCTATACTACTTTCAATTCGTTTTTTGGACCGCTTCGTAAACCTTTGCACCAATCTATTTGCAATAGAAGTATCTCTGTTGTGTAAAGAAGTGGGAAGTTCTGAAAATATATCCACGATGTAGATAAAATCAACCCCAAAGAAGTTATTGAAAAACAACCACCCCTTTCGAATTTTCAAATACTACTAACGTGTATGATTGGACGACTAATCTTTTATATCAGCAGATATCTAGGACAAAATTCAAATAAGTCTGGGAATTTTCTTAGTCATTCTATCTCTTCCTATTGAGTTCACGTTTCGATGCCACAAGCCTTTTCATATTTGCGCATCCATACATCCTGAATTTGGTATCACATGCAATTTTAATGCCACCCTGTTTATGTCATTCTCGACGATGTATCAATCGATTGTATCAATTTTCTATCTTCCACTATGCATCTCAATTATCATTTTTCACATGATTATTCCATTGCATTAAAAAACAGTTATTTTGATTCGTTGTACAAAATCTGTACAATTTTACATGAAAAAATCAATATATCATTTGCTCTTGCATAACTATACCTACGGGTATCATTTATAATATTTCCTCATTATCAATCATTTTTATTATCATCTAATTGGATCAGCGTTTCTTTATGATTTTTCATAATCGAAAATGAATGATGAATTCTTACAAAAGAAATATCTATACTAAATAATAATGACGCAAAATCCTTTGGATCGAATACGGAGGATGCGGATATTTATCATAAACTTTTATGAAAACTCTAACCTGCCATCACATCGAAAGTCATGAAAATATACAAGGTGATTCCAGGAACGGAAAATTATTATATACACCGATTGAAGAAATTTTTGAATCAAAATAAATGGCATTGATTGATATTGCGACCTTCATCGAATAGGGTTCAATTTGTCAGTCCAGTTTCAGAACCTTACACTTACGTCAATTCTCATAACATCTCATCTAGAATTGCGACCATTAGTATTTCCCTCGTATAAACGTATTGGAAGTTCCTACCATTTAATCTCGAAAATCGTAACCCCAATAATTATGTGTATCATTGTTGCTGTAATGCCACTCTTCTGTCGTTTCGAGAGTCTTATATCAACTCGAAGGTGAGGAAAAGTTAAGAAACTCAATCGTATGCAAATTCGGCTCCGACAAAACTCTCACACGCCGCCTAATTTGAATAAATTTGTGTTAAACAGAATTAATTATACGAAAAACAAGAAAAGGACTCACGGAACACTGGAAATTTGAATATCACAGAACTAATTCTACCGACGAAGTACATAAATAAAAATCGTATGTTAATGTTTTGGTGAACATTGTCAATGTTTCATGACGAATTTATTGCTCGAATGTCAGCGGTGATCGTTAAAAAAATTTCTCTGGTTCTCAAGGTTTTAATGTGTTCGATTTCCTTCAGTTGTTGAATGTCTCAGGCACCTCACATGCGATGTTGTTAGATACTAATCAAATAACTCCAAATGCAAAAAAGATACAATCGATCAGTTACGTGGCAGAACCAGTTTGTGACCAAGGATGATATACCTTTTCGAGTTCCACATATAGCTATCCAAGGGTGCGAAAAGCAATATTAGAGAATGTCGCTAAGCTCAGCGTGATCTTTGTAATTATTTCTCTAAATTCGATCTGCCTTTGTTGTATACTTATTGAAAAGTCAGGTATTTCGGTCAGATATAGCTAGCAACAGGAGGGCCACATATTGGTTGGAACAAATTCTCACCAAATCCCAACTTAATGACAGAATTTCATAAAGTTCCTCTAGTCATATTCCGAGTTGTGACTCAGAATTTAGTTAAATTTCGAGATTTGAATCGGAATTCCGATCTCAATCTAGAAATTTCATGAAATTCCGACTTCAATCTTGGAATTTCATAAAATTCCGACTTCAATTTCGGAATTTCAGAGGAAAATAAAAATGAACAAATATTACTGGCTCTTTTACGCTTCAGTATCTAGCTCTCTGTATCTAACTAAAAAGCACATAACAGCAAAGACAAACCATTGGCATAGCTCCTGGAACAGAGCTGGCATTAACAGATGACCAGGAATCGATTAGGAAAGTCATAACTTATCTAAAAAAAATTGAGCTCTTCCATAAAATCTGAATGCTCAACGATGAATATTGAGCTAATGACCGATGCAGTCGAAGCTCTTGAAATTGAAAGAAAGCACATTATCATTATCAAAAGATTGACTAGATTACATCAGAAAAAAATGCTGTAACTTTTCCTAAATCCATCAAAAAGCTGCATCATTTGAAATTTCCCGGCTTTTCCAGATGATGGAATATTCGCCCATGCCTGTCTCTCTCTCGGTATATCTCTATCTGCATACAACATAATAAATACACACGGAATACGAAGAGAGACAAGTCGAAGCCAAAGCCAAAGCCGATTACAAAACGCTCGGTGCGAGAGAGCACAATCTCCGCGATAATCTCGAAGACCTTGTAACATTTCCTCTACCCGTTTCAACCTTTGGTTATGCCCGAGGGCATCCGTGCACTCACGATCGGTGAAATTATTCTCGAAATCATTTATTTATTACTCTCGTCCACCTGGGTACAGGTGCTTTACTTTCGTCATATACAAATATCTCATTTTATCAGGAAATAATATCGCCTTCTATGATGTTTCGGAAATGCCAAAATAACTACCCTATGATATTGAGTGTTGGACAGCCTAAAAAGATCTGCTGAAATTCATCATCGCTTTCGACCTTCAAATTATCCTCGTAAACCTTTTCTATTCAAATAATAATACTATAAAGCAAATCTGAATAATGTTTGGTCGTGTTGTTTACATAGTTTTGATCAATAATAATGTCAAATTGTCGAGTACCTAAATACTTCCATCACTCATTATAATAATATAGCGTTCATTTAACTAGCCGTTGACCATCATTCATTTCACCAGATTTATGACACAAAATAATACCCTTCAGTTTTCATGATACTAATGCCAGCAGGAATGATGAAAGTGGAAATCTGACATACCTCTCAGAATTCTTAGAATGAAGTTGGATATCTGAGAAGCTTCTCAAAATATTCAATATGTTTCAACACCCACTCCTACATTATTCATAATAGACTCTTTATGCAGGCTCAAAAAACTACTAACTATACAAGTATTTTCTTTGCCCTACAGAAATCTCAATAATGTGGATAATCATATATATATACACAATAATATAATAATCGAAAGCATTAACTTGAAGCATTATCTGAATAACATCTATAGTACAAATGCAATACGTTCCATTTCGGGAATGACCACCTGCGAAATTGAAAAAAAAAAACGATTACATTAGGTGTACGTGTGATTCGAGTAGCACCTGATCACTTTTTTGTGCATGGACGTACAATGAAAAAACCTTGGAAATGAGAATTAATCAATGTCAAGCAATAACACAACACTGTGAAAAGGTGAATAAAAAACAGTCGGCAAACAGGTAGGTATAAGGCTGTATATTAACGAAGCATAGATATGTCGATAAAATTTTTATATTATATCTGTTTCTGCCATTTGGAAGTTTCATCTCTGCCAGGAAGTGACTATGTAAATTTCAATCGTTCAACCATAGTATGCATGGTTCAATGAACTAAATGGGGGTATGTTAAAATAGATTAATCAAATTTGACTCCCATTCACTTTCTCTGTTACGAGCCTCACGATATTTGCATTACAACACAAATCTTAGATGGCATACGAATCAATTCAGCCGACTCGAAATACCCAAAGCTCAATTAATATCTATCCAGTATCCAGTTCTTTATCACAAATCATTATTTCCTGGCATATGATACAGCACAGCTGGCTTATAATAAAAGGGCACTAATCCTGAAATTTAGATCCTTCTCGTATAGTTTCAGATTCCTGCTGAGAATCACTCATTTCAATAATTTTTCCTGGTCGCATCACATATCAATCGTATATCGCTACCAAAAAAAACTGTCAATTATCGATGGTAATTGAATATATTAAAACTGATATATGTCGGCTTCTGCAGATCGGCATTCAATAATTATTATCATTTTTAATTGATGGATACTCTAGGATTTATTCACTTCCACAAATGAAAAAAAGAAATAGAGGAGAATCCTGCGGAATTCCATGACTGGTTTTGTTATCCTTCAGCTGAAATTGAAACTGCACAAATCGAAGGAATGTTGTCAGTTGTATGTACCTCATGCAATGTTAATTCATTTTCATCCATTTCAGACACGTTATTCTTCTCGTTATATTCTGTCAAGAAAACTATTAATGTTTCCTTTCATTCTATCAGATTTGTCAAATGATTAAAATAATAATATAGTTTTTCCTTCAGTGGAAAAGTAAGGAGAAGTATCGAATCCGTTTGTAATGTTTATATAGCAATTGTGAAGGTTTCAAAAGAATGAGTACAATGAATATCTGAAAACATTATTTTTATGATATCGTTCGAAATACTTCATTATAGAACTGAAGGGTGGAAAATGATAAATTTCATTTTCTCATCATGGATTAGTGATAATGATAATAACAATATTATATTACACCATATAGAAGCAATTATATACATATACTTCATGAAATGAGATGGAACTATACGTAAAACCCTTTTTACATCGCTGAATTTGCAAGTATATCTGTGTATATGGGTATTGATATTCATTATAACTTGAATTGATATTATAATAGTGATTTACTAACATATTCACTTCGGTTCAACGAATTCTTTTCTATAAGAAACTCTGCGATGTAAGTTTTATTTCATAGATTGAGATATATTGAGTTACATTGAAATTCATGAAAAGTTGCTCTATTTTTGATAATCAAAGATAGAGCGCATGCAAGAAGTCTCATTCTGGTGTCAATGACTTCCCTGACACTTGACAGTGTCAGTCAAGTATGCAATATAAAAAAATTATATTCACTGGACTATTCTCGTAAATCGTTGTTTTCAATGCTTTACCTGTAGGATGTAGATGTAACAAACGATGCCATGACCCTCAACCACGCATCATATTCATGTGAAATATGCATTAATGTTTTCACTCTGATATAATTAATCAATGTTTAACATGATCATGATTGTGACACAAGAATGCGAATATCACAATTAGCCATCTTGCAAATAATTAGACTCAAACCTAACGACCGAAACGAGAAATTTTCGCGTTGAGAATGTACAGGATGATCCACCAATAGACTAGATCTCCTGTGAAATATTTTGTTCAGGAATGATTCATTATAACGTGATCAACTCACCTGCATGAGCGTTTCGTTTAGCACTGCTGGATATTCTGTGACGATCTTTCATTTTCTTTGCTGTTCCAGGATGCTCTGGAATATTTGAAAACGAGGGACAATCAAATAATGATCTCACATTGGGTGAAATATTGCATTGAGTTCTTCATTAGAATCCAATTCTATAGACTTTTCCGCAAGAATGAGAATCATTTCAATGATAACCTTTCTAATCGCTATACATTATGAAAATTCCTGAAGAATATATTTATCCTGTAACTCTCCCAAAGATTGCAATTTTCGTAGATGATTTTCGAATAGTGTTAGTGCGATTAATGCAAAACGTTTAATAATTTAGCAGTTACAAATCAACTCCTCTGAAGAAAACACCATTTGACCTCTTTCCTATTGGATAAATTTCTTTACTAACATTAGACACTAGACAAAATTTCTCTCGACCTACGGTCTCGCAATTCTTTCATGTCAGTTTTTCTCGTAAAATTTTCTGCTCGAAAGAGAATTTCATCAGTTAAAAAAAGGCTCTTGTGCTTTTACTGTTGATAAAAGAGTTGTTCCTACGACATCTCGATATTCCGTAACCGAGCTTATCGGTGTTGCGACGTTGCCAAGGTCAATGTTCTTCCTATGTAATCAGAAATTCGGATGATCGATAATGACCGAAGCGTTTTCCTTGTTTCAGGTGAAAATATGGTTCCAGAACCGAAGAAGTAAATACAAGAAGATGATGAAGGCCGCCCAGGTGCCGGGAGGCACGAACAACAACGGTACCTCGGGCGGCCATTCGGGCCTATTGGGCGCCAGCGCCAACATGCCCCCCTCTAGTCCCGGCGCCCAGGGACAGAACATGATGCAAGGTAGGATCAAGATGGAAGGTAAATTTTATTATCCAAATTTTATTATCCATTCGCGTTTGTAGCACTCAAAAGATCATTCATCAAGTACTTTTCGATACCTATAGAAATAAGCAAGGGCATCTCGGTAACCATGAAAATTTCACGGAGATAGGCAAATTCGGGCAAAGCTGTGCCATTTAATGCTCAACTAATAATTGAGGCTTCGAAGCTCGAAAACCAGAGATATCTGAAAAGAAACTTCTGCATGCATTCTGCGATATCAATGCAATTATAATTTCTTCCTCGGCTTATATGAAGAGATATTTTGAAATGAATGAAATAAAAAATTTGATTTTTCGATCGTTTTCGGACTCTTAATATGATGTTTTTCCAAACAATCGATAAAACGGAATCTATAGTGGAAAAAGTTGTTGAATTGTATGAAGATAGTTATCTTTGTTCAAGACATTCTTTCTGCTAAACGCTTGTTTTTGTTTAACACATTAGTAGAAGAATTATGAAGAGAATACATTTAGAATGAAAATTATTTTCAATTATTATTTCATACCGCAACGAAATAGTTCGATTAAAAGTAATCTCTTGGGTACTTGGTAGAGAACTATTGTTACTCATGTTCGAAGTTTAAATGAATCTTCAGTAGCAAACTGTCCCTCTTGCGTAATTTTTAGTTGAAAACACAATGTAATTCATTGTAATCATTGTTAACACAGTTAATCAGTTGAAAACACAACACAGAAACAATGTAACAATACCTTGAGTACCTGATTGAATGCAATAATGATTTATGGGCATGCCTTAGAAAGTACCATTTTGGTATCTACCACACAAAGCTTTCGTGATTTTTGTAGAGAAAACAACAGAATTTAAAACATAGGATTCCTCAGTCTCGCACACGTGGATTCTATTGTATTTTTTATGAAATTTTATTATCACTTCATTAGTGTATTCCGAGTGATATCGCATCACCGCACTTACCGTTTTACTATTTACGACTTTTCCAGGAATGAGCATGCCAACTTTTTTATCTCATTTTTATCATAACCCATAAAAGTTTATTCATAAATCATACTCTGCGGTGAAACATCATTTATTATATTTTATCGAATCAAGCGATTATCAACATCCAGAAAGACAGTAAACGTATCTAGAAGTATATAAGTTGTGAGGCAAAAGTTATCACTACCTATTAGAGTCACTGGATGATATGCGAAATCAATATTTCGTTCAATATTGAAATTTCCAGAGATAATCTCATTCACAATGATTTATACTCACACAAATAGACTATTGTATGCATTTTAGTGGAGATTGAATTCAAGTTCTGAAGTTTTCCTGCAACTACAATATTGGTATTGCCCGAAATATTGCTCAAACGATATATAAGTATATACATAGATTGAAATTCACAGACTGGAGAATTTTGAATAAAGGTAGAGGAGAAGTAAATGAAGTCCCGAAACCATTTCTTGAATACGATTCATTGGAAACTCAAATACACGTGACGGAAAATGCTTTTATATTGAAGACAAAAATGTTCTGAACGATAATTTGTTTTGTAAAAATCAAGACTATGTATGACTATTCGGGGCTATGATCTAAAGCTATTTAGCACCTATTTGCTGCTTTTTTTTCACAATGACACCCCATTAGTCATGAACATGTTAGTGATATTTGATAGAACAAATATACTAGGTATGATGTAATATTCAACCGACCTAAATGAAAGGAGGTTATCAGATCGCTTTTTAGCTTTTCTTATCGCTATACAATATTTTACAAACTGCAATGTCAGGGAAATTATAGTATCCAGCTCAGAACATTATTATTAGGAGCCTTGAAAAAAAACTGTGCTGTGAACTAATTGAAAACTATTAGCCGAATTTCTGTTTACACAGACAAGAGTATCAACTTGGGGAATCGTCTAAAATCTGGAGAATTCATTTCGCCATTCATTTCGCCAGAAAAAGTATAGTGTCTAACTCGCCTTCGCCTACGGCTCATGCTGCAAACTTCATACTCGTGGGAAATGTGCACACCATAATCGTGCTCATTAAGAAAATATTTCATTATGAACTAGTAATTTTGATGTTTCTGAAAGCCCTTTCCGTTGTTTCAGGCGGCGGTTCGTCCAGCGGCAGCCCGGCCACCGGCGGCTACATGCAGCACCCGTCGCCCGCCCCCAGTTCGACGCCCGGCTCGGACATGTCCTCGGGAGGCGGGGGCGGAGGCGGTCCGCAGGTGGGCAGTCCGGGCGGGCCAGGCCCCGCCTGGCCCGACATCAAGCCGCACCACCAGCAGGGCCTGCACGCGCCGCCTCCGCACCCCGCGCCCCACCCCCACGCGGCACCGCCCCCTCACAACTACCTGCCCCAGTATTCGTGGTATCCCACGGACAACCCTGGACTGCTGACGTGAGTGCTCGAATTTGTGTCTATATTTGCTCGAATCTCGAATATACAGGGTGTAATTTAATTGATGGCTGAAAATCACGATATGGTTCCCCAGCTCATTTCTAGAAGAAAAGTTCATGTGTTCAATTATACAGGGTGTAACTTGAATGATGTCATTAATTTCATGGGGCGATTCCATGTCATATTTTATGAAAAAGTTCAAATAAACGTGTGTCCTAACTTGCTTCGTTTACGAGTAACGAGGTGTCAAATAGGTTTTTTATTAATAACTCAAAAGTCTTTACGCCAATTTCGATGAAAGTAGGTATGTTTGTAAGCAATAACAAGGGATTTCTTTTCATGAAATTAGATTACGAATTGAAATTCCTGTATCACTATATTTTAATTCCATTTTTCTTTTCATTACTTCATCATTGCTTATTTATATCAATTTTCAATGTTGATATAGTATTTATTCTTATAATATTTGCATATTAGGATTCCTATATTGCCATTTTTTTTTTCTTTCTTTTTTTTATGATCATATGCCCTAAACCTCTTTACTTTCGAGCTATAGGGTGTTGAAATTTCAAGAAAAAATTAGTTTTCTTATCATAACTTCTATACTGCTTTGGATATTCTCATGAAATTTGACATGCACCTACTAAGCACCAATAGGTATCGATGCAAGAGATTTTTATAATATTTCTACCAGTGGCGTCCGTATGAGATGTATACTGGAGACTTTTCTAAAGAAATATTGCACGCCTTTGCTTTTTCCGTGAATGGGAATAATTTTTGAAATTATTTTGCAACAATTTGATCCTTCGAATTTTTTTCCGTCCGACGAACCGTTATCGCTTAAAAAAACTTTGTGTCATGTTTTTGTGGTATATTTCACAAAAATAATGTTTCGTTTTGGAAATAATTCCGAGAAAATATAAGCATTTCAATGCATGTGCATACGCAGGGGTAGTACTTACTGGAGTAGGTACAAAAAATCAAATTCTTGTGAGATATCTCGTGAGTGAAGAATGCTATCGATTGTTGATGTTTTGATATAGGGATGCATAGTTTGATGGTGGAACTGAGGTAACTGATGGAGCACATTTAGACAAAATCCTCTTCAGGCTACTCATTGAAGTCGTTCAATCAAGATTTAGGAAAATATTGCTGATGAATTTGACGCCGAGAAAACTGAGTTTAATACCTTCAGGAAACACGCCGCATGTCCTACAAACAAGTGAACTCATAATTACTGTCAAGTACGTGTCTTGGTACATGCAACAATTTTTTTCGGTCGCCGTACTCATTCGTTATTCAATTAAAAATTCTATTTATTTCGCGTCACATCGCGTTATCATTTGATTCCTTCCTCACCCTAATTGTCAGTTTATTTCATACTCGTTAGATCGATTAGGTTGGCTAATGAGCAATTTGTCTGGGTCAACGACAAGTCGACACTTTCTTCTTTGCGAAATTCGACGATTTTTCCCATCCGTTTATTGCCGTTAATTGAAGGAAGAATCTTGGCGGCAAAATTTCTTCGGCTCCATGATAGAAGCCGACACAAGTCCGTCTCTACCGATGTAACTAACTGTACAGCCAACTGTTCCTACCGATTTGCGGATTCCAAACGTGCATGTAGATTTCACGATAATAATGTGTTTTATATCTTGAAAAATCGATTCGATTCATCATATGGAAGGAAACATATGGTGATCATAACTGTTGAGAAGTCAAATGAATGAATGACTCCCAAACTGAAGCTTCGTTTATCTTATAATTTTTTTGGCTGTCCCAGTAGTTGACTTATTATCAAATAATATTGTTTCACCCTTGAACATGATATACGTCTCTCAGTCATCACATAAGATTATGAAGCTTGAAGATCTACACTGAATAATATGGTTGATCGACTCAGAATGTCAAGTCTTGGGTTCAAAGCCCAGACACTCCACTAATCAGACTTCTTAGGTATTCTTTTTCATGCTCAGGTGCAAACTGCCTTCTTCAGCTACTTCATTTATATTTCATATTTTCTCTCTGAGTTGCATTCTGCCAAAAGACTGAATATTCAGAATATTATTCCCTCGGTCTTCGGTATAACATGAGAGGGTGTCTTTTCTACAAGTGGTGTTCATCTTTGAATGTGCTCCAACCATTACCACTATACTTTGTGCCAATGAGATGATATCAGGCACTGCTGTTTCATAAAGTCGTCAATATCCATGCTCGGTATCGCCACCCAGCAGCTTCATAAGCACTACAAAGCACTCATTCCACCTGTCCTGCAGTGGGGTGGAGCTCCAAAACATACGCTGAACTTCTTATATTCTATTAGTCTAATCAGTAATACTACACTTACGTATTCAACTACGGGCGTTTCCAAAGATGACGAACTAGACCAGCTCAGGCTGGTCATCACTTCACAGTGAAGCACAGTGAAGTCTTTCCTGCTGCTTACGACCTCCAAACTTCTAAGAAAAATAACAGTGCTTTCCTCCTCCACATCAAGTCATCTTTTTCGAACATATTTATGTCTATCATCAGTCTCGAAAACATAGAACGCAAGAAGGAAATGAAAAGTCATTCATCAAAAGAATAGAGTGTTGATAGCAACTATATTATTGGTTGGTTCAGAAAGATTCAAATTTTTAGCAGATTATTCACTTCTCCCATATCTTAGTTTGTTTCCACTAATTGATATATTTTCATGATTGCATTCTTATTTAAAATGTGCATTATTTATGCGTATTATTCATGAAATATAATGAAATTAATCATTTTTGATGTGTAATTTCCATCTTGAACATTGGGTGTATTTGGTCACCCAATAGTTGGACTTCGGCTATTTCCATGAATTTCGAATCTCACATCAAAATGACAAATCGAATATAAAATATGATTTCTTTTGTTCCAGGGTGTGGCCAGCAGTTTAATGAAAACAGAAAAGTGATTAGTTACTAATTAGAATTTTTAACAATTGAACATTGAAAACAAAGTACGAACTATTGTGACCAGTGCATGTGTATATTATGTTATATTTGTTTAGTTTTATTGTTGATGTAAGTTATGCGTTACATTGTTCTAATTCACATTCCCCCTGTATGATATCGGTTCTTAGATCTCAAGATGGTTCATGGAGTATCTATTTCCTCCTGCTGAGAATTTAGATACACCGACAAAGTATATGGAATATGGTGCAATATATACAGTGTTTGATTTTCTTGGAATGGATCGATAAGGTATTCCTTCAGAAGAAATATTTATCGATTTCAAATTGAATTTTGTAAATAGCTCAAATCATTAAAAATATTTCTCTTGACGGGTGGATCTTATCTTTTCATTCACTTCTGAGGATATGTAATATAGAAAATACGTACTAACTGATTTTGTTGGACATACATATCCTTGTGGTTATATGTATACCTATCTACAAAATCATTTGTGTTTATATTTTTACAGTGCTAACTCGAAAAAAATATTGGTGAATGAAAAAAGTGAGGTTTTGTCTCAGACATTCCAAAATGAGAGTATCTTCTTGATATTTGGATGTATTCGAATGGGTTCCGAATTGCTGCACTCCTCTTCAACATAACTGTTTTGATTTTCCAATGAAGAATATACTTTCATATGGTATCTACTTGGTTCAATGTTTCGAACAGAATATTACACCAAGTACCTCACTAACCATTTCGTGTACAGTCTCATTTTGGAAGATATATAATGATGAAATTGACATGAAAGAACAAAATGGAAATTGATTGAAGAAAAAATTATCACTGCTCAGCACAGATAGCAAATAAAAACCTATAGTACAAGAGGGAGGAAAAGTACCTACTTAAGATGCGTTCATATGACAGCTTTTACGTATGAGCGCTTTCAGATAATTCATATAAGCCATGATTCAAAGAGCCATCATGTGAATGCAGCATTAGTAGGTATAACTTCGTTGGAGAGCAATGCTTATGTTATCTTTTCATTCGCATGGAGATTCCGGTATGGAAAAATCATAATTCTATAATATAAATGTTCACTTTCGAATCACGACAACTGAAGAGTTTGTATGATAAATATCCATATGGAGTGTGGCTATTGGAAGCTCTATGAGATATTGAGATTTGGGAAGATGATGGATCTAGTGATACATTTTTCGAAAAATGTGCGCGTTTTGCACGTTTCTTTATTGAATATTGTAAATTATTTGGATATACGCTGTTGAAGGAAGTCCTTATCTTGCCATGTTGGCAAACCTGTAAAAGTTTTTAGTGATTCCTGTGTAATATAATTATAAATAAAAAATAATAGATGAAGATTGATAGCATGGGTGTGTGCGTTAATTGAGACAGATGTACCTTATTTGTAAAATAGCTATTGTCGAAGAAAACTCTTGCATTCAGAAGAAGAAATTATAACTATGAGAAGATATTTCTAAATGTGTAAAATATATATGAATAACAAACTTTCGAACAAGATTTTTTCTTCAATGCCCCAAAAGAAGAAATTCCTGAACATTTATTCGAATCTGCATTTTCCTTTCACGGAATAACTAACCATTTATGAATAATGAATGATGATCTGATTCATTTTAATTCCCGAAGAATTCCCAGAATAGCAGGTTTCGAGCTTAACTCTTCAGGTTGATAGAGGGGAGATTGCTTTTTCAATCTATATTTTTGATATTCAGTGTAGTACGTAAGTTTATTATAATAGATTGATTCATAAAAAGTATCCATTGATATTGCTCCTTTGTTTTCATTCTATAATTGATAACCAGATAAATCCGTGTGTGCTTTGACATGATTTGATGATGGTGTCTGAATTATTCGGCCGAATGAATCAGTTAGTCTATTGTCAATATATCAGAATCAATCTTAATCGCGTAACTTCTCCACCTAATCTCAGTCGAAATTAGGCGGATTGAAAGAAGGATCATATGAATTGGAAAGAAAAGTTCTCAGTTGATTTTTCACATCATAAATTCATTTCGCTTTCGTTCTCTCCTAATACTGAATCATTGAGACGATTAAACCATGACTACTATTCGTGGAACTGGACAGAAAGTGCTATTGTTCAGTGCGCCCACCTTATTTGTGATATTTTCCTGAAGGTGAATATAAGGTGAGTTATAAAAAAATGTTCACAAAACGAGAAGGTTTGAGCTTCATTTTAGATATGAAATGTATGGATAATCTCTGTTGCTCAATACTATCGATATTTCGTTTCCCAAAATAGTATATTCCGATGAAACTTGTACATCAGCTTATGTGAGTTCCTTGGACTAGGAGGAGTGAAGCAAGAAAATGGAATCAACGTATATAGATATTATAGTTTACGGAAGCGTAGAAGGGCCAATATCATTTCATTTTTATTTTTATTTTTCGCTTGAATTCCGAGTTGCAACTCGGAATATTACTATTGTAACTCGGAATTTTAAAATTCCGAGTGGTTCAAAAGAAACTTATCTTACGAAATGTGTTATGTTTTTTTACGGCTATTATGAAATATGACGCTTCCTAATTTCTTATGGAATAGTAAATGCAACACTCTGCAAGAATTCTTAGTGCCTCATTTGCAACCAGTGAGGAATATAGCGCGTAATTGGTACAGAATAGAGAGCAATTTGAAGTTGATATTTACATCCGAATCTTGAGTTAGACAGTCGACCAAAAATGTTTTCCACTATAGATGGACCAAAATGTAGTACCAATCATCGTAATTTCGCAACATTTCATAGTCGTGAAAAATGAGTGGTGTTTGGTGCTCTCTGTGAAATATACTATATTCCCAACTACACAGGTTCTGAAAATTTTGAATTCAAAATTATTATTCATATCTCTTGGGACCAGTGTATCTCACTCCTGATAGAAGCACCAAGAAGAACCAGAACAAACATGGTGGGGGGGGGGGGGGGTTGCAATTTGAAAAACAAAAGCTAGGGATGGTTTCTCCGGAGTTGTTTGCCAGGGGTGGAATTTGCTTTGCTGCATCATGAATGAGCTTATGGTCTGTTATACAGTCTGTCCAAGATAAGGTTGCACAGCATGGGGATCTCGGAAACGGTAGGAGATACGGAGTCTGTTAAATGGGGAAAAAGTTGCGCATTTAGAGGCTCATACCAACAGCCTTCGAAAATTTCCAAAATTGTTTTTAGTTTTTCAGTTATATCGAAAAAAGTGAATTTTTGGAATATCTATTTTATTTTTTTTCTCCGTTATTATTAGAGATACAGAAAAACTGAAAATACTTTTTCATAGCAACTTTTGATGACGTTCAACGAGGTGATACCGATTTTTCTATGCGACGTTTCGTATTTGTAGAACCATCATCAACTTTTGTTTTTTAAATACGGTCCTGATAATTCTTTCACAGATTCTGAAAGCTTTTTTAATTCTGAATTCAACCATGTATTATACAAGGTGGTTTGAATGTGTTTCGAACTATTTTTAGCCATCATCAATGTTTTTTTCGAAATTACAAAGGAAAAATGTCATCAGTTCCACTTATTTTGAAGGAAAATTAGTCAACACACTAATACCTTATCAACTCGTTCCAATTGATAGGCTTATAGGGATAATTAGTTCGAAAAATCTAATTATGACAGGCTCCTTCGGAAAAATACGAATACAATTTTTTCTCAATGTTTTTAACTGGAGTATAATTTCTTCATAATCACTCACTATTCTGCAAAAATTGAATTTTCGTTGTTTCAATAGTTTTTCCAATTGCAATCATGAAATAATTCATTTCATCAAATCGATCAATGAAGAATACGACGATATTATGCTATGTACAGCTTGGAAAATCTAGCTGTGCCTCTGAGATGCTCGAGAAAGTGCGAGCGAGAAACGGTGATGGTTGCTGTGCGAAGAAGATAAAAGATAATATTCAGAGGCACAGCTAGATTTGCCAAGCTGTACTAAGTAGGCGTTGAAAATTGTTTCGAGTTTTCGGAATCTGTCATAATTAGTCGTGTCACTACATATTCTAATTAGATGTTTGATAATGGAAAACTTCACAAATGGAGAAAAATACGATATGCTGACATGCTACATTCTGTGCCAACGGAATTGCGTTGAAGCGGAACGTTTGTATCTCAATAGGTACCCAGAAAGAAGACAACCTGAAAAAACAATGTTTAGAAGGTTAGTGACAAATTTGAAAGAACATGGTTCATTCAAAAAACCTATCCGTTCTCGTCAGAAACTATGTGATGAAGATAAGGTGAACACTGTATTACTTGCAGTTACTGAGAATCCGACGATATCAATTAGAGGAATCCAACGAACAACTGGGATCACGAAATCAACAACCCATTTTATTTTGCGGAAACAAAAGTTCCATCCATACAAATTCAGGATATGTCAAGCGCTGAGACCAGGCGATGACGAAAGGCGCAGGACATTCTGTGAGTGGTATACCAGGAAATGTCAAAATTTTGAAGATTTTCCTCGAAAAATCATCTGGTCTGATGAAAGCATGGTCACTAATAATGGTATCTTCAATAGAAAAAATACACATTATTGGTCACGAGAAAATGAACATTTATACAAAACAGCGAGACACCAACACCGTTTCGGCTTTAATATGTGGGTTGCAATATTTGGTACACGAATTATTGGTCCTTTTATTTACCATGAAACATTGACTTCCGAACTTTATAGAAATTTGCTTGAGAATCATCTTGAGGAAGCTCTGGATAATTTACCGATTGCGGAAGTTGAGAACTGTTGGTTTCAACAAGATGGCGCTCCGGCATATAATTCCAGAGAAGTTCGTGCGTTTTTATCCAGACAATTTCCCGAAAAATGGATTGGTACTTATTCTACAGTCCCTTGGCCGGCGCGGTCGCCTGATTTGACACCGCTGGATTTTCTTCTTTGGGGATATATCAAAAACTATGTTTATGCAAATAACTTTGATAATGAAGAAGAACTAAGGGACAGTGTCATCGAAGCATTCAATTGTATTACCCCAGAAATGCTTAGTAATGTCTTAGAAGCAACTGTGAGAAGAGGATATCTTTGTTTAGAGAATAATGGTTATCATTTTGAACATTTGTTATGAATGTTTCTGTTGGTAGTATTGTCGAAGCTAAGTTATTAAAGTAATTCGTGTAAGAATTCATAAACAATTTGAAGCGCTGCATTGAATAATTTAGTGAAATATGTTTTTTTCACTTTTCAGTATTGAATAACTAGTCCATCAATGTTTGACACTAAATGATCAGAAATAAGTGGAACTGATGGCATTTTTCCTTTGGAATTTCGAAAAAAACACTGATGATAGCTAAAAATAGGTCGAAACACATTCAAACCACCTTGTATAATACATGGTTGAATTCAGAATGAAAAAAGAATTCAGAATCTGTGAAAGAATTATCAGGACCGTATTTAAAAAACAAAAGTTGATGATGGTTCTACGAATACGAAACGTCGCACAGAAAAATCGGTATCACCTCGTTGAACGTCATCAAAAGTTGCTATGAAAAAGTATTTTCAGTTTTTCTGTATCTCTAATAATAACGGAGAAAAAAAATAAAATAGATATTCCAAAAATTCACTTTTTTCGATATAACTGAAAAACTAAAAACAATTTTGGAAATTTTCGAAGGCTGTTGGTATGAGCCTCCGAATGCGCAACTTGAGCTTGTTAGGAAAATAACTACATTAGGAATATATATTGAGAGTAATAAATAAAAATTAATAAATGAAAATTAAGGGATTGTGCCAGCAGCAGCATGGTTGATCCCTCGTTCGAAACGCAGAGGAAAAGCCAATTGAAATACAAAAGAAGATGCTGCGAGACTGGCAAAAGGGCACAAACCAACGTTTCCAAATTATAGGCCGGCGATATTTTTGAATTAGAAGCATTGACATCAGGCGCCCCAGTTCATTGGTCTGAGAGTAACGAGGAGTTGTGAGTCGAATGCGAAACAAGTTTGTTGGATTTCTTTAGGATCGTATATATCAGGTATCCCGAAAAGACGGGATAATGATTTGGAATCTAGAGGTTTATGTAATATCCATTAGTTCAGTATATCAATCTTACTAAAATGCTCTTAAAACTAAAAATGTCCTTTGTTATAGGCTCCATGTTATACTGTGAATCATGGAAATACTCACATAGTGTTCTCTTATGTGCGAAGGAGTTTTCGAAAGAACAAATCATGCGTTGAATTTATTTTCAATAGAAACATTAATCTACAATAATGACAAGGCAATATTCCATGATATCGAAATGAAATTCGATGTCTAGATGTAATGTTGAATTTTATATACTTACCTATTCAATTTCAATAATTTCTCAGTCTAGAATATTTACGAAAATTTGGTCATATTATTATGAATTCCGGGAATGAAATCACAATAATAATGATCAATATTTCTAAAAATTCTCAGGCGATGGGACGAAATTTGAAATTATGCATACATAACATACAGGATAGTCCACTATATAGTTATAAAACTATGGGAACTAACAAAATACCTAATATTCAGGAAGAAAGTTCCTATTAACATTGGTAGTGAATCTTTTTGTTCACGCATCGTTTCCTACATCAGAGCATTGAGGTTGAAACAAAATGATTTCCGACATTTCAAAAACAGTACTCAGTATAAAGAACCGAATTATCTGCAAACCATCGGCGCCTTTAGGGGTATTTCATTACTGAACAGGTGCTGATGTGAAATTTCTGAGTTTTATGAAATAATAATAATAATAATAATAATTTATTCACACAACGCCTCTTGAATTACATTACATATAAGTGAAATACAATAAAAGGAGGAGGGAATAAATTGAAAACCCTACAGTAGAACAAATGATATGGAAGATTAGTCAATTCAATGATAATAATCTCTTATTGAAACTCGATAGGATTCACAGTTTATAGGTATAGTTCAGGAGTCGGATAGTCATCTGATAACTAGATTGATACGAGATATACCCCACAAGTACTTCAAGTACCCCAAACAAAAACTCAATCTGGACAAGGTATCAAATGTTAATACCTATTCCAATTGATACTTTTGCCTTGCATGAATTCAAACAAGTGAAAAAGAATCCTTCCGGAACTAAATCATATATCACTATAGTTTTAGTTTGTGAACTATATCACAAACTAAAACTAGTCGAAGTGAAAATAAGGAAAATCAAGTATGAATAGAAACAAATCAAATTGAAACCAGCCATATATAAAGAATATATAAAAAATTAATTTTCATCTTACAAAAGATCTCATTGGCTATTGGTAAACCAGTCGATTCATATTTATATATGAATATTTCATCATAAATGTATATAAGTGCTAAACTGCCTAATTTTTTGTGCACCATGTTCGAACGAAGCCAAATTTTAAGGGTTCTATTGCCGAAAATGGTCTCCGACTAGAAATCTCATGAAGGTCTCACGATGTTTTCATAGGAAATTTCTTTCTAAAGAGGACACGGTATTCTGGGAGAATATTCAAATATGTGCATCTTGAAAATTCAGAAAATCCAACGAATCTGCGAAACAAACATGATAACAATATTTTCTAGTGTGTTTTTCATCTCATCAACATAGGGTCACCAATTTCAGAATACTAATGATATATAGGTATTCGTGTGTAATGATTATAGATTATTGGTTTATTAGACAATAAAATTCTAATTTAAATGAGTTTCAGAAGATTCAACAGACTCACTGACTACAGATTGCAATTACTGAATAGTTTTGAAATATAATGGGATCTTTATGACATGTATATTGTTCCAATAATGTGTTAGGTATTAGAAACTATGAAGATACAGGGACAAACAAGGTTGTAAAATGTTAATCATAGAAAGTATTGTCCGTCAGTTTTTTTTATGATACATAGTTTCATCATTTTACATAGCGATCATGTTGGGTAACGCAATAAAAAGCGATGAACAAAAAATAAACCCATCAAGAATGCCGATTTGGTGAACTATCTGACATAACGTAAGTATATATTATCATCCTTCTGATGATGCATGAAAAAATCAGATAATTTTCACCGCAGAAATTTTCAAATTCAGAAAGAGGCTGTATGCAGTACTTTGTGCCATTAGTAAATAATCCGAACATTTTAGCCGTCATCAGGAGTGGCCTTTGTCAGATCTCAACAAAGTTTTCCATAATAATTGGTGCTGTCATACCAACAAATTCAATTCATATTAGGATCTTCATATGATGAATCCTGAATGATTCATTAGTGGTATTGGCTGGGAAAATAAATTTATGTTGAACATATATCCTCTACTATGGGTCTTCGATTCAGTTGCTTCATTTGTGAGTTGGAATAGCCGTATACTCATATTTCGATTCTTTCGTTGTTATACGTACTGATTTTATCAAGGCGAAGGAAATATAATATGCCAGGGAATAGTTTACATCCAGCTATGATAGGTAGCCCATTATGAGAAATGATGTCTATGATCATAGTCAATACTATTTATAAATTCTCAATACTATTTGGGATACGATGATATTTGTCGTTCTTGAAGATCCCGTATACAGCTTGCAGAACCATGAATGAGAAATTGAGATTGGTTCAAATTATACGTGAAGTCCCTGAACTTTGAGGAAGTGGCTCGTAAAGCATTTTGCTATGATTTACAAACATTGTGAAATTTTAATTAATAATCCGACAAGTTAGATCGTTGATGACAAATTGCCATGGAACCCTCTAGTGGTTGTCAACTTATTCTTTACACAAGCCATGGTTTCCAGAGTTTCGAAGTTATGAGATTCAAATTATATGCAGATATTTATGCAAAAATGAAAATAAGTACCAATTTTTGGCCCATAGAAACCTCTATGTGAAGATATACAGGGTGTTCCATTCAAAATTCCCAAAGTTGGGGTCATTTCCAGTGAAACCGGAAGTGGTGGAAGAGTAAGGAATATTGAAAAGAATGCGTTGACACTTGATATATTGTCAAATATGGTATATTATACTGGGTGCCTTCATTGAAATATACGAATCCAGACTCATTTCGATGATCTTGCATATATATCATATATTCGGTATAATACTGGGTGACGAAATTATTTCCTCCAAGTGGTTGATTATTGATAGGAAATGAGCCGTGCATGATGTGATTTTTCTTCATATTCATATTTCAGTAGCTGAATTGATATTCATTTGGTGTTGTAGATGAGGAATTTTCAATCTCGCGTGTATTAAAACAATATCTTCTTCGAATTCCTGTCACTCCTGAAATTGTATATTTTATCTATTTATCTAAAGTCAGAAGGTTTCAGGAGAGGAAGCAGTCGAGCTTAAGCCAAGTTCCTGTGTTTTATAGTTCTTATAAATCAAGGCAGAACATTGGCCATTATAATGTCATAAAGACACCGCTATTTCAACTTCAATCCGCTGCAGATAGCAAGCACTAGAAGGACGTTTCCTCCGTATCTGCTCTTTCTCTTTCATCTGACGGAAATTGATCTCCAGTGCAACCGTATATTACCATCATATGATTTTCATGATATTTTTTCAATATGATGGGATTTTCGAAACTCCTGAAGGAAGTGTGGATATCTTCATAATCAAATCTAGAAACAAATGCCAATTGATTTGAGTTGGTTTCATAATCAGTATTCAGAAGTTGTCTAATGTATTTTTTATTACTCTTGATCAGATTTGATATAACACAGTATTGATATCATAAGGATTTTGGCTAGTGGCTCAAAAATAATCAAATCTCATAGTCCATGATGTATATGAAAGAGTACCTATGCTGTGGCTGATTACGCTAGACTGAATGAATCATGTCTTTCATTTTGGTACATATATCATTCTGGGAATTAACTTACCTACACCTAAAGTACAACGTCGTTCGAATGTTGAAAGCGACTAGATACTCTCGTGATCGAGATATTCGTGTTGTTTCGAAACCTAAGAAAAACCTTACTGATATTCGTTAAGGTCCGCGGAAAATGCCTATCTTCCATCATTGGTGTTACTATCTCTAATACTCGTGAAGGTGATTCAAGTTTGGTTTTCTCATATAACCTCAGAATTTCGCGAGTAGAAAAAACTCATTTTTTTGGATGTCAAGAGCTTCGAATGCTGTATTTGGCAACACTGGTTACGAATTTCGACTTGTCTGTCATTGCGATGTGAGCACATTGGACATTTAATTGGAGTTATTAGGTGCACAATATGTAGAATTTGATTCATCATGCATTTTGATCTACGTTTCCTAATGTCATTGATAAATGTCATTTTCGAAATGGTGATCATAAAAACACTATATTGGCGATGATGAAAACTACGATGAAAAGAAATTACAGATGCTATGAATCGCTTTATGCAAAATTACAAGTTGTTGATGAGATTATTCCATTCTCTAGTTTGTTATCGAATAGATTCTTCATATGGAGCACTTTTCGAATAACTCTTATTCCTGTTTCTAATAAAACTACACCGAATTTCTTGGGGGCTACAGTTCGTGTGTTGAGCTGTATATTGAAACTCACTGCGGCCTTCGTGGTTTGGGAATGAGTGCATGGTAGCGTGAATTTCTACATGTTAGAAGTGTGATTGTGTGTAGGATTCGTGAGACAGGAAACGGCTTTAGAAAACTCATCAAAATAGCGGAGAATAGACACGAGATTTTTCGACTTATGAGAGAGAAACTACTCACAAAACTTTGAAGTAAATGCCTACTATACTAACATTCTTTAGCTCATTGATTCAGTGCAAGAAACTTCTTCATCATCATGATATGCATATGAGAATTTCGACTCAAAAGCTGTTGAAATTACCTCATACATATATGATGACTAACGAATAATTATAGATTTGAATTATAATGATATTTTTACTTTTCCGAAACAATCGTTGGAGACTAAAACCTCTGAAATGTAGTGTCGCATTCTATTGAATTTAGGCAAATGAATCAAGTATAACAAACGTTTGACCGTTTTCCTATATATACCTACATCACTCATTGTAATTGGATATACATGAAAAAATCACAATTCCGTATTCTGTGTTTCATGTTTGAGAATATTGTTATAACTATAATCGACCAAGTTTGGTTATATTTCCATTTATCATACATGTTTATAAATTGTAACCTCTTGTTCAGTCATGTCGTTATGTTTTTTTTTTTTTTTCGTTTCTTTTTACTGTCGTTTCCAAGGCTTCTGATTCATTCGAGCCAAGGTGGATAAAGGATGGTGGAACTCTTCAATTGTTTCTTTCCAAAACATATAGACCTGTCAATCGTCCTTACTGAGGCCGCACCACTTGAGTATAGATTGTATACTATCGTCGATCCTGTGAAGTCAAATCCGCTTTTACTGATAATGACGGATATCTGAGAGCGACGGATACCTGACGTTTCAATATTTGCATTTGAATTGAATTTTAAATTCGAATCATGTTTTTGAGAGTTTCTAAGAAATCAAGAGAGGTGATGTCATCTAGTGTCGAACTTGGACAGCCTTAGTCAGGTATCAAAATTCGATTTAATCAAGTAGGCAGGCAGTCTACAACTTTTTCTAGTGGCTAATACATAAATTTGGCGTAATTTATCCCATGACTCAAAATTTGAAGCAGACTGGACTATATTCTCAATGCATGAAATATTTTTTTATCCATAGGATCACGAGTAGGTATATTTCAGTTTCCGGGCAGCAAAATTGTGAATATCTGCAAATTATGCTATCTATATAATCGACAGACAGGAGGCTGATATATGACCAAAGTCGCACGATAATTCTGGTTATTGGCGCCATCTATTGGACAGCCTCAATTCAGAAACCAGAAACGGAAATTCTATCAACATCCTTGTGGCATCACGTAACTGGACCAGCAACAATGAACAATCTCCTCGGCGGAATTGTCATTTAAACACAGATTAAACATTACAAATGATATGACCTCTGCAACAATTAGACTGACCTGTTAGGCGTTTAGCAAGTAGGTCCTACTCAGTCTTCAGAAGTTCTGTGATGATTTATTAGTATAATGCTTTATGGTTCGTGGCTATAATAACTTGGAACATTCACGGACCAGATCATATCTTTTTGATAACTTTCTAAAATTATTAACGCTATAAAAAAGGTATCAGGAGAAAAAAAACGAAATGGAGTTTTGCCACAGTGGAACTCATGGTGAAAAAGGATTTCTACCTTGCAATAGAGTATTTAAATGTCCTTAATATCATTTTCAATACACATATTCGTGGTGGTGATAAAAATATTCCAAATAGACATTTGGACTTTCGAACAGTTACTGTGAATGTTACATCAGCTACCTTAAATAACTTTAATATGTTGATTTTTGTATCGACAAATCGAGGAACAATATTGAAGTCATAGTATATAACAGCAACATTAAAATTTCATAGTAGAGGGAAATATTTGTACTTTTGAGGTGAGTGTGAAAAATAAGGCCCGTGTAAGAAAGAATCATTCTCATTTCTTGACATCGTTGAATAAATTAACGAAAGTTCCAAATATTAACTCAAGTATGCTCAGGTCAGGACTGTCAGGTCCTGTCAGGACTGCTCTCTTCGAATATAAAATACATATGCCAGTCGCAATTAGAAGCAGAAATATATATTTAAGAAGAACATACTTTTGCTTCATTCAGTAACATAAGATATTGGTAGATACTATTAAAATACGCTGCATTTCTTTTTCTGAATGAAGATTATTATTATGATATCAAAGAGCCATATATCTGACTGGGGATTAAAATGAGTTAGTTATCGAATGTGTTGCACGCGTGTGTTCTTCATCTGATTCAGTAAATACCAAGCATGAATACGTCGAAGCCTGTGAAATTCAAACTCACAGAGTTGCACCCTGCGGAATCACTGCCTGTATATATTTTTCCGACCTTGAGTTTCACGAGTCAAAACATGGAGAATCTATGATTATGATCTGAATTTCTGAATAAATTTCTCTTCTATTCTCCGAAGAATTTTTAAGAAAGAAGCCTTAGTAGAAATATTCATAATCGAAAAGAATATTTAACATTGCTCAACAACTCAAACCATGATGTGAATCACAAAATGATTCTAACGCATCAACTCCATTCATATTTTTGATCAACAGTTTTCTTCAATTACAAGTATATAGTAAAAATAAAATATTGGCCTAAATACACGCCGGGCCTTATTTCTCGTAGGAACCTAATTTCATAGATAAAGATCAGAGAATAATTACAAATTCCATATCTCTTCCATCGCTACCAAATTTTAAATTCATATAGTTGAGTGAGCTGGTTGAGCATGTTTATGATCTGAATTCCTGATAAATTTCTTTTCTATTCTCTGAAGAATTTTTAAGAAAAAAGCGTCGGTCCAAATATTCGCAATCGACAAGAAAATTCAACATTTCTCAAGATTCACCATTGCTCATGAATACAAATAGGAATATGTTTTAAATCAACAGTTTTCTTCAATTATTATAGTGAATATTGACCATTACATGCCAAGCCTTGTCTTCTTGCAGGAACCTTATTTGATAGATCGAGATCAGAGACTACAAATTCCTTGTCTCTTCTATGACTACCAAATTTTAAATATATGTAGGCGAAGTGGTCTGAGCAAGTGTATATTTTGTGTGATTTTTATCACTAGCATTTATTTTCTTCAGTTTCTGAACCCCTCATTTGTTCATTGGTACAAGTGTTCCAATACAAGCGCGGAATTTTCTGGGGTTCCCGCATTTCTCGAAAACAATTCCCACAAGCCAGGAGCGCGCCAATTAAGCACAGTAAACACGAATAAAAATGACAGTGGCTGAATATATCGCGCCGGACAGTTGTAGAACAAACGAACGTCGTCGTCGAACTGAACAGTGTTTGCTACACGGTGTTGCCAATCATTTGAGATCAGAATTATCTAGGGAATCGTTCATGTTCTCTGTTATGTCAGTAATTGTGGCATCAGCCATGCAAACCTGGAAAGTTCTCATTTTCTAACATGAATGCAAATGAAAATATGTCCGTCTTATTTTTGGCTTTATGTGCTGAACACTGCCCTCTGAGATACCATCTCAAAAAATGAGTGATACTTGCCGCTAATGAGAAAATTTCGCTGAAACTGCAGAACATGTGCTATGCGAATGCCCAGAACTTTTCTGCAAGAGACTTATGAAGAAGAAGATGCCTTATTGGAGCTCTCCCACATTAGGAATTCGGCTCCCAGGAAACTGATAATCTTGGCAAGAAGCATCGGAATAACTGGCCTCGAATAGAGTGAGAATCATGTACAAATAGGTCTAATAGGTTGAAATGCTTATGAGGCTGCAGAGCTTGCACGACCCCGCTACATTCTACATGCCTGTCTTTTCTCAAAGTTACATTCGCATCCTTCTTTTAACCCTGTATGCTTTGTCTTCAAACTACCTTCGATAGGTATATGTGAGAACGCATTTATACAATTCAGGATCAATACATTAATAGGAGAGAAATTCTGAGAAAAAATTCCGGGATAACTTTGTTTTACTACACTACTTACTATCTTTCAAAGATCTTCGTGGTTGTGAGGCTACATTTCTTTTTCGAATCTCTCCTTTTTGTAATGCAATATCTATAAAATTCCTATTCCAATTATTCAATTTTTATACATTGCCTAGAAGACATTGTAGGGAAGTGCAAGATGGTTGATATTTCGATTGCAGCACTAAATGAATTTCAATTAGTAAATAATCAAATAAAAAACCTGAGTGTTGTTTCAATTGAAAACACTCCCGAAGTTTCCCGATCTATAGTGGACGATACATTTTCAGATGAAAACATTCATTGCTCATAATTGAAGTCTCGGCATATCACCTCTGAATAAACTACAACCAGCTGGAAGGATTGACGTCTTCCGAGACGAACCAGAAGCGTGACAGGTTATCCTGTAACAACTGCCTGTCACTCTCATTCTTCATCTCAAATGATTCGATTTCAAGCACGACCGTTTCATCAACCCCCCAAAGAGAAGCAGTGGTGAACAAATTTGATTTAAAAAAAAAATAGTATTGGCTTTGATTTTCTCTCAACGGACAAGTTCAAAATTGAAATATCTCGGAATATCTATATTTTTCTGCCTTATTTCTGGTCAAGGAATCTTCCATCAAGAGAGGTCGCATTTTATGAACACCGCGTATATTAATTATTATTACTATGCAATTGCTCAGATTTCATTGCTACGAGTAGTAATTAGTGTTTTTCAGTGGGTAACAGTGGAATATTCATTAATGATGGAAATATTCTTCACTTTTCTATTTTCTAATTCCAGAAGTTTCTGACGACTTGGCAACTCTGCCGCCTCTTGTCCCAACCGAGAAGTCGGCGGCGACAACTAACAAGCAAATAATATTTGGAATTTCGCGCAATTTTTAACGCGGCACTTCAAAGCCGGAGACGGCCGAAAGAAAAAAAAACGCTCCAGTTGCATATCGATCCGCGCGCCGATGTCGACTGAAAAAACGAGCCTCGGATGCTCGAGAACTCTACATTAATGTGGATGGTTCTTGGCTTGGCTTGGCGAATGCCGAGGGTGTATATGGCATAGTTAGGTACGAGCAAGCTTCTTCTGCTGCAGCTCCATCACCGTCTTTGTTTTCCGGGAAGCGTGTTTCCCTCTGACGAATAAAAAACATAGACACGCCACTTCTATCTCTCATTCATCAGATTTGTTTGGACGCAAGATCTAGCCCATGTCGGGATAATATTTTTGAGGAGTCTAATTTTCATGGAGAACAAAAAAATAATGAATCGTCTACGACTTGAATTATTCAGCCAGTATTTGGTTCCATTTTTATTATTACAATCACTAAAACTGCAAGACGTTGAGTTCACCAGATTTGAAAAACTAGCGGTAAAAGTGGGACACAGTTGCTAACAATTTCCTAGATCTCTCTTTACTGAATCCATTCGTTGATTCACCCGTGCACTCTCCGCGGATGCCGCTTGATACCACAGTATATTATCTTATAGAACCTGATACCTTCCCCTTTCCACGTCTGGACCTCAGTAGGCTGACAGTAGGTGAACCTTACACAGTGGATATGCTAAGCGCGCGTGCTCTAGGTAGTTATAGCAAGTGTCCCAAATACGAGTGGAAGGTGGAGTGTGTTTTGGAAGGTTGCAAAAGTTGACTGGGTGGAGAATTATCATTCTTTAGATGTCCTCTAGATGTCAGAGAAACGTTTCCATTGAAGAAACTTTTCATAACATTGCAACAAAGTCATGGCCTATTGAGAGTTTGCTATCTACATTTTTCTCAAATTTTTCTGAACAATGTTTTGTTAACGCAGCTAGAAATCGCCTTCAGTTCGCAATTCCAACTTTATCGCTAGGTCACAGTTATTCCATTTCCTCAAAAAGGTGATTTCACTCGACAAAATGGTCGGAAAAAAGTCGGTCATTATCTAGGCTCGAATTGAAAATTGAATGAGTCAGACAACATAAAAGTCCCTGGAGAATTCAATTCTGTGTTCAAACTTTGCATAGGGGTTATTATAAATGATAGTTTTGAGCGAGAAACATACTTTTGAAAAGAAAATGGTAATAGTTTGGAGGCGGAATGTTATCAATGTCGAAGTTCAAACGTGATTGTGAGGAGTGCAGGACCTGGTATAGTATATTTTCTGTGATATAACAAACATTTTCAAAATCCATGCAGGTTTATGAGAAGCATAAATACGCCATACTGAATCTTGGTTTAGGTGTATAGATAGTTGTGAGAACTGCCAAAAGCCACGTGGTCAAAATGAGTTCAGGTCGAAGTGTATTACCAGTATGAAATGAAGTAATGCTAGGAATAAAAACAACGCGAATTTGACAAATGTGAAGGGTATCAGCGACGTGCGGCAGGGGCCACACCAGGTGTTCTAAAAGTCACTCAGGGTAGCTTATCTCGAATTAATCAAAGCCCTGGGTCCATCAAGCCCTCGTATCAGCGGACCATTCAATTTGCGACGGCTCCAAGAAGGCATCAGGATACCCACGACGCGACGCTCGAGCATCCTGAATGCCCGTTAATCAAGGACGCGCGTCGCGACGCCGGGGTGTCCGTCCCCGATCGCCGGATGCGCACCTCCGACGAGGCTGGCGCCACGTGACCTCTGAATGGGCTTCGGATTGCCCGCGACCCCTGCGGAAGGGGACAAAACTCGGATTACGGAGATAAGATCGGCGGGCCGATCGTCGAGAATGGGCTCGTTATGAGCGGGAAGAGGAAGAGGATCGGAGCCTAATCGGTGGAAGAACGAGTCGAGCGCGAATAAGCGCATGAGAACTAACTGTTTGTTCTCGGTTCTCGAGGAGAGTCTTGAAACTCCGACACAGAATGAATGGAAAGAACCGCGTTTTAGAGTTTTCATATCGCACCTCCAGAAGAACAATGACGCCGGTGCAAATATTCAGTCAAGCAAACTTTGGAAATTTCTGTAGAGCCATAATCAATGATTTGCTTATTGATGAATATGTTTTCAAGATGGTGGCACTTCCGGTTATACCCTGAGTAGACACCAACTTCGTTATTTCAAATGAAATTCTATATTTCTTATTGCATTTTGAGATTTTTCAGTTTACTTGAGCATGATTTTCCTCAGCCCTCCCTATACCCAAGTCTAGACATTTTCGAAATATTCGGACTTGAAGAAAAAAAATTGAATTTGCACCATCATCGTTGAAAATCGATAACTAAGTCATTTTTCAATGTATGGGAATTGTTTTCGAGCTATAGCAAGAGGAAATGCCACCATCTTAAAAACATTTCCATGAATCAGCAAGTCATCGATTATGGTGATTTTCACTATGGGAACAGTATATTAACACATGAATTGACAATTCCATGCAATGGTCAATTACACGTTAGTGAAAATCCGTTAACTTCAACAATAGCTATGTTGTTGGAAGAAAATCAGTAGATATATCAATAGTTACAGGGTGTCAGGGTGAACAAACAGATAATGGCTACATTTGTGCCGCTGTCAGCCTCAAGAAATCAATTTTCAGTCTGAATTCGTTCTAAAACTCCTCAATCCTATCCAGTTTTTGAGCAAGAAAGTACTCCCTTACATCAATTGTACCTGACATTTTCCATCCAACTCTATCTATCAAATGTAGATTGCTGCTCGCGGCAAGAAGTCACCTGAACTTTTTTGCATTCGAGAGATCTTCATAAGTAGCAGTAGTGCTGTGCCTTTCTAATAGATATTTATCCTCAGTCAAATGCATTGAGTCTTTAAAACTTCATATGTTATTGTACATGAATACTTTAAATAAGCATTTAATCTAAAGATATTTGTATTGTAGTTTATTTAGTTCTCTCCCAAATTCCACCGCTGGCTAACACCTCGAACATTATAGGTTTCCCTTTCGTGTTGTCAACAGATAAAAAAAACCTTTTTCTCATATTAGTAATATAGCTGATACATGACTCATTATTGTTCTGCTATCGGCCATCATTTGAAATTTCGCAGACTAGTTTGAAACATATATGTTCTCAATGACTGATGAATTCAATTATACTCATTACTCGTTCGAAATCATCAGCAAACTGTGTTGGAATGGGAACTGTTGACTCGATCACTCTGGGGACTCCCTCAACTATTCGAAAGATTAGGATTAGGGTTCGAGGAGAATGTGATCTCGTTTCCCACACGTACACATCATACATGTCTAGTTCCAGACTCCTTCCAGAATCTCCTCTCGCAATTCCTGCTCCCCCGATACACGACACACATACGGGATACGTCGGGACGTTGTGTCGGCTCATGTGTGGCGCTTTCGACAGGGACTTCGGGCATTCTAGGTATGGGAAACTCCGCAAAAATGTATCTATCGTATTCAGCAGATTTGCTTACAGACGTTTTTCCAGGTCGCTTGTTCACATTTATCTCCACGCGTCGCTCTACCTATACATATGTTCTGGATGGTATAGGAATAGATGAAGAGATGCGAGTTGTCTCTTCGCTTTCTGTCCTTCTGATACGGGCGACTCAGTGAATGTGTTCCGGAAACCCTCAATGTATCAACGCGTAACTTCAGGAATATAAAAAATATAGAGAGCGGGCGATTCCTAAAGGTAATTTGGAAAACTGTAATGATCGTATATTTGATTGAATTTATATACCAAAAGAAACGGAATAGCTGAGCAGTTTTCGTCCAAAAAATGGACTCTATCAATCACTTTCATCTCTTTGCGATAACGAATAATGAAACCTTCGATTCTCAGAATGCACGATCTGTTCGTAACAGAGAGCTTTCCATAATTTTCACCGCATTGTACATTCCCATTTCATTCCACTTGAGAAAGTCGATTTCTCGGTTCCCGTTTGCGTCTATAAGTGTTTATTGATGATCCCAAGTATTCGTAAACATACTCAAATCGTTTGGAATTTGTTGTCGAAAGTATTGTCTTAGACTTCATGTTGAATAGGAAATATCGAACGTTGGATAGAGGTACTCTCCTTAGAAAATGACAAGTCAATTATTTTTGTTATTTATGACCATAGAACTCTATGACCTACTTCTTGTAATCGAAATTACTCAATTTGAGAGTATGTATACTTCCTGAAACTAGAAAATAAGTAGAAATACTGTCTGTAAGTTCTTCGAGTAGGTGGTACATTCATTTTTCAGCTTTTCGTGGGATTTTCTCTCTGTTGTCACTGACCAATAGAGAATTTCTCTTTTAGGTATCTAAAGGTTTAATTTCAAGCGCAGTGAAATTTTGGGGCAGATCCCAAATCTGTCCTTACTACAAATACAGGGGGAGTCAAAAATGTGTACCGGGCTTTCTGGGGGTGATAGACCATTGAAAAATAAGTGTAGTTTGATGATTAAACTCATGGCCCAAAATGCATATTAAGGGAGATATATCCTTCCAAAGTTGATAAAATTAAAATAATTTCTCCGCATAACTTCTGAACGATGAAAGCCACCCGATTGAAATTTTGTGCATGAATGTATGTTGTCAAAATACATTTTTTCGTCACACTTCCACATTTCTGATATTGTTATAAAGGGTGTTTTCAGAGGGTGAGTCATGATAATTCATGAAAATTGTGAACGAATTTACGTTGTTGAAAAATGATCACCAAACTATGAACGGTTTGATGAATAATTTACGTAAACGCCTCAGATTATGTATAACCGAAAACGGTGGACATTTCGAACAGCTACTTTAATTTGTTTTTTTCCTTTTTCTTCCATTCAAAATTATGTATTAATTGAAAGTACCAAAAACATTATCAAACTTTTATTTTTATTCAAACCTTGTTGGGACAGACATGCTATGTACTTATTGCTCAGTAACGTGGCACAGGGAGGTGATATTATCGACAAAATTAAAAACAAAATTGTTCATGGCCTGCTGGATTATCGTTATACCGATGAATCTCGCGATGAATAAAATCAATCTGCTGATATCATGTAACTACAAAAACTCAAATATCTCACGAACGGCTCAATTTTTTGTATTTGAATAAAAGTACCTTTTTCATGTAATTTTCTTCGCTCCATCAAATGCTCCTGTTTTTTCACCGAAAATAATACAGGGAAAAAAGGTTTCTACAGAAAATCATGACTCACCCTCTGAAAACACCCTTTATAACAATATCAGAAATGTGGAAGTGTGACGAAAAAATGTATTTTGACAACATACATTCATGCACAAAATTTCAATCGGGTGGCTTCCATCGTTCAGAAGTTATGCGGAGAAATTATTTTAATTTCATGAACTTTGGAAGGATATATCTCTCATAATATGCATTTAGGGCCATGAGTTTAATGATCAAACTACACTTATTTTTCAATGGTCTATCACCCCCAGAAAGCTCGGTACACATTTTTGACTCACCCTGTATATTGAAATAATTTTCAATAACTTCTACTCTATTTTTTAGAAACGAGGAGAGAAAATCCCACGAAAAGCTGAAAAAGAAAATAAGTAATTGAGAAGTTCCAATAGCAACGCAGGATACACGGAGTTGTACAAAACTTCACTACCCTGCAACCTTCTACGAAAATTGATTATCGCACGCTGATTTGTTGTCAAAGAAGGAATCACAATGCATGAATAACAGATCAGGACAGGATTGGAGATTCACAAGTCTTGCAGAGGGATCAATATGACTTCTGAGTCTCCAGATGAGATACAATCATTATACTAGGTGGCCCAATGAAAACGAAACAAGGCAGATTTGACATAGATTTCGTTCTCAGAAAAAAAAAGCTCGAACCGGTCGATTTTTATTTCGAGGGGGAAATATTTTGTGCATGTTTTCAACTTTTCCACTCCAAACCCTTCGGAGGAGTGAGCTCCAACCCTTGAATCTATAATGGGATAAGGGGTCAAGTGATACATCATTTTGAAAGTAATCGAAATCTCTTACCAACGCTTCCTTATCTTTTGAATTCAATGCAGTAGTTCTCGAGGAAACACGTTCATGAAAATAATCCACTATATAGTGATGGAAGGTAACGCTTTTTTCCCTTTCATCACTATTTGTCGTTTTGTAGTTGGAACGATGTTCATCTAAGAAGTGCCTTATGTGTCTTTTTTCTTAACATTACATTGATTACATTTATCATCTATTTCAATTTAATCATTCACTTCAATCTCTCAGAAAAATGCATACCTTCTTTCGTTTTAATTGGGCCACCCTGTGTATGAGAAAAATCAAAAGGGTGATTATTACCTTCATTAAAGAAAGAACAAAATGACTGATTTCGGCAAGAAATAGTAGACCATATTGATTATCATTGAGCTGAAACATTGATGATATGGGTCTCACTATTTGTCTCTTGGATAAATTCAACTTCGCCTGTTCTTCGACCTCGTTAATTTCTCTTTTGATTTTGTTGTCTATTCTGTAGTATACATTAATATCGATGAATAAAGCCCATTTACATTATCATTACTTTTATTCGTGAACTTTGAGCCTTGCGAAGTATTCACTTCCGAAATAAGAAATTTCCGGTTTTAGTCAAAATTCACTGTTTTTTGAAATATTCAGTGAGCGTGAGGAAAATTTTGATTCTTGTATTTTTGTTCGAAGAAATTTTGATGACAACGGAAAGAAAAATGTTTATGTCAAATACTATAATTCCCCTATACGTTATTGGAGGAGAAGAGAAAGCACTTCCTGATGGTCATTGAGTAGTCACCTCAGTATGTACATTCTGTATTATTTGTTGAAATGAAGGAATGTAAAATTGTAATTTCGTCAAATACATATTTTCGTCAAATACATATTTGAGTCGACATATTTGACATATTTGAGTCGACGAAACCATTGTATGGTACAAACACATATACAACATTTGAATTGTTCAATATGACTATCACATTTGTGGAATTTACAATTTTGGTAAAATTTTTTCAGTGTTACTCAACCCAGAAATCTGAAAATTATGGCTGATGGCAAGTGACATTTGACAATAGACATATCAATATAATAATGAATTATTGGTGGTACCATTAAATGAATAATTACTGATATAGGAAAGCCATAAGCGAGCAGAGACTGATATCTGGTGCCAGACTCAGAATTTTATATACAATATAAGGTCATGAAAAAATCGGTCAAGTAGTCTATGTAAAGCGCTCCATTGCCCGTTATATCTTCTTCAATTTCACATGACCGACTCATTAATTTGTACCAGCTAATTTCCCAAAGTCGCCAGTAATTTTTTCCGGCCAATTAATATCCGACTGATTAATATCATCATCGATGGAATAGAAACCACTTGGCGTCGATACAGGCAATACATCGAATAATTCATACATGTCCGAGATGCTCCATCGAAGAAGTAGAAGTAGGTACCTACCCAGTTCATAATTGAGCATGATAGTTATGATGATTCTAAAGAACACCTGGAATTGGTGCGAACGCATCTATAATGCGGATGCAGGAAAGAGCACTAATAATTGATGTATTGCCGTGGATGAGGAAATATGATCACATTGGTGCAGTAAGATCCTTTCATCAATACTGTATGGTTTTGTCCTCGAATTCACTTTCCAGAGAATCGTCTTGAAAATACAGTTTTGCCTATTCTCAGACTGGACCTGGACTCTCCACCAGCAGGAATATTTCATCAATAGTCATCATTCATTCATTCATTCATCAAAGAAAATTCTCCTTCACAGGACTTGTTCACGAAATCCAAAGCTGGCAGGAGCAAAACATGACATGTAATATGTCTACGATCGACTCATTGCATCAAATACCTACTATTACCATGTTATTCCAGTGGATCAAATCCTGCGGCTAGCAATTCCTGTATTTCTTCTTTCATATCGATTGTTATGTCTATGTTTATGTCTAGTTATTTGTTGTACTCTATGGTCCTTTATAATTTGAATTATTATCATTTGTTACTTTCGCTACGTTTGCTACTTTTGTTGTCTTTGTACTTTGTTCAATAATCAACCGCAGCTTCATGTTTCCTTTGCGTGTTATCAGGGTGTGAATGTAAAAAGGACATTTCAAAAACAATTTCAAATATGTGTAACACGTTTATCACATTTTATTTCTTGCCCAACAAGAAACTTGCATTCGCAAGCAAGATTTCAATTGCGATTATTTAACACCAATGAAATTTTCTTGAGTATGTACTAATATGTATTCTGTTCCTATTTTGAGGTTTCAGAATACAGAATTATCAATACAATATCCGAGTAGTTCCTCTAATAATACCTAACCAATCAATAAAATTGATGTAACGCCGTTTATTACAAAATCCAAGAAGGATGGCAATTTAGGTAAAGGTATAGGTAGGTACATAAAATGATTAAAATAAAATGCAATCCTGAAGGTTATCACACAACTGAAAAATTATTTTGACCGGATTCACCCTTGAATTCTCGAAGTAATGAGATCTATAGAAAATATTGAAAAGTGAACATACAGTTCATAAAGCGGATGAAGTATTTTGGTAGGCTCAGTTCAATCTTTTCATTTCATTATATTGAATAGCAAATCTACTTCGCGATAACTTCATTACCATCCTTTTTCATTTCACTCATCTGGTCTCTTCATCGGCTTCTTCAGTTCTCACACAACCTCTTCGCTGCACTGAATATTTGATATTATTAGCGAGATTCCTGTTTTCTGAAGTCGGTTGACACGATGGTATGTCCATTTTATGCCATTACCATCTGGTTTCATTAATTTCTTCTTCCACTGCTATCTTCATGCCGGGATATTTTCCCACTGCGGGAAGTGATCGATAGCATACATGGAGTCCCACTCGAATTATTATTAATTTGATCTGATGATGGCAACACCACGAGATATGAAGTTCATTAGTTATCTATTTCTGTATCGATGATTTCGTGCGTGATATAGTTCTCAGTGAATATTGAACATAGACTAGCACACCTTTGACATTTTATATACCAATTTTCATCAAATAACATGTGAACAAATGGAAGGTAGAAAAAAATGAATGAGTTATATTGAAACACCATGGTTCAACAAAAAAATACACATCAGTATGATCTCAATTTCTATTTAATTGTTCTAGTATAAACTCAATGCAAAATATTTTCCCTTAGTCTTCAAATATCATGGGTTCCGACACACAGGACCCACATTACATCAAAAATAGTGACAGCTACAAGGCTAATTTGTTTCATGCATACCTATAAAATACAGTCAATTCGTGTAAATGGTAATCGAGGTTGAAAAAAGCTTTGCAAATCAGCCCGCATCCTAGATTGCCAACATTATATACATTTTTGAAAACTGCTATAGGAAATAAATATAACAGTTAGATGTTTGATACGTTTTATACGTTACAACTTGAACAAGAGTCTAGCGACGACGAATGCAAATGAATCACATACGATGATATAACTCTTCCTCAAAACATATAATAATAATAATATGAATAAGAATTATTTGCAGCTTCGATTATGTTGTATCAAAAAAATAGTATTACTTCTAATTAGAAACCGCTTACCTGATATCGCTGAGTTATGACGAATCGTTCTGGTGGATTCGTGCTAGACTTGTCAACTCGAGCGTGTTATCTCCCTCTATTTGTCTGGGTACCAGAGCGGTCCCAGGAGTGTGAAACAGTATTCCGTATGATTTGGTTGAGGTATGGAGTTATAATATCTATGGATTTGATTCGAACGAAGTAATTCAATTATTATCAATTCGAAGTGTATTATTACAGCGTTATGATGTATACATTTTATTCAATATTAGGATATCAGGATTCACAGGAATATGAAAAAAATCATCTCTTGTGATTCAGATCGAATTTAGAAACCTTTTTATTTCGCTGATTCGCTTACAAATTTGTGTAATATAGGACATAGCTATCATAAACTACGGTGAGGAAGTAATTTGAGAAATCTACTTACCTTGATTTTTCTAGATTCTTTGTGTTAGGTAACAATATTCTGTCCGAGTAGGTGTTTAAACGAAGAAAATGGAGTTTTTCTGAATTACCACTATGTCTGGGTACAGACTTAACACCTTATAGTGTAGAGTATGTATACTGTCTAGATTGGTTGAAAGGTGCAGATCTTATAATAAAATATGTACACGAAAAACAATTTTTTCGATTTAGATTTTTTCGATTGATCATTTTACTACTTCGGTGTGTAGATGAATGAATAACTGTTCACTCCTTCCCTATTGACTGTTCTCGATTCATTGGGTATTCAGAGTTCTCGAAGATCTTTCTCCACTGCTTCGGTCCATTTAATTGGCAGCTCTCCTCTTCTTTTCCTTTTGTCCCACCTGTCATGCGAGATGTATCAAGTCTTGTTTACCTCCAAATATTTCACGCGAGCCCGGCGATTTTCCATACTCCTATTCTATCCTCACATCCTATTCTCATTCATTCATCTCACATAATTCGCCTCCATATTATGAGAAGACATCGCTCTAATGGTAGATCTATGCAGCAGTTTTCTGTCAAAAGTCTCAAAACATAAGGTTTGAGTCATAAGTTTCAAGCAATAAGGAAAGTACATACCAGTTGCCAAAGCTTGTCTTAGGGCTTATCATGGAACCATGAGCAATTTATTGATGTATGAGTTGAAACAGTCATAAAACCTGTTACACCTTCTTTGCTTCGGCAAAAATCATTTCTAATCAATGTGCAGCAAGCATTTGTGAAGGTAAATTAGTCGACCATTAAGTGATATGTGAGCGTCTTTCCTAAGGACTGAATAGATAATGATACGAACATGGCAATATTCAATCAATGTGAAGTGAAAACCACGTATTACACTCTTCTGACAGAAATTCATTGAGTAGGCTTGGAAAAAACGAGCTCTGAAAAACTAAGCTGAACTGAAGAATGTGAAAGAAACCTCCTGGCGAAGTATTTATTCACTCAGTTTCTTCAGTTGAAACCACTACTTAGCCTCGTAAGTCTTCAAAATTCTAGGAATATCTTGACTTGAAGCCTATTAGTTTGTGTGGTAGAATGAAGAAGAAGAGATGTAGCAACATATCCCTAACTTTCCCTACTTCTTGAAAGGTCGTGTATTCTGTTTTCAGTCGTTCTCTTGAGTTTTGGTTCACTTTGCCTCACTTTTTCACTCATAGAAATAATTGAGAAAGATCCAAATCAAGCCTGTTGATTTTATAATTGTTTTGGTGACCTATATGTTTCGATAATACCTTGTGGCATTGAAATGAAGCTATTTTGTTATGTTGTTTTGCTTAAAGCATAATCGAGCTAACCCTAGGTTAAGGTCAAGACAGTACTGAAGTGTCTTGAGAGTGTTGGTAGGAATGAATAGCCTGAAAACAAATACAAATGAACATAATGAATGTAACAGAGAAAAATGTCATAGCAACTCTCTATCAGTTTCCTATGGGGGGTGGGGGGTGGTGGTTAGAAGAACAGAAAAGAACAACAGACCCTATAAGATGTTCTCTGGCAAACACTGTGTATAAAGAAAATATCATTTTTTATCGACTTTTGTCCTCACTATATTATATGAACTTTGACTAAGCAGGTGTCAAGAAATGTTAAATAGTCTGCTGGAGTTTCCAGAACCTGCAACCCCCATCAAGACAATGTTTCATATTCATAATTGAATGAAATAGTAAGTAGGACATTTTCGCGACTCTTTTCCTTAATTGAGCACTAATGCTTTGCCTGACATGTTCGGTGGTTGATCGAATTGGGGACAGGTTCATCTGTGTTCCATCGCTAAAGACGTCAGTTAGCCCCTATATGTCGCTGTAAAAGCACAGGTGTCGCTTTACCTTTCTTGATTATGTCATGTGGTATCCTAATCGATTTGAGTCTCCATTAGCCATGAGCCTCATTAAATGAGATATAGAAGTGGCTTGTACACAATGTGTTCGAAAAGTCATACAAAATGTTATACATTTGAAAATTACTCGTGGATATAACTGGGTGAAATTCATACATTATGCAATTAACTTTTTGATACGAATGTAATACTGTGCTATAATATATCAAGCTACCGATAGTATCTGATTTGGAAGATGCCTCATCTCTTGGAATTCTGAATTGTGCATTTTTGCTAATATAATGTAGATATTCATGAGGATGTACTTGTGAAGTAATCATCATCAAACTCTTTGGTATAATAGTTCTCTACCATTCTTATAGTCGGTGAATTTTCACTTATCTCTACCAGCATCTTTAAGCCGGTTCTTTCATTTTTCTCTTGCGCTGGCTCGCTATTCAACTCAAAAACAAAATGCTGTATTAGTAGCAAACTACGAAAGTAACATGGAGATTACTTCTATAGTTGGGGTACTATACAGGTTGTCCCAGGAGATAGGTATCCTCCTTCAACCTTAGCTGAAGGAATGAAATAACCAAACCAGATAATAATAATTTCCACATCGAATCATTGAAATAAAAATTTTGAAACTAGATATTCATGTTTGCCTTCCTACATGAAGCGATTCCAAAGGGAGTTACAGCCCTCTAAAATTCAGTTCAAAAATCTTTTTCTTGGCATAACTCTCAGGACATTGCAGCGTTTTTGACCAGATGTTTGGTACAAGTACTTATGGGAAATGGTAACTCGGTACTTGACGTGAGTGATTTTCTAAAAACTGTCTCATGGCGTACATACATTGTTTCACTTTTTCGGTATCCATTTCAATTTTCTACACCACTGAATATTTTTTGAATTTCTGTTCAATTCGGGAGAAGAAGTCACTCTTGGTGGATTTTTTAATTGGCTTTGTTCACGAGATGGATTGAATTTGAAAAAAAAACAGAGACTCTGCGATGACGAAAATCAGATAGTTCAGTTAATAAAAAGAGAATTCCACTGAAAAATAACTGTGCGAGCAAGAAAGAATCCATGACCGGAAACTATAAAGCTGATGAATATGTTGAAGCTAGAGATACATGTAATCAAACAATAGATGCGTCTGAAGGGCATATAACACCAATATAAGATGAAAACTTCTCGAGTGCAGAAATGGTTCCTGTTGTTTTGGAAATTCACATCCAGTTCATTTGTTCCCTTCACGAAGACATTGGCTACAGAACCACAAGAAAAGCCAACACCTTTGCCAGAATTCTAGATTGGAGGCCAAAGGCCAAGACCTTTCCACTATCGCTACCATCGGTAACGCCGATATGCCAGAAATTGTATTCCGTCATTTTGGAATTAGGCACATTCTGCTCGACCTCAATGCCAAGAAGGCAAGGCCAAGCAGAAAAATGAAAAATAAATAATATATCTATGTTAAAGCCTTCATATGTTTTCTAAATTCCTCACTCATCTATTGCTCTAGCAAGTTACATAACCAGCTCCTTCTGGAAACTTAAAGCTTTGATTATATACACTAAGTTGTTGAATAATTAGTTGAATACTCAAGGCTTATAGTCAATACGAACAAATCTAAATCCAAACAGTCTGTTAGGTTTCAGATATTTCTGAAGAGTCCGAATGCAAAAATTTCGCCGGCACAGTAACAATATCCAAACAGAAAAATATCATGTCAAAAGCTGAGGGCCCTAATCGTCGGAATCCCTTAGAAATAGGGTTAACATGCGTAAGAATGGGCTTTCGGATGAGGCGGCGTGTAAAACTAGCTGAGGATTTCTGTCTCCGTATTTTGTGTCCATTGTGTCTGGTCAACCCACCCGAAACGTCACCTGAATATTGGCACGCCTTGTTGGTAACAGTGGCAGAACCGCAAATAAAAATAAACATAACATTGGAACGAACGGATCCTATACATATCATCACATAAATGTACCTATATAAAAGCCGGTGGAACACTCGATCAAAAATCGGTTTTTCAATTCGCAAAAAAGGTTTTCACGGCTTAACAGACCTAGTGACATTATTAGTGTGTATTAGCATTTTTATTATTTATGAAGAGCTGGAACTGACGGATAATTGAGTATCATTATTTTGGTACATCATTATAATGAAATACTTTGTTTTCAATGAAGGTATCTCAAGAGAACATATTTTTTTAGCTTTTTTGTGGGATTTTCTCTCATCGTTTCTGAAAAATAAAGTAGAAGTTATCAAAAATTATTTCAATATACAGGGTGTCCTTAAAAGGTCTTTACAAAAAGCTACCACATATTCTTCAGACCAAAACAATTCGATACAAGCAAACTTACCTCAGTAAAAAGTTGCTTAGTTTGGGCGCTAGACGGCTCTGAAGTTGAAATTTTCAAATCGATTTTGCTTCATAACTTTTGAACGGCTCATGAGATTTTTTTCAAATTTGGTACGTTGGCATAGACTCATCGGGCAATGAAACTCATATCATAATCATAATGAATATCATTCCATGGGCGTAGAACTTGATTTTTTCAGTAAATAAACATCTAAAACTCCTACGCCAATGGAAAAAAATTAGTTTCAATATGAAATCTCAATTATTCAACTCATTCACTACAAAAAAGGTACTCTTGACAAAAGTCGATTCCTCTCATGGTTTCGACAAAATTTTAATTTTAGTGATTTAGAGCATAATTAATAATAAAACGATTAACAGATATTTCATAAAAATTGTTCAAAATGTTTCACCATTTTCACGTATACAAAGATTTATACGACGCGAAAAGTTGAAATGTACTCTTTGCATAACTTCTTCATCGCCTGTAAGATTATTCGTCGCCTGTTGGATACGTTGCCATAATTGTTCTACAGTATTCACAGGGGTCTTGTAAACCGTAGACTTGAGATAACCCCATACAAAATAATCCATCGGTGTTAAGTCTGGAGAACGTGGTGGCCAATTCACGGGTGCATCATTACCTCTACCTATCCATCTGTCTGGGTACTGTTGGTTTAAAAAATTCCTAACATCCACCGAAAAATGTGGTGGAGCTCCATCGTGCATAAACCACATATCTACCCGATGTTGGAGTGGTAAATCTTCCAACAAATTTGGCAACGTATTTCGTAGATGTTGTAAATACATGTCTCCTGTTAATCTTTGTGGAAGTATGACAGGACCAATTATAAAATTTCCTATTCCAGCCCAAACGTTGATTTTGAATTCGTGTTGAAAATGGTTTATTTTAATGGAATGAGGATTTTCAATTGCATAAACGTGTTCATTATGAAAATTAGTTATTCCTCTTCTCGTGAAACAGGCTTCATCAGTGAACAAAATATTCTTTCCAAAGTTCAGATTCATTTCTCTTTGCAAATTAATGAACCTACAAAACATCAGACGACTTTGTGAATCATGGATTAATAAATCTTGAACTGGCGTCTTGTGGTATGGGTTTAATAATTGTTCTCTTAGTACTTCATGAACGGCATTCCTAGAAACTTCTAGTTCATTACTTATCCGTCTAGTACTCAATTCTGGATTTTCTTCAATACGGTCTAAAATTTCTACTTCGACTTCGGGAATCCTTACATAACGCTGTCTTCCATAATCACCAGTTCTAGGAGCAAAATGACCGGTCTCCCGAAGACGTCTCTCAACTGCAGCAAAGGTTGGGTGGCTTGGTACGCGACGATTTGGAAACCTTGCCGAATACACCCTCACACTCTCTCGACCATTTCCTTGACAATATCCGAATACCAATAACATATCGGTGTATTCTTCATTGGTGTATTGTACGGCCATGATAAATCAGAAAAGTCCGATATCAACAATCAACGTCAATAAAACTCGACAAATCAACACAGATGAAACTATGGAAACCAAGAATGTGAATATCACTGTTTTCGAGCAGATAATAATAGTCTTCAGAAAAAAAAACCAGTGCTACTTATTTTCAATAGAAATAACCTATGCAAAAAGTACATCTCAACTTTTTGCGTCGTATAAATCTTTGTAAACGTGAAAATGGTGAACATTTTGAACAATTTTTATGAAATATCTGTTAATCGTTTTATTATTAATTATGCTCTAAATCACTAAAATTAAAATTTTGTCGAAACCATGAGAGGAATCGACTTTTGTCAAGAGTACCTTTTTTGTAGTGAATGAGTTGAATAATTTAGATTTCATATTGAAACTAATTTTTTTCCATTGGCGTAGGAGTTTTAGATGTTTATTTACTGAAAAAATCAAGTTCTACGCCCATGGAATGATATTCATTATGATTATGATATGAGTTTCATTGCCCGATGAGTCTATGCCAACGTACCAAATTTGAAAAAAATCTCATGAGCCGTTCAAAAGTTATGAAGCAAAATCGATTTGAAAATTTCAACTTCAGAGCCGTCTAGCGCCCAAACTAAGCAACTTTTTACTGAGGTAAGTTTGCTTGTATCGAATTGTTTTGGTCTGAAGAATATGTGGTAGCTTTTTGTAAAGACCTTTTAAGGACACCCTGTATTTGTAGTAAGGGCAGATTTGTGATTTGCCCCAAAAGTCACTGCGCTTGAAATTTAACCTTTACAGACCTAACAGAGAAATTCTCTATTTGTCAGTGACACCTTGTTTTTTGAAAAATTTGGAAATATAAATATATTTAATAAGAATAAAAACCTTCTTCTTATCTCAGTGGACGATTCGGGAAAGAATCTGCTTCCGTTTTCAACACAATTAGAACACTTTTCTTTGCAAAATATTTCCAATGTTGAGCTGGGTTTGACACTTTTTGACACTTTTTTAAGATTCTATTCTCTGTATTCGCCTTATCGATTCTCGTTTGATACTATACTCACGAATTCATCAACCTCTCTAGAAGATCGTCAGTGGGCAATCTTTTCCTTTTTCATAGATATTTTCCCTAGAAGAGCTTCTGATCACCTCAACATTCTCAAGCTTGTGACCTGTAGAGCATCGCTTAACCAATCTTTAAGCGAAAGGCAAAGTTGTGGATTAAGTGAAGTCTTTCCTGATGCTTACGACCTCCAAACTCTCAAGAAAATTTCAATTACTTGTCTACCAAACATTCCACCGCTTGTTCACACGATGTCCCATGAACATTATAGAGTTTCTCTTCTTATTGTGGAAAAATAAAGAAGGTCCCAGTCAGAGGGATAATTCCATTACTGCACATGACTTTGAACATGCATTGCCAAAAATTTTGCTACTTCGAATTGGTTTGTCGTTTTTTCTGAGTCATTCACAATACAATGGTCGCAGAAGGTTCATGAAGTTATTCGAGTGATTTTGGAACACAGTGATCAAGCGGTTAGTTGAGTTTATGGCTTGAATGCGGGAGAAAGCTCAATAACTGTATGTTATTACTCTTGGCAGAGGTATATTCGCTCGTAGACAGCAATGGGAGATGTGATTGTCTAAGATAAACCTAATAGGATGACTCGATAGGAACTGTCTTATGCAGACTAACAAGACTGAACTCTAGACAGGAGCAAATATTTGTAGGCGTCCGAAGGCTGAATAACGTGTAATTTGTTAAGATTCTAAAGCAATGAAAATGGAAATGGAAAAATCAGATTGCTTTTAATGCTGATGGAGATAATAACATTCGAACGAACAAATACCTATTTGTACCGCCACTGTATGTGCATCAATGCTGAATGTACAATGAGCTAGCCAATTTTATACTGTCGAAAATGTCATTCGCATATCGGTATGCCCTTTTAGCTACTGGCTGCAAACAAGGATTATATTATTCTCTCTCTCAGCGTGCATCCATTCTTCAGGGGCCCGTGTGTTTATGGGAAACAGGAAAATAGGGACGCTAGGTATAATAGACTCTTAATCTTCTTTATTCTCATTATCTGGCCGGATTTATTGAGAGTGGTGTCATGCTGTGCTCCACAAGTTCGCCGATCCTATACGGTACGTCCAAATGAACAATGTTTCACCTTTTACCTTTTAAGGAAAGTGTACACAATTTTGATTAGGAGATGGGGAAAGTAGATAGGTAACAAAAATCAGATGATTTTTCGACTCGAGATGCTACGTATTTATCACTTGCGGAATAATTATAAATTCTAGACATACCGGTTGATCCGGAACCAATTTATGCTCTATGTCTCCTTTACTAATCTAGATATTACACATTGGATACATCGAATCGATGTTGAAAATGTACAGACTGACGGAAGCGCATCGAACTTGTTTAATCCGAAAGGAAAGCAAAACTGTTCTAGGGAATGACGATTCAGGATGAAATTTAATTTTCAGAGATGTATTCCGATCCAATCATACTACCAATTCACAATTCACGGTCATGTAAGTGAGATTTTATTGAATTTCAATTTTCTGCATGCCACTCATAATATTCAATTATATTCAATGTTTGAACAAGTATAGTTCCAATTAACAACAACTATTTTGTAATTCAAACCATGTACAATGTGCATGCAATGTGCTGGACGGTACCATGGCCTTCTAAATGGTATCTAGCAATATCATAGAGTGTTGGCAACAAGGCATGGTGGTCCTACTTCGTTTCTTTAATCTATGCAACATCTGTGTCTCTCATTCGATCTTATTGGGGTATTTGATCGGTTCATAACATAACATAAGTATCGGCAATAAACCAGTGATGAGACCATATGAGCGCATTTGTATCTGAAAGTCAATATAAATAATATATAAGGGAAATTGTGTAAAAGTTGAGGAAACAGGCAGGTATCTGTTAGGTTTTCAACTTGATGTCCAACAAGTCATCACGCGTGATGCACAACAGAGTGTGTATCGAATTGTAAATCCAAATTTTACCAGTTTTAAAATTTCTTGAGATGAAGAATTGCGACAGAGGTGGATTACTGCAATACTTTGAAAAATGGGACCCCAACAAAAAATTCTATGTATGTGATATCACTGAATATCATCGCATATGATACATTTTATTCACCAGACGGGTATCAATTGAAGAAAAATACAAAGACCACAACTGGTGAAAACTGCAGTTCCTCAAATTCGTCCAAAGTCACCAACTAATCTTCCAAAATCTGAGACATCATGAAGATGGGTCCTCATGAAATACGTCATAAATGATTTGATGACCATAATAATGGCACAGAAGATTTTGAAAAATCTTCCACTATTTCAGTTGATTAGAGAATATAATATCTTGAAAAACTTTGAATTGGTGGTTGGCAAGTCCATATATAGGACTGATAATGATTTATATTTCTCTTAATTGGGTTCACTATCAGAATGTGAGAATGAATCGAAAATGAATTCACAAATTCTAATGAGTTGAGATTCAGTGATGAAATAAATTCTTCCTTATGTTATGGAATTGAGTAGTCACATATCCGAAATATTCTAGCACGATTCAGAAGTCATACTGTCATTCTAATTTCGATATTCATTCGTGCGAATGATTATTTCAACAGTTTTTGTAGAAATTAATTTTTGTTTTTTTAGAATTGATCGAACAATACAATAGAGTGAGATCACACCTTTTTGGTGATGCGTTCACATATCATCAGGCCTTGCACAAGATGTTCATGAGTAGGATATCCAGTTTTTTTTTCGTTGACAACACGAAAGGAAACCTATAATATTCGAGGAACATCGTGTTAGCCAGCGGTGGAATTTTAGGAGAGGAGGAAGGTGTTGGAATTTTTCTTGAAAGTTTGGAGGTTGTTAGCATCAGGAAAAACTTCACTAGGCAAAGAATTCCACAACTTTGCCGTTGGTATAGCGATGTTCGACAGGTCCCGAGCATGACAGGCGTAGGGGTGACCAGCCTGAGCTCGTCTGGTTTGTCTACTAGGAATCGCACGTTGTGTCTGCCATGACAGGGTTCCATTTCTTCTCTTTCATCTTCAGAGCGACAATATGAATTTTGTGTTTAATGTAATTTATAGATTTGAACCCAGGAGGTCTTGAACGATTTGTGAAAATTGATAGAAGATTATCAAAATAATAAGTAGGTAGTGAAACAAGTTCGAGATATTATTCAGTATATTTCCGTGCTGAAATGAAATTTAAGTGAATACTGGTAAGTGGATTTTGTTGATCGGTAGTTCGTTCGTACAAAGAAACGAAAAAGATCACTCCGTATAAATATAGCTGGTGCGATTCATTAATAATATCATACCGGATCTTGGTGAAAAAATAATTGACAAGCTCTTCATTAAATAGCGAGATGGATGGAAACAATATTGATGAGGTCCCGTTGTGCGTGGTTGCGTAAGATGCATTCACTGTATAGTGTGAGAAGATAAAGGATCAAAGAACAAGGGAATCTTGTCTTTGCCCGTCGGGGTCCCATTCAGGCCAACAATCGCCGACACGTCAAACTAATGGAAAAAATTAGTTACGGGTTTTGTTGGGCTCTCCACGGTAGCCGTACAAAGGAATTTATTGTGTGCGAGATTCCGAGATTTATCAATTATTCGAAATTAGTTATCTCAACTTTGACGAGGGCGAATTGTTGCTTTTCCGATCGGTCAATTTTTCCGATATACCAATGTATGTAGATGTTCTATTCTCGATACTTTTCCTATGTATCACGACTGTTGGGCGTACTGGATAGGGAAAATCTAGAGGGCTCTTGGTATTCCACCATGCGCCAAATCAATGAATAATTTGCTGATTTACCTATAATTGAACAAAATTGACAAAAAGTGAAAATAATATTCGCTGTCTTGAAATTGATGGGAATTTGTTGTTTCTATGAAATGATACCTACTGAACATTGATACTTTCAAAGGAATATAACGAATCAAATAGGTTGAAAATACATTATTGCAATAGCATACTTGTCAGTCCTTAGAACAAGGAAAAATAAACAGATAATAAGATAATCAGTGTGGTTATATTTCATCTCACAGGAATATTTGTTCTCCAAATCATGTTCGATAAATACGAATAGCTACAAAATACAATCCGTGGCCATGGAATACTGACTGGTGTGTGGTGACTTAGCTACACAAAAGACTAAATTTTCGTTTGTCAATCCTCAACATATAAACTATGCTACCAAGAGACAACGTTATTACAGTCCAACAGGATGTTCATCGATCATATACCTACTCAGATTTTATGGATGACAATAGAATATTATTTATTTTGCAGGTTTTGTCAGAAGGGAAACCTATAATGTTCGAGGAACATCGTGTTAGCCAGCGATGGAATTTCGGGAAAGAAGGAAGGTGTCAGGAAAGACTTCAATAGGCAAAGAATTCCACAACTTTGCCGTTCTATTGATGAACGATGTTCGACATTCAAAAGACAAGGTATTGAAGTTATGGATATTGTTAGGACTAAGTTAGCGATAGTTTGAAGTTAGTGAAACGAAGAAGGAAAAGTTTTAGTGGATGACATAGTTTATCTCGAAAGATTATATTATTTCTCTGCAAAAAAATATGTTCTCCATATTTCTTCCTTTGCAACCATTTCAGATTGTTAATGAACAATATACGAGTAGAAGTAAGATAAAGGAAATGATTTGAAATATTATATAGTGGTGGTATTATATATTGGTATCTACTCACGAAAATATTCCACAATGGAACCTACGAAGCAAATTTTCGTGATATCAATAAACGGAACCGTCATATAGTCCTGCAAGGACTGCCCATGAAACTGGTTCTTGTCGTTTTACTCATAGCTCTGGATTCGAAAAAAAAAAACAAAAATACAAATAATTAAAGTAGTAATAATATAAAAAACTAAGTAAATACAATGTTTGTCTAAAATATTCTTTCGACACACTAGCTACAAGGAAAATGAATCTCTTCCAACTCAAATCAGTGTTCAGACAAAAAAAGAGATGTGGTAGTGGCTTGAACAGAAAAAAATATTATATATATAAGTAGAGCATATCAGATGAATACATAATAATTGATTCTGATCCCACAACACCATTCAGGGATAAATATGGAACAATTTTCTTCATCAACAATCTCGCATTCTAGCACGTCTGATCGTAATTTGAGGTTAATATCCTAAGGCATAAAAATAAGTAATGAAATATCACCGTAGGAATATATACGTTCTTATCCGATGGTGTAAATTAAACACACTGTAGAGAGATAGTTGAGAGTTAGAAATATATTATAAAGCATGGACTGATAATAATTTGATTTCTTCAGGCCGAGAGCATCCGTGGAAAAAAAGGCAGCGGTGGAAGAGGAGAACAAGAGGAAGAAAGGTGTGAAGTGCGATATAATTATGTGCATTGTAAGAAGAATGATGGGGGGCCGCCTGAGGAGGTCAGCGGCTTCCGTTTGATTGCCACTACCCCCTTTCCCCACGCACCGAACTCTGTTCCCATCTACATCCGTCAAATAATCAACTGTGTCCGATTACATATTATATACGTATATACCGGCATCAGTTGGCAGTGCTGATATCCTTCTTGATGTAATGCTGGTTTCGAATACAGGATGCCCATAATAATGGACTGGGCGAAGAAATATAGCGTTCCTCAAGGGTCCGACTTGGTGATATCTAGAAATATCATCCCAGAAAAACGCGAATTTGAATAGTTGAGACGCTCATCTATCCCCTATTATTCGTTTTATTCATAGCATGTTTCAATGTGAAATATTTGTAGAACATTTGGCAACGATGAAAACGTTTATTAGGATTTTCGTAGCCTCAATGTATTTCAGAAGAATGAAAAATTTCATATAAACTGTATAGTTTCATGGCAGTCTAGATATTACCTGAACAACTCGGGCTCCAGAATATTATTTCTCATTTCCGAATCGAATCTCTGACAGTCTGGAGAACGAATTGATGAAATCAGTTCTTGTGACATGAAATTACCTAGTTTAGTCAAACGAAACGCATTCATTTCGAAAATTATGATATAGTTCAGCTCCCAGAAATTGGTACTCTCGCCCATAGTCACAGTTATGGTGTAATGTTTGGTATTTGAAGTGATTGGTCTGAGAATATACAGGACTGTCCAGATTTTTATAGAAAAAAGTGGACTTTCCTCAATGAATATACCTAAAAAAATACAATAAAATAACGTGAATACAAGACGTTAATGTTCGATTGGAAAAACATTGATCATTACACATCTATAAGGATGATTGATTTCAAATTTGGCACCACACACAAAAATAGTTAAGGGAACCCGTTGGCGCAGATACATAAAGAAATATATAGCACTGGAAGATTCTGAGAAAATCAGTGATTCAGTATATTGCTCATTGAGTTCGGAAGAAGAATTCGTTCCCGCGAAATTTTGAAAATCAAGCTGTTTTCGATATATTCGCAGGCCCCCAACATGGTTATTTCTCCCCAACGGATTTTTTTGTCTCGATTTTACGAGAATTCTTTCCGAGAATTCAATGAATAATTTATCAGTGTGCCAAATTTGAATCGGAATAGTTTTGTATTTCCTTAGATATGAGATGATAAACTTTTCAATTATCACCTTGTATTCAATTTATAGTGTATTTCTGCAGGTTTATTGATTGAATAATTCCCAATAATTTGCGAGTCTTCATATTGGTGGAATATCATATTCAAGGTGAAACATTCAATAGTAGAAAGTTGATTAGACACCTTTGTTTTTGAAATGTTCGAATGAAACATAATTTTTGTGTGCATATCAAAACTAAAATGTCTCTCATATTATTTTTACATGCTTTTCAAGACATAGATTTTTTTGAACCTTTTCTTTCAGTCCAACAAATGTTTGTTGTGAGGTTCTCGCAATTTTGAGAGTATAGAATTTAAATAACCCTGTATGTCAATACCTTCTTTCATCTCATTTCGGCGATACATCCTGTATATTGTTTCAGTTCCCTCGTCACCGCTTGACGTTCTGATGGACTTCGGCCACCTATATATCTTTGCATAATTACCTGAGATGATTAATAAAAATCTGCCAGCTGCTGTAATAGAAAATGTCTTTACATCATTTATCTGGAAGCATCACGATGTAGCGTAGAAATTGTAGAACATCTGGCTTGACATTGGCATTTTTTCTCCTGCTATTTAAGGAGATGCGGAGATTCGTCATACAAACAGAAGAATTTTGTTCATAGTCGGTGAGAAAATCAAGTGACATTTCTCTATAATTGAACACTTGACAGTTCCAATGGTCGATTTCGATTCGAACTTTATGGCAATATTCAGCTATTTCTTACTGAGATATCCAAATTACACGGTGAGACCATAAAGTCCCCTTCCACTTAAAAGCTACATCTCAATGCGCATGTTCAGCTATTTTGTTCTTGCATAATGATGGACCAATGAATGAGAGACATGGACTCTATCAATTCTCTCTTTCAATCCACAGCTCAGTTCATGCTGAAACTAATAACTTTCTCAGTTTTGGGCTGGAGTTTTTGAGACTTCCTGCATTCACCCACATTATTTGTAGGATATAATAGATTCAACAGGGAATCAATGATCTTTGCTTTCTATTTTTTTTTTCACCTGAACATTATCGAGAATTCAGAAGACTCTCGGTTTTATTGAGAATATTGAAAGGGTAATTAATACATTATACGAACATCTCATGCTCATTCAGAGGAATATCGTATAGACATATAGTTTACTTATTTGAATGATTCATCAACAAATCATTAAAAACGAGTAAATTTTGGTGTAACAATCATGTCAATTTGGAAATAGATACATATTATATGAATTCATGATTATTGAGTGAATTGATTTTTCCCTCTCCCACTGAGTAGATTCTAGTCTGTACAAAAGAAATACTTACTCATTCACAAATACTCAAATATTCACTATAGACCCATCATGGCATTTGCAATTCCCCATTTTATATCTTACACTTTGTCTTTACTTCCAGTCGAAATATTCCTAAACCATCATTTTTGATCTCACGAGAAGAAATAGAGTCGATGTACAGTTTCTTGACAATTGTTTCCTGGCATGGGGGAGGGGTTATAGTGAAGGCAAATGATATTTCAATGGTTACAGAAGTGGGTCGTATCACTTCTTATCGCATCGAGAAAGAAATGCCATCATGCGGGATAGTCTATCATAGACACAGCATCACGCACAAACAAAAGCTCGTAGATACCAGGCCAGTAATGCAATCAGCTGACTGCAGATTGACTCTGATTGCTCCTAATTCGGACTTCCGTTCTGACGACGTATTTCGAGACACACTCAGATATACCACTCGATAAAAAGAGGTCTCGTTAGAATATATTGTCTTCTTTTACTCCAGCCACTACAAGGTGTCGAATAAAATAATGAAATGTATGAAATGAATTGAAACTATGGTGCGCCACGAAATGCGTTTTATAATACTTATATAATAATATACTAAGTATAGTTTTACCTGTGTTTCAGCACTGTAGTATTACATGTTTCATTTGCAGTTGCGCTAGTCCAGAAAATATATTAAGTCACATGATTAAACACTCTCTTTTTTAATACTAATCACATGTGCTATTGAATATTTCGGATTTTGACAATTACGATAATTATGGTGATCTTTTTCGAAATAAATTTTGTGTTTGTTATAATCATAACAATAATAATAATAAATCATGTCTGCCTTTGGCACTTGATATATAGCGGATATTTTTATCATTCGTATTTTATGTTCGATTTCTTCAAAAATTGATATCTCGGTGAAGTTGCATCTCGATATCTCGAAAAATAGAAATGAACTAATATTGGCACTTTTCAACGCTCTCGTTATTTGGGGACAAAATGAAGAAATAATCTCACATTATGACACTATTAGTGAATTGGAGAATCCGACGTTTTGACTCTGAACCATCATCATCAAGATGAGCAATACCATGAAAATGAACAATTGAACAATTTGAAGAATATATGATGACCTATGTGTTCAGCATAAAATAAACAAGAGAGGTCCATTTGAGAAAATTAAATGAACCGCGGATCTGAGTTTGAGTCTACCCTTAACACAATTAATGTAAGAGGAGTGGAATCGAAGAAGTTTCCGAGTATTTTGAATTTTTATCTTGCAGTATGCTGGTTGTCTAGTCTTTTTTGTACATAAAACAAATTGGAAGTTGAAGTTACCAAGAATTTAAGATGGAGTTGATCATATATTCCGAAAAATTCCATATGAGCCCATATAGAACGAGAAAATGGAAAAGCAATCGATGATGTGGTCATTTAAATAACATGAGAATTTTCAAAATTGATCGCACAATCGGAACACGAATGTTGTTGAAAGTGAGTGCATGTGCGATAATTAAATAAGATGGATCAAGCAGCGTTGCAAGTCAAACAGCATACAGGTTGGGTAAAGAACTATTGAAGTTAGAAACATGGTCTCCCATGAAAAAATACTCTTTCATTGAAACCTTCAAGAAATTATACAACACCTTCCTTCTTTCCCAAAATTCCACCGCTAGCAAACACGATGTTCCTAGAACATTATAGGTTTTCCTTTCGTGTTGTCCCGTATGACCTTGTTCGAATTCAAGAATATTCTTAGAATCAACTCAGATATTTTAATGTTTTAGGGAACAAGAAACTTCAGGTTCGTTGCAATGCTATAAAACAAATCTTATTGAACTAATGTAATAAGTGATGAATAAAACAGTAGTGATGATGATATATGCACATTTGTATTTAGTGCAAAATTTGTATTTCAAATGTTCATTGAAAAAAATATAAATTTATCAATAATGACAACAAATATTTTGTTCTTGGGAGGCCATATAGTATTGGTAGTTTGTGCTTTTCCCAAAATCATTTCGCTGAATTTTCTGAAATAAGGGTACTTTTTTCTTGTAAAGTTCTCATTTTTTGACCTACCATGTATGCTGTTTGATTTGCACGATTCTACGTGCACCTAATATGATCATCGCACATGAACCAACGTCCGGCGATATTTGTGTTTTGATTGTGCAACTAGTTTGGAAAATTTGAAAATGTTGTGCACTTGAATAGCACAGTGAAATATTGCAGCCAACTGAGCGAAAACCACCGAAGAAATTACCCAAACCAGAATCCCTATCGAGATCCCGATGCTCCGACAAAAGAAGGCTTTTTCGAGCACACGGCACACACTCGCTCGTCAGCGACCCCGCAACAAAACCAGTCGTACAGGGTGTCCGGAAGGAGCCTGCCACACCCACCTAATCGACGACAAAACCGTCTAAAAAATCGCGCATTCATCGAATCGTCATCCGATACTCGGTCGGCCAAAGAACATAAAAACTTTTCCAAAACATAAAGGACCTTTCCAACGCCCCGTATCTTTTGACGTGGGGGTTTTGTGCAAGAGAGGAGACTGGAGAACCGTTAGATCGGGTTGTTTTGTATTCGACGTGGCCGTTTGTGCGAAACGTGTAATCTTTCGATTGAGATTGCTGTAATTTTGTGATTTGTGTCGAGATATTTTAATTTTTGACGCGTGTCCTCGTCACAGGGACTTTTTTGGTAGGTGGGGGGGATGAAACAGACGCGTGACTTCGTATATATTTAAACGTCATCGACCGAGCTATACAGAGGGTGATCGATATAACTGTTATCAATGAATCGATCTCTCTTCACTTTTAGCTAATCATTGTTATTTTATTATTGATTCATTCCATGTGATATCTTCGAAAAACAACATTGGAATACACTGTTAGAAACTGAATGAAATAACTGCGTGTTTGTTAGTGAGGAATGTTCGGAGTGGAATTTTTTATTGAACTCACAACTGAAATTGAGTGTATTGACAATTTCTTCATGATAAATTTGTACATTTTCGCACAATCTGCCCATCACAGTCCATTTCTCGTTTGTCGAAGTCAAAAGGCATACTTGCTTCAATTTGCATGCTTTCAAAGTACCGGTACCGGATATGATTTTCGAATCAAAATGTAGGGCTGTAAGATTGATGCAAACTTTCCCGATGACTGTATGACGATTATTATTTGCTCTCTTGGATAATCGTTTTGAAAGAATGATTTCAGGCGACGGTCATTTTTGATGGAGCACCAAGTTTCAGTAAGAATATTAATAGTTTCATGATAACAAATTCATTTGTTTTTCTCAGTATAATCGCCATGAGCAACAGAAATGATTTTGCATAATAGTTTTTTGCAATTTGGACGCAACATAATGGATGAAAGTTTGCACAAGGGCAATATAGAGATCTGTGAATGAGCCGCATAGACTAGACGTGTTTTGCAGTGCTGCTATAGAACAGTAAAAAACCTGTGTTAAACGTACATCTATAAACTCGAAATTTGGTGTGCAATTAGTAGAAGTGAACAAGTGCACATTCCACAAATCAAAAACCATTTCAATCTACTATATCGCCGTGAGTTTGATTATATTTGTCCTTATCATGAGTCGAGAAACACGAAAGCAAGGCCAGAGTGGGAAGGGCGAAGATGAATTGCACTTAGTGGTTAAAAATCTTGTAACTAAATTGTGCACAGCAGAAGACTTCATTAGCCGGATAACTGAAACGATAACTCGAGTAATTGAGGAAAAATATTGTGAAAAAATCAACGAATTGAGGAAGGAAAATGAAAATATTATGGAAAAACTGCAGCAACAGGAAGATACTATAAATGTTCTCGTTAACCAGCAGAAGAAACACGAACAGAAAGAAAGGAGTAGAAATTTAAGGTTGTATGGCGTTCCCGAAACATCAGCTAGGGAAGATCTCCCCAACACTGTCCTAGATATTTTCAATAATAAATTGAAACTCAAATTAGATGATTCATGTATGGAGGTTTGCTACCGATTGGGTAAGAAAGAAAATAACAAAAGCAGAGCAATAATGGTCAGGTTATGCACAAACTACTTCAAGAATCTTGTATATAGTAATAAGAGACTCCTGAAATCCAGCAGAGTGTTGATCAGAGAGGATTTAACTAAGGAGCAACTAGGAATCGTTAATGAAGCTTCTAAGAGAGTGGGAACGGCTGGGAAAGTATGGACAATGTCCGGAAAAATTTATGTGAAGTTAAACAAGCAGACAAATATTTTTAAAATAGACAATATGGAAGATATCGCTAAAATATTCGTTTAAATTAATTTAAATTATATTTAGATTAATCCAATAAACAGTTCCTTTGAAATTATCATCAGTCACTAGACAAATTGTTGTATTTTTTTGTTTTCAACTTTTCGTTAATATTAATTTCATATTATTAGTCACTCAACACATTGTTGTATTTCTCAATCTTTAGTTTCCTGTATCCTTCAATTTTTAGTTTTATAGTATAGGTACGCTATGATTTTATTTTTAGACTAAGTTTGCAGCATTGCGACCAATTGACACGTTCCCTACTAGTAAAGTTCTTAGTTTTTTTTTTCTTTTTCATATTTGGGAAGGTACTATTTTTTAGTTCAAATAAATACTGTTTTTTGTTTCTTGTTTTGTGATTGAATGCGAGCAAGCATTGTCGGAGTAAATATGCATTTTTTAAACATAGGTTGCTGTAATGCAAGATCATTATTGCCTTCTTTAAACAATGTCAGACAAATAGTTTTAGAAAACTTCTTAGATATATTACTGGTATGTGAATCATGGTTAAAAAATTCGATTGATAACGATGAGTTGAACTTGGATGGATATAATATACACAGGGTGGACAGAAATTGTAGGGGAAAAGGTTTATGTTTATATATCAGTAATAAATTGCGTTTTGAGGTAATTGAGAGTGGGCAGGATTATACATGGGAACAATGTTGGATAAAAATCATTATTGAAAAAAAGACGATTGCTGTTGGTGTTATTTATAAACCTCATGAACAGAATACAAATGCATTTCTTGACGAATTTGAGGACAGCTTAATTGCAATAGGACCAACCGTAGACGAAATAGTTTGTATGGGTGATTTTAATTTAGATTTATTCGATGAAGAGAATAACTGCGTAAAGAAGTTTAATTCAATACTGAATGCATTGAATCTGTGTCAATTGATAGATGTCCCTACTAGAGTCACAGCTACGTCGGCAACATTGTTGGACTATGTTATTGTCCAAGAGGGGTCTGAAATTGACAAAGGTGTTATCCATCACAACATTTCAGATCATTCCATTGTTCATTGTAAATTGAGAGTACGTGGAGAGCAACGTAAACCGAAACTGTGTACATATAGGAGCTTCAAAAATTTCGACCAAGATCTTTTTCAGGTAGATTTGTTCAATACCTCTTTTTTCAGGATATTTGACCAAGAAAGTGTCGATGAGAAAGTTTCATACTTGGTGAATTGTTTGAATAACCTATTTGATAAACATATGCCTATTACTACTTCTCGAGTGACAAAACCCAAAGCTCCATGGTTGACAGATGTTATCAAAATAATGATTGCTGAACGAGAGAAGGCTTTGGCAAAATTCAAGAGAACTAAATTACAAGGGCATTTGGACTTCTATAGGCAAATGCGCAATTTAACCAATCAGGCTATTAAGAGAGAAAAAAGAGCCTATTTCACCAATGAATTTAACAACACTACGCCGAAAGAAATGTGGAAAGCTCTCAGGGCTAATAAGTTTATAAGAGAAAAGAGTAATAATATACCGGAAAATTTGAAAACCCCTCAGGAATTGAATATGTACTTTGTAGAATCAGTCCCACATACTGAACCACCAGAACATTTATTGAACTTTTATAAAGATAATACTCGGATTGATGCTAATGCTAAATTTACCTTTGAAGAAATTAATGATATGTTTGTGTACAACATTATCTGTGGTATAAAAACTAATGCTAGGGGTTGTGATGGATTCAGTATCAAGCTACTAAGATTGTGTTGTCCTCATATCGTACCATATATTACTCATATTATAAATTTCTGTTTGACCGAGAATGTTTGTCCTACTATTTGGAAGAGAGCGGTTGTAAAAATTCTGCCTAAAAAACAGAGCCCAATGGAATTCAAGGATTTGAGGGGAATAAGTATTTTGCCAGTGTTGTCGAAAATCCTTGAGCGAGCGATGGAGGTGCAAATAAAAAAGCATCTATCGAACTTTTCTTTGTTGCCATCTGTTCAATCAGGTTTTAGGAAAGGACATAGTTGCACAACAGCTCTTCTTCATATCGTGGACGATGTAATGAAAGCCACAGATGAAAGTAAATGTACGGTATTAGTTCTTTTGGATTTCAGCCGGGCCTTCGATACCATCAATCATAATTTATTGATAGATATTTTGAGTTACATAGGTTTTTCTGTCGATGCTCTTTCATTGATGACAAACTATTTGAAAGATAGACAACAGAAAGTTAGTGTCGAGGAATGTGACTCAGAACTTCTATATCTCAAATCTGGAGTACCCCAAGGTTCTATACTTGGCCCGTTACTGTTTTCCATATATACCTCTCACTTACTTCATTCCCTTCACACCTGTCAAGCGCACTTATATGCCGACGACACCCAAATATATTATAGTTTTCCTGCTGAGATGGTAGAAAATGCTTGCGATCTTATCAATGCAGATCTGAATAGATTTGTAGACCTAGCTAAGGACCACTGTCTACTTATAAATTCCAGCAAATCAAATGTAATGATTTTCGGCCCAAAAAACATTCGTACCACAGTAAGTGATTCAGTGAATATTTGCATACAAAATGAATCACTAGCTATTGTTAGTGAAGCAAAAAATCTTGGTATTTTGATGGATGTAGAGCTGAGATTTGAGGGGTTTATAAATAGACTCCTGCAACGTGCCTACTGTGCAATAAAAATTATTTATGGTAATCGACATTTTCTACCTTATCATGTGAAAAAAGCCTTATGTGAATCTTTAGTACTCTCAATTTTCAATTATGGAGATGTTCTTTATGGTCCATGTTTAACTTGTCAGTATAAAAATAAAATTCAAAAAGCTCAAAACTCGTGTCTCAGATTAATTTTCGGTATTCGTCGCCGACAAAGGATCTCATATAAACTACAAGAAATTGGATGGTTGAACATGGAAAAAAGGAGGGTACTTCACGCTGTTTGTCTTTTCCACAAAATAGTTATAACAAAAAAACCATCGTATCTGCATAGGAAAATTAAATATCGGACAGACATTCACAATTTGAATATTAGATTAAAAAATATGCTTGCAATACCTAAATTCAGGACAGAAATGTTCAGGCAGTCCTTTAGATACCGAATTTGTCACATGTATAATTCTGTTCCCCCCTCATTTAAACGACTGAATTTTTTAAACTTCAAATCTAAATTTAGAGAGTATTTGTCTGAGTGAAATAAAGTTATATATTTAATATCTTGCTCAGAATAAGTAAATTACACTCCATTATGTCATTGTTTGCTCTTATTCGAATTAGAATGTAACAATAATAATTATGTAGCAGTCACAGGTTTCTGTTTAGGGTTGAGTGGAAGAACATTTTCTGTTATGCCTAGCAGTGCAGAAAATGAACTTCGCCCTTTATTTCTTGATTCCTTGGTTAAAAAACAATAAAGGATTATGTATTGGTTTTTCCTCAAGAAATAATAAAGTCGATATTATTATTATTATTATTATTATAAAAAACATCTCCTTCGGTTTCCATCATAAGATGAAATAGACTACAATATTTCAGGTATTCAATCTGAGAAAAATGTATTGTTTTATTCCGCATCAGATGAAGAGATGAAAAGGCAAAACCTCCTAGAATCTCTTTTTATATATAGTTGTAGGTTTGAGTTTTCCAAAATGTCATTCTTTATATATGTACTATTACTCATTATGTATTTCGAACATCATATATGTTCGATAATGAAAATAACAAGGATAACTGCGTAACAATATGATTCTCTCCTCCAAGAACTCGTCCCAAATCCCAGGAGTAACACCAAAAAAATAATAGATAATCCGAAATCTGATGAATTATTCATATGTACTCGGTGTGAACGTATTTTTTAGGCAAGCCCTAAAATTACAGTGCTTCTGAAAAATTAAATGTCTCGTAGTCAGAATCGGTTGTAGAATCAGCAGAATGGTGAAAATATATAAAGTGTTTCCATTGGAAATTTCGAAGCTGAGGTCGGTTCCGGTGAAACCGGAAGCGATGGGAAAGTGCGGAATCTGATGTATGACGCTTAAAACATACCACCCCATATCATTGGAAGCATTCACCAAAATCATCGTTTTTTTATCAATTATCAATATATTCGAAAGATTAATATCAAGACCATGAAAACCGTATTCAAATATTCAGGTGAGTACAGGAGAAGTCACTTTCACAGCCCAATCAAAATTGAATTTTGGATAGAATTTCACAATGTTATATTCGATCTGTGTAGCGTTTTCTTTTTTTATTTTAATAGTCATTTTAGGTGCATGTATTCGATACCTTTTTATGGACTTTTAGGATTTGGTATCAAGAATTCTATTTACAACTCTGTTTATAGGCCCATTCCATTTTAATTGACTATCAATAATCACACCTAAGTGTTCAATTTTATTAGCAGATAAAAATCTAACTGTTTCTCAATCAATAATAATTTCCAGACTTTAATGTGAAATGCATATGAGGTGAAAGACAAGTAGCTTGTATTTCCAGTTCCAGTGCATGCTTTATAAATGTTTTCTTTTTGTATATACTTATAGATTCGTCGGAATTGAGTTGTTACATTTCCTCACCGTTGTAGATCGAATTCATAATAGTATTCATGTCTACAACATTAACCTACTTGTTGGTCATGTTTAGTCCTTGTGTTACCTGTTCAATCTAGAATATTACTAACCTCTACAATTCATTGAAGGAAGAAGTTACTTCCAATATTATTCATTGTGTCAAAAGTTTGATTGTCCCCACGAATTGAAATGATGTGTCACATACTAAATGAATTGTCTAACGAAATTACCATATTATCTAGGAACGAAAGTTTCTTCCTAATTTGAGTCCTAATTATCGATGAACTTGGACAGTGACAACATCTAAAATTCATTTCAATTTGTCATTGTTCTCAGTGAACATTTGGAAGGAAAAATGCGATTACCAGAAAATCACTTGCAGAAATTTAGTGTCCATATAGGTATTTGTTGTTGCACTAGCATGGTTGCTAAGTTTCAAATTTCTTTCTTCCAACAGACACAATGTTTGCATCTCCGGGTCGGAAGCATAAAACAGCCTTCAGCCTTCTCTATTTTTTAGGTCCGAGGCCAAGGTGACAGGAAAATACTAGTAAAGATGTCGTCCTAATCAAGAAGGCTGTATCTCCAATTTTTTAAATTCACAGTTTTGTCAACTAAAAGGTCCGTACACTCATTAAACGGCTCATTTGCTCGTTTTGATGTCCCCTATCATCCTTTGAAGTTTGTCGGTATCTATTCTCGGGACACCCTGTATAACCTTGCTGTTTGTTGCTGCACGTCTATCTCTGTTTTTTTTTCAAACTGATGTTACTGAAGGATTTCAGAATCTAGGTATGACTCACTCAATGGCCAATCACTGTTCTCCATTGCAAAAGATTGATGAAATTCAACGATGTATTTGTATGACATTGGTGAAATGCCTATTGAAGATGACTTCACTAGTATTTTGCCTGGGAATTTAGTTAGTACTTCAGTATAGTGATTGGGTTTGACTTCGAAGAATCGTTTACTATACAGGGTTGGGATAAAGTATGGAACCAAGTAAATATCTTTTTAACGAATAGAACGATATTTATGAAAATTTGCAGGTGAGTGCAATGGAACAAAATGCATCTGATGTACATTTTTTTGTTGATGATATACTTCCGGTTTGATCGGGAATGTCATCAACTTCTTTTATTTAAATGGGACACCCTATATATTTTTAAAGATTTTGAAAGAGCTTGTTATATTGAACTCATACATACTGAGTTTAGTGTAAGAAAATTCGTAAAAACGAGGAATATAGCACTTTAATCAATCTCCTTTGAGCTTTTTACATTTGAGCAAAAAACTATTTAGATAAACTAATCGATGTTGTTCATATGCATAGTAATAATTAAACGTACAATTCACAAATTGTACAATTTAGAATGGTCCAATTTAGTGAAAAAGAGCGTGTTGAAATTTTAATGGTGATCGGTTATGGTATTTGTGAAATTTTTTTCCGTCAATGTTGGAGAACAAGAGAGTAGTTAACTATATAACTTCCAGAATCATTGAAACTGATAGCAATTGCATTTGTATTAATGCACTGAAAATACGCTAACTGGTCCAAAAGTATTCTGCTGAAGTTACGGGTAGAAAAGTATTCGGCTCATGGAGGGGAAATATTAGCAAATATTTTGTCTCACACAACAAAGATTGAGAAATGTTGTGCAACTGAAATGACATAAGTTTGGTTTGCTTCAAGGTTTGCTTTGAGTACATGTTGGATTAGCTGACACACCAAAAATCGAATGAGATGAAAATTTTGCTGCATTTACAAAGATTTTTGGTATCTGTATTAGTTTATTTACAGAAAAGAAAATTCCTCAATAACAAGTGAAAATTCACGTTAGGATATGGGACAAGTAAATTACTCATTTTCTGCAAGAGTTCCATCTTTTGGCATGAATCAATTATTTTGTTGCTTACAATAAATTTTCATTATCATCAATGACACAAATGAAATAATCGTCTATTCCCTTTCTTCTCAGAGCAGTTGTGATATTTGTGAATATGTTTGGATTGATCCATGTAAGTAAGGAAAATTTAATGACATATCTATAACAATATGTCTGCTTCAAAGAAATTAATAACACAAACATACTACAGAAACCTTCGGCTGGATCATTTTTTTCCACAATTCTTCATCTTCAGGAGATTTAAAAACTGGGGAAATTCGGATTCATAATTTGACTCACACTCTGTTACACACACAACTTGATGAATCGTTCGTTGGACTAGGTATCTAATGAAGTTCACTAAGGTATGCGACCAATCTATTTATCATCCCATCAAAACAATCTCCTCAATTCCTCTTTCACTCAGTTCATTTAATGTCGATATAACTCAAAGCCAAATGCCTCCCATAGATGAAAATCGGATTGTGAGCTCTAATTCATTCATGGTTTTTACTTCGGTTGTAATATGGTAATAGGGTAATGGGACAATTAAATGTCATTTGCCCGGAGTTTACGACAAAGCAGAACAAGAAAGCAAACAATATGAGATAAATAAAGGCATATCCGAGCGTAGGTGTTGGATAATTCGTAATTATGTTGTCTGATATCATTATATGATATCAATGAATTGGTCGGGTCGGTATTTTATGTGATATGTACAGTGCACAAAAATTGTAATAGTTCTGCAGCATTCTTTCCCTTGAAATGATTATCTAATACGATTTCTCGTGATATGTACAGGGTGCAATAATTCTGATGGGTCCTCAGCATTCTTTCCCTTGAAATACGATTTGATACTTGATCGCAAATTGACATATTTCACACGATTGACATAAAACACACGATAGCACGGAAACCTATGATTATATTTCTCGTGATATTCTCGTAAGATTTTTGTGATATGTATGATGTGTGTGTGTGATGTGTGATGTGTGATATGTATGCAAAAATCCTCAGTTCTGCAGCATTCCTTAATTCTCCTGAAATTTCTAATACGATGTGTTGATTGTTTTTGTGACATATCAGTATTCTCGAAACTTGTGATTCAATATTCCTCTTCCATAACTGGGTGGAATAGAAGAATCATCATGAATAGTTTTGGCGAGACAAAATCGTGATCTCAATGCTTACTTACATCAACGTTTTTTCATGTACACAGATACAAACTCGGATACAAACTATTGTAACCCTGTAAATATTTCTAGGTGATGTTGGCATGCATGATAATATTGCTACAATATATTTCACAAGGTTGTCATGATAACAACAATATAATATTCTCTCATTTGATCCATACATCCATACAAGTGCGTACAGTTTTCTTCACTGTATTATGATCCGTAATATTCCGCCTCATATACTTGAAGTACTACATAATGATGATAATAATTATCGTATTTCACTTGTACTAAGGAACCAATACAAATGAACGGGAACTTTAGCATAATCGTAATCTTACACTCAACGTCTATTTTCACACTACTTATGAGTAAGAAGTTAGAATTGCCGAACGCTTGACTGCGTGATGAATACAAAAACTTAGCTTGTGTAATTCCAATTTTCAAAAGCTTGATGAAACTATTAGAGAGTGAGTTCATCTTGACAGCTTCTTGTGTGTAACCTGATAGCTGTTTTCACTAAAATATGATACATATGGTATAATAATGCACTGATAATGCTCTGCGGACTACTACACATTGGTGTTCAAGAACATCTTGCTTGAGAAATCAAATATTGGGAAATTAGCTGTTCTGTTTTTACATTAGTTAAACATGTCTAACGTCTTTGTCTATAAGGTCTTGAAAATACGCCGAGTCAAAATCTTTCTCTCCATTGAATGTTCATTCACTGATTGTTTTTTATCATTGGCAATTAGAGTTTCTCATAATGTTACGAATGATTCAATAACCTATCTCAAACGTTGGTTCTAAGTGTAGTCGCTCATTTCGAGAACCACTGTTAATTTGTTGACTACACTGATATATTGCTCCATTCTCTTTCCTTTTGATTCAATGAATTTTGTCACATTAGTGTTACTGAACATTGGATCATTTCAGTGTACAGTATTCTCTCAATATAATATGAATGAAATGGCATATATTGAAATTTAGGTATATATCGTTCATCGTTCAAGTCCAATGGAGATTATTTTTTGTATATTATCTGAAATAGGACAACACGTGATTTTGTTAGCAAGGCATTTTATCATATTGCACTTTTGGGAGATACATCAGTTGTTCTATATGGAATTGATTTTGAAGGTACTTATTGGCATAGGTACACATTCTGTCCAGATCATGATCAACAATATGATTTTCAAATATTCTTAAATAAAATAGATATTGAACCAAAAAAAAAGCGTTTGGTAGGTGACTACGATGAAATATCTTGAAAAAAATTAAATTATTGAATTCGAAACGAATGTTGATAGATTATTCTGATTTCACTACTTACTTCAGTAGATGGTAACCGTCATTCATTCGTGAAGGAATGCTTCTCAACGAGAGAAATTATTCTGCAGAACAAAGTGTTGAATTGTAAATCGTTTTGTTCTGCTGCACAAAATCAGTAATAAAAGTATTCTACATCTCGTATCATAATGATATGAGCACCTATCACCTATGAAAGTATTTTCACCGCTTCAGTGTCATTGTTCTATGATATACTGAAATTGGCTTATAAAACGAATGAAATTATTTATACCTTTTTGATATGCATGTAACGAGGCATTCATTGATTGCTATCTACTGCAGTAAAAAAAATTTCTGTGCGGTAAATTACAAACATTGCTACCTGATGTGATACTGGCCAAAGTCTAAGTATACACTACTGTATGTCGTGCTGCCTGCATTTCAGGGGTCACTTATCTTCGAAAGGAGCGATATACAGGGACTATCTGAAAAATAATATTCCATCGATGTTGATTATGTATACAGAGTGACCCAAACAACAATATTCCACAAGTTCACATGAAAGTGTACAGCTTGTTGGACATGATTTAGAATATTCAGAATATAAGAAATATTTTAGATGGTTATAATTTATCATATTATCATACCGTTCGTCGATTGAATGAATCGAGTGATAACGAATTCTAATCTACGCAGTTCTCAATAAACTATAAACTAATATTATTTCTCATTTTAGAAAACCTGTATTCTACTTTGATAGGATATCTACCCATACCTACCTAGAGCCGTTTTGGAAAAATAATCAATATAGAAACTGAGTTCAATTTCTTTCTAGTCCGAAACAAATAGAGGCTGCTGTACGTTGTTGGGTTGCAAAGGGAACGATAAAAAGGGCTCTTGATCGTTCAGCCAAATTCACATAATATAATACAGGGTGGTTGGAAACACAAATTTCTCTATTGATCAAGAAGATAAGCTATGAAAGTAAAGTGAATTTCAACACCTACGTAGACCCAATTTTGATATTCAACACCGTCTGGTGTTGTGTTAAACCTGCAAGTGGTTGAAATATCGCCGCAAAAATCCATTTGGAGCCATCTTGAAGTTTTCTTCCTTTCACTCGATATTTTTCCATCATATCAGTTTTACGGTCAACGTCACTAACATTACCGTAATTGTGTCAACGACGATACAATTTTTATTCATCACATATTTTTCAGCCTTCATCAACCCTGAGTTTGGCAACAATGAAGTGTGAAGATCCAGTGAAATATCATTATTCATAAAAATAGAATACACAGCAATATTCAAAAGTGGACGCTGCTACGTAGATAAAATATGTCTTATAAGAAGTCTATACACTTCGAAGGGCAATGTAATATAACTAACCAACAAAAATCATCAACCAACAAATTCATCATCAATGAAAGTTTGATAGTTTTCAACACCGCGGTGGAGTCAATTTCCTCCTCGATTTCCAAAAAATTCTTCTGTGGTGTTGATTTTAGACCAAAATGGCGTGTGATCGAGCCACCGCGTGGTGATAATTTTCAACTTTGCAATTATATTCTTATGTTTCAAAGACTTTTTCGTTTGGATCTCCCTCTAGCAGTACTAAATGACACCTGGGCCTGGAAACATTATAGGGTTTCTTGTCTTGTTGTCAAATATAAAAAAAAACTCCTAGCTGCAATTGTACATTTACATGTATATATTTATATCTCTGGGAATGAATGGAACCGGACTATGACCCCCGCCTGAAAAGACCAAACACTGGATCCTCACCAAATGCTATTCGAGCCATCAACCATCTGCGGTCTAGAAAAAATCCTGACATTCCTTCAACGACCGCGAAAGAATAGGAGGGCGTTACCTACTCAGCTATGCTCTCCAAGAAAAATCTCAATCGAAACATCGGAAAACCGACAACAATACGGGCGTAATACAATGGCAATTACTTCATTTGAAACGTCAATACCGCGTATACGCCAAACTGCTACACAGTCCTTCAACTTAAATAAGGACTCGGAAACAGTGTTGCCAGAGATTGGAAGTGTTCATCTTTCTCATTCACCCTAAAGAAATATTTCAATGTTTCTTGAAATGTTTCAAAATAATCATTACACATATAATAGGTTCGTTTGAAATCTCAGTCTGCAGTTTTGGGAGTGAACTTCCGCGCTGAATGAACCATTTCTACCACGACAATCATTGATGTACTATGAGAAACGCCGCAAACTGATTTGATTCAATTTCGAGGAATCAAGGAAGAAAATCAACTGTTTGAAAAACACTAGAAGCTGATGTTATCAATGACATTTTTTTCAACCTGAGCTCAACGAGAAATCAACTCAAATGTTTCAAATGTATTTGTATGTTTTTTTATTGCTTGTAGGATTCAGCACTTTTTCTGATTTCAAAGAACCCACACGTTGATGATTGAGCAAAATCTTGCAAATAAAAATGTCAGATATAGAAGTAACAAAATAACTATTAGAACTATGCGCCGAGAACTGACATTTGATTCATGTGAAGAATAATTGACGTTTGCTTTTGCAATGACAACTTTGTTGATTGAGCTGCTTAATATTAGCTAACTTGACGATAATATCGACGCAAAATGTTATCCAATCATCAATCTTCGGATCATCAATGAATTCAGAATAAGTAATAAATCCTACAAATCAATAAAAATATTTGATGCTTTCAAGTTGAAACGAAATATTGTTTTTTCTATAAGCTCCGTTTGGTGATGATAATCAGTTCATACATTGTATTCAAAACCATTCGATTCATTCTGTTTTTGATATCGGATGACAAATGGCGGAGTCACAGTTTACATTAGTTTCTTATCTAGTATCTGATCCTAATCACATGAAGATAGTAGGTATTTATGTTACGTATCATCTCTTCTTACCAGTTATTTGTTTGTTTTGGAGATCGAAAATGTGTTCGAATCAAGTTTCTATGAACAATTTCGAAACGTTTGATCCATTTTGATGATTTGCTGAAGAGGTATTTGCTAAGGCAACCTCATATTACCAAGATGTGTGTATTGGTCACCTCCTCATTAGCCTACATTGGTTAGACCCAATTGACAATTCAACCAAGCCTTGACAATTCTTGAACCGGTTGAACCTAATAGGTTTACTCTTCATTCTTGATTCATCCTTGACATGACTAGTAAGGATACATGGTCGGTCAAATCATTTCGGGTTTCGATGCTGAAGTTTGATAAAAAAAAACTGTTCTCAAAATGTGTTGAAAAAACGGAAAACTGAGTATTTCATCTGAATCCTTCAATTATAACTTTGATGAACAGATACTGGGATGAATAAACCTGTTACGCGACCAGGATAATACACAAGGAATATCATGAAACCTATCTACATTCACTTCAGTTTTTCTTATATAGCGGGCAAGCTGGGGTCATTTTTAGTGCCATCGGGCGGAAAAAAAATCAGTTGTTGAGTTGATTACTGTATCTGCAGATTAGTTCACCCTGCATGAAATCTAATATCTTCATGATATTCTTCGTGTATTATCTGAGTTTCGTACCAACATTCATCTCTGAATGTCGGATATATTCTTTTTCAATCATTTTCTCTCATGTTTCGACACTTGTATGTTACATATTGACAGGAGGACACATTTGATGATTGACATATCAATTTTTCCATTCCTATGTCACTCTAATTTTGCTCATGCTTTGTGAGTTCATCAGTTATTCACTTCATTTCAACTAGTATGACAAAGTTTTAGTGGAATATTTTCATTCTGCACTTTCCTGGCTATCCCAGACGTTGTTCGATCTAGTTTGATTGATTTTATTTGCTTCACACATGCCTCAAAGTTATGTTCTTTCAATGAATTCTCTGCTCAGCACATATTGTCATGAGTATTGTCCATTTTTAGGTGTTACTTGACATTATTGTTCGAAGATGGCCGATGGCCGAAACTAGTTACACCATCAATAAATGTTTTTTGTGGTCGACATCCTTGGATTTTGTTTTTTCTCCCTTTTGGAGACGCATGAATATACATACTCAGTTCCTAAATGACTTGGAAATGATCCTCCTTCAATCGGCAACACCGCCTGGAGGACTGGCCTTTTGAAAAACAAGAACTGGTAACAGTTGGTGCGCCAGTAATTCATCTAGTGCACTTGTCGCTCGCATTGTTCTGGTCGTTCATTGTGAGCGGATGGAGATGAGGACGGGTCGGCTGTTTCCGAACGCTCTGTACGAGCTGGAGAGGTCCTCGAAGGTATCGGAGGAGTGTCCTACACGCTTTGAGTCCTAGATGCGGTTCGTGAACGTCCTCGGGGTTGAAAGCTCAAACACGGGAAAGTGTCATTGAGTTTCAACTATTGTGAATCTTGGTTGGAAACGAGAATCGGAAACTTTACACTCGCACCTGTGTACCTAAAGCTCTTTCGTCGTGAAGAGGACCGAACTCGCATATCGAACGATAGTACTTTGATGATGGGACCAAGGGCGCACCCAGGATTGAATTTTGGGGAGGGGGGCTTCACTATCATGAAACATTTATGTAAGGAACAAAATAATTTATTAATGAAAGATAAACATAATATGGAACAAAACATATAAGTATGCTCCTATTATAGTAGGGACGAAATGCAAATCCAAATCTATACCTATATTTCTTTTGCAAATTCGATGTGCTGGGCATCTCTTGTTTCTTGTGATGTTATTGTAGTTACAGGTTTGTCTCTTACTTCAGTTTTTTTCAATTCTGAGAATAAAGATGCTTTTCTCTTGTACACATGTTTTTTTTCTGAAAAATATGAAACTCATCGGTGTGCCACAAGGATTGGTCTCGGTAGCAACTTTGTTCTCGTTCCAGTTGAGAGTTTTACGGATGATAGTACACTTTATACCGCTTCCCTCTCTAAAGCCCTTTTATACTATCCAATGAGGTGCAAGACAGAGACATATCGATTCTAATAATCTGGCAAGAATTCTGATATGGTCATCTGAAAATCTAGTAGAGTTCAATGCAACAAAAACTCGCAAACTTGTATTACCTTCACGAGGAAAGCAGACCACACAATGCACAATATGATGTCAGATCCCATTTTTCCTATGTTGATGATGTTCCTATGTCGCCAATATCCATGCTCGGTAATCATCACCAACAGCACTGTCTCATGGAACGATCATGCGAGTTTTATTGCGAATGTGCTTCACACAAAATTGGTTCTCTCTTTCGATTCCGTGCAAAGAGGTATTTCGAACCCCAGAAGCTCCTCATAATCTACAAAGCACAAATTCGACCTGTCCTAGAGTAATGTTCACATGTTTGGAGTTCAGCTACCAAATATCAACCGAATATTTCGAATAGAATTTACTGATATCTGATTGATATCAGTATCACGAATTCATTGAACTCTCTGAGACATCCTAATATAAGGATGATGACAGATATCTATGCGTTCAGAATCTATTCAGAAGGTGGGCTCTTTTCCTTATAAGAAGATTGACAATAATTATCATCTGAAGTGAAAACTATTATAAAATCTCGGGAAGGAGCATGACCCCCCCGGGCCACTGGAAGAAGAGGGAGAAATGAATAATTTCATTAGAATTTAATCACCCATCATCGAAAAATTGGCTGATCATAACAAAATATCAATAGTCACAGAATAATCAATTGGAGGCAAAAGATTGGAACTTTTTGCAGATTCACTTGTCCCTTATCCCAGTGAGTTTTCACTCACTGGTTGGTAACTCTACCTTGTCAAATACAGTAAACGTGTTTTATAAAAAATAATCATGGGTGATTTCTGGAATACATCTTGAAGAATACTATGGAGTATAGATACTTATTTCCATTCCAAGGTCCACTGTAGATTGCCACTCAGATGGTGAAATACGTGTGGATAGATTCTTGAGCTTAGTGAGCGAAGCAAAGTGCGAAGTGCATGCCATTCAACTGAAGTGTTGATGTTGATGTTCAAAAACTTCCATTTCACTAGAGATGGACAAAACCTCACATAAATCAATCATATGTAATATGTAGTTCGAACAAAAACTGTAAACATAATATTTGTTGTGGTCAGTAACATTAATAGTGGAATTGCTGAAATTCACAATAATTGTAACTGGCAGGAACTTTCATAACTACCTACCAGTATCGACAGCCAATTCATAACTTCATTACTCAGTTGAACAAACAATCATTTCGAGAAATTGGTTCGAGAAATAGTTCGTTGCGATTGGGTAATTTATTCAGAAATCACTGGGAAACATAATATTATCCTTCGTTATTCGTTTCATTGTCAGAACATGTGAGAGGAATCAATTCAAAACCGAATTTTTGGTTGTGGAATGAAATTAGTGAACGGATTTGACATATAAAGGAAAGGTCCAATTAACGCTCAGACCAACTTTGGGAGTTTTACTAGTTAACAAGACCTATTGTGGATGAGATATCTATAAGTCATACATCATTAGGAGTTTGCTTCAATGAGATCGAGGAAACTTCGACATTTTCACTTTCCTAATCGAATACCTATTGTTTTAATGTGTTTTTTGATACTCATTCTTATAATGCGTATATATCATACGTAGATACTATATCATTTTTCATTTTATATTTTTCAAATCTGTCCTTATTTCCTCAAAAAAACTTTATTGACATAGTTTCCCATAATATGGTTGTCATTCCTTATCTGGAAATGGGGCAAATTGTTGAACAGTGTGAGAATTAAATGAATGCATAAATGAATGAAAAAATATTGGTAGGTACTATAGATTAATTTTTAGGACCGAATGACACAGTACCAGGCGTCAAATTACCTCAAGCCGGCACTGAATATATACTGATAATATGGGAACAGTTAGTAATGAAGTAACATTCAGAGACTGGTGCGACGAAACTAACCGCATTCAATTTCGAAGGCATTCAATAGACAAATGTTTTCCAACAAGTAAATCAAGTCCTCATAGATATATCATTATTTATCTTCCGAGAAGCTGAATGGAGGAAGTACCTATCATTCAAAAGGCCAGACTTGTCCAGACAATCATTTCTCATAAGAATTATTATCTATCACATTTAGGTAGTATCATAAATCATAGCAGGCTTGATGAAAAATTGGGTTGAAACAATACGTTCGCTTCAATCCATCATGCATCCGTATATTATTATTTGTATTTGTGTGTGCACACGCAAAAATCGAATTACATTTATACTCTGGAGGTGTTTGATTACCACTTCCATATGGATAAGGATTGTCCATGTGTGGTGTGATGGAACCTTGTTTATGGCCTTTATCTAACGCCTGATCAGACAAAAATACAAAATACCTGACGAATATTAGTTGAACGTCTCTCACTCCACTTTTGAACGAATGGGTTGGTCGCCTGTCGAGATGCTAAACAAAACGAATTTAGGTCACTATCATGAGACGTCTATGATGAGATGTTGATGAATTCATAATCGGAAATGCCGCTCTTCTTTTTGATTTTTGTAAAACATCATCTCTCAATTGAGTCTATCAATCTATCTATGCTTCCATTTAACAGTGAGAGTGATTTAAATTGGAATAGTATTCAGGTAAAACTGATGGTTTCCATAATGCCTGTATTTATTTTTCCATATTCATAACAAAACATTCCCTATATTGGCATGATACGTTGTTTTACATCCAGTAATTTCAGCTTTTTCATTTAAAATTCATAAAACAGAAAACCATTCACAATAATTGCATGTTCTATCCCAGAAAATACGATTATTCCATATAGACAATTGTATCATGACGTAATTATGGGAAAGGGATAGTTTATAACTTTTTGATATTAATTGATGGTGCCGAGGCATACATTCCATTCGCTTTTGTCTATATAATACATGAATTTTCGAACTGTCAAAAAGAAATAATGATAAATAATGATATCGAAGGAAGTTTGGTGTATTTTGATAATTTATATATGAAAACGTATATGGATGATAGATTATAGGCATATTATCCAGAACAACCTATTCATTTATTGGTGTAACGAGAACGATATATACCTACAATGAGATATTTTCTCTACCCATGTATATGCAATCTACACACGATGTATAAAATAGTATCGAGTTTCTCCTAATCCGATATGAAGAAAGTATATGCCCTGTTTTCATAATTGCCAGTTCCCAAATTGTCGCCAGCATTTTCTACCGACCATTCCGATCATGTTTTCAAGAACCAATCGGGTCCTTTTTTCATCTTAATACAACAAGATAGGAAAATGTTCGTGGTCAGTGGTGAAATGTTGGGAGATAAGGAGGGTATTACAATTTTTCTTGAAAGTTTGGAGGTAGTGAGCATCAGGAAAGCCGTAATTAGATAGAGAATTCCACCAATTGGCCGTTCTGTTGGTGAATGTGTATTATAAGTATGCGAATATATATGAAAAATGAACGCCAACCTTTCCATGATGATGTAATAGAAAAGTTGTTTCTTATACGATGTCTACTAGTGATATTATGACATCAATATCTTTTGTTCATCTCTCCAGACTATGGGATTTTCTCTCCTCGTTACTAACAATGAGAATAGATCAGGAAATAATTATTTCAATACACAGGGTGTGTTGGAAGGTCATTTCGTAAATGAAAGGGCTGATGATAGAGTGAGCCAAGATAATGTTAGTTCTTCAGATAAAAAAAATCTATCGCTCTTCGTTATGGAGTGAGACCTTGAAAGTTGAAGAATTAAAAAAATATATATCATGTATAATGGTTGTAATGGTATCGATGATATTTGGGCAACTGAATCAACTCATACTATAATGATCCTTCGGTAAGTAGGTTTCAGTTGAGAGGAATACATTGAGAATATTGATATTGATATACTTTCCGATCACATCATTATGGAAGAACAAATAATCCTTCGTTCGTAAAATCCGATGTTATTAGCCCACACAAGTTTCGTTTTTCGATGGGACGTTGGATTACAATGTTGAAGTAGGGATGCATATTATAAAAAAAAACAATGAAAATAATGTATTTCAGCATAAAATGCTTCTACAGCACCTTCTACTGTGGAAAATGAAGGTTCAGATCAATTTATTTTCCTGATGAGACCTGGATTTTTCAGGATGGTACTTTTTGATGTTCCAGTGTCATAAGTGAAAAGAAGCGCTACATCTATTCGATATGCCTAGTTATTTGTTATGGGTAAAAACTAATCATCCCCTTGCAATTTTAATTCGGAGAATCGTTGGCACAAACATTTACGATCCAAGCATATCACTGCATATTAGGATGAGATAACGTAATTGTCAACTACAACAACAAGGAAGGAGATTTTCGATTTAAGAAGGTTTTCATGAGGAAGAAATATCCAATATGAATAAGAATACTAGCACGAACGTGCTGAGATCTGGAAACTGCGTCGAATTCAAGAATACCCCCCCCCCTCGCATGTTATTCGATCAAAGTGTGATAATTTTGGCAGAAATCACCTCCCTTTTGTACCCTTGTATGATGAAACATGGTGCATAAATTAAGATTATCTTGAATCTGTGCCGAGTCGAATAATGAGAGAATAGTATGTGGCATCAAATGTATGAAAAGATTATGCAATTCATGTGGCTGAACATCATGCAACGATCTATGTTGTACATAGTTTCGCGGATGATATACTGAACTCCATACTGCCTTCTCTTCTAAAGTTCTTATGTCATCTAATGAGGTCAGAGGTGCAAGACGGAGACAGGTCAATACATTGAATGACCTGGCAAGAATTTGAAATGGAGATCTGTTTCTTCCTAGTAGTCAATATTCATGCACGGTATCAGCATCATCGGGACTCTTTGATGGAACGATGGGACGACCATGTGAAGTCCATTTCGATAAATACTCCACAAAAACTTGGCTTCTTGTTCAGGGCAACGATGAACCTTTCCACATCGCAGCAGCTCTACAGGATCTGCAAAGCGTGAATTCGACCTGTCGTTGAGGCCTAGTCTATTTTAGCACTAGTCCCTATTAGCCTATAGTCGGTGATACTACACATTCGAATTCATTTGACCTCTCAAGAATATCCTAGGTAGGCGATCTCTTTCTACTTTTATATATATTTCCATTGTCGGTGCTGAACAGAAATCTCGTATATTATTCCACCAGGAGTGATTTTGCGGGTAAACTAAACCAGCTCAGGCTAATCTACATTATCAGGTTCGAGTGATGTAGAACTTCGCTCTGATACTATGCTCACGACCTTCAAACTTTCAATACAATACCTATTCCAATACCTCCCATCTATCCCAAAATTCCAAACATAGATTTTCTTTTCGTTGTGACAAAAGTTGAAGAAAGTGATTTGCAATGTCACTAATTTCTGGACATCATGAGAAGTGGAAATACAAAAAAGCAGACGACTGAAATTCTTTGACCAACACCCCAAAAGATGAAAGTTAGATATCTCGTTCAAACAGGTATAGACAGTGATTGATTTATTGCATTTTTTATACTTCGTATCCATTCGTGTTCCTTCGACATCATCCTTTGTTTTCCAGCACTCATATACTGAAACAGATCACGTGGGAGCAATCGAACCATGAAATATTCATTCCTGCTAACCTATCGGCATTTCCACGAAAAATCCAGACAGCCATCGTGCTCCAGACGAGAAAGTCTTATTGTTACCTAACCGTTCGACAACCTTCGAAAAAAAAAAACGTAACGCAGGATTTCCATTATTGATCACGCTCCGAAGCACAGGGGAGTTTCTGTCACAGATGATCAGAAAATATCCCCGGAATCCGAACCTTATGAACGCCTGACTCAAAGACAGATTTAGATCGATTCGTCGTGTTCGGCTGTAATTTTCTCGCATGTACAGAGCCGCCCCAACCCCTATTTCGAGAGCAGAGCGCGTGCGCAAGTTTTGCCAATGGAAATTGTGAGACGAGGGTGGCAAAAGACCTCGCACCGGAAGCTTTCAGGCCGAAGTGCTTCCGCCAAAATGGAAGAAGACTCATCATTTGTTTCTGTCGTAGATGGCATTGATCATACTCAGTATTTTGTCTGCGAGGAAAGCGAATGGGCGTCGTGTTTTGTCATTTTCACAGAGATAAATGGTGCTGATGGACTTTCTGGATTCGAAGTCTTTTCGTGGAGGCCCGAGAAAGGTTAATTCTGATGAACTTCTCTGGCAAGACCTGATAGTAGTTGAAGGGCTGAACTCTGAAGGTATAACGCTTTCTTTTTTAGGATTCCTTACGGGGCTCTTGATGGAAAAAATATTTCTTCCTCCATACATTCGTGGTAGAAATCCAATAAAATAAATGGAGATTATACACGTAGGGAGAACTGCGGAAATTTGATATACGTGGCTGAAAAACGTCAATCATTCAATAAACTGAATACCGTACTTTATGATATTAGGGTACTTAGTACTTATAAGTTCGGAAAGAGTCGAGAGCTCATGTCCTAATAAGCTAAGCCAAGCTGAGCTCAAATCCTATGAAGAGTGTTTCCAGTTTGTTCACATACCTGCAACGTTGGTCACTCATGTATTTTGGTATTTTGGCAAAAAAGAGTTCTTCCAAGTGCTAAGGTGTTTTCTTGATGTTCCACTAGTAATATCGATGAAAAGTCGAAAAGTGTCAATTGTAAACTATCAACCTGCCAGTTTCTGTCCCTGTCTATTGATAGGATTCTCCAAACTTTGTCCTGTATATATGTAAACAGAAATTTCGAGACGTGTGTCTTTATTTACACGTATATAGGAGGTGTTCATTAACTTACTCTTATGAGTAGAGTAGAGAATGATCACTTCATCAGAAATATATCGATAATGGCTACTAAGAGTACCCGTTCATGAACCTGCCTGAATGAATGACACGAGGTTATTTGTGTTGAGGTTATCTTTGATAGAGAAACAACCATTATGGATGATCGTGTTGTAATAATAACAACACAATTTCTTGAGTGCAGCGGAGAAAAGGCAGTGAAGAAAACTATTATTATCAGATATGACTTTGAATATGCACAAATTTTTTTATTATTGATTAATGAAGACGAGGGTCGAGAATAAGGCAATGAATGAATTTGATATCATTATTCAATATTATGTAATTTTCCACACAGGCCAAGTTTCTTGAGTACCTATTCTTAACCTTCAGTATTGTTTTCAATATTATTTAGTTAAAGTATAAAGAAAATTCTGCATGATCAGCTTCCTCCGAATTAAGATAGAATGTGTTCAAACCAATGGAAGGTAATAAAGATTTCGCATCAATCAGCAGAACAAAAAAACGCTTCATTAGATACTCCAACAATAATTTGAATTTGCGTGTATTTTCTCTCATGATTTCATTTCGTGATGAATGAACGGAATGAAACAAAACTTATATGTTATGGTTTGACTGTTCATTTCACATATTTTTTTGCATAATCTATCAACGTCGCACATATAAATGTCGAACGGATAGATCCTAGAATGAGACCTTCGGTTGCACGCTCATAAACATATAGATATATATTTTTTTAATTTTTCGACTGGTTGCTTTTCTCGTTGCGTCACGCCAGCGGAAGGCTGTCATTAGGTGACAGATTGCCTCAAGATCTCTCTGTGTGTTTGTGTGTACGATAATTTTTTTCATTGTGTTCGTCGCATGATGTTCCGCGATATATTCCGTGTCAATGATTTACGTAATGGCCTTTTGGAAACAATGTCAGAGCGTTTTGGTCCAAGGATCAACCGAAATTGTCTTCCACGACGAACAAAGCTGTTGTGTGCAGGGTAATCATGTCACGTATATTCCTCAGCACGGGAATAGAAATAATAAGGGGTGATCCTGAATTTTTTACAAAGCAGAATTAATAACACACAACTTTCTCTAAAGCTTCTTTTAAAAGAAAAATAAGAAAAAAACGGAATTCTCAAGGCTTCAGAGACTTCGCGTCGTATCATCATCTTGGAATGTAACTATTTAAATCTGCTCGTGGACGTTGTGTTAAAATGTGAGAAAAATGTAATCAAGTTTTGCACGAAAATTGGCAATGACGCTGCAACAATTCTGTACACCCTCGTATATGACTAGTCCCATTTGACACGTGGCAGCCGACATGAAAAACATTACACATAATCGTCGGCATTCTTGCAGTGTCCAGCAATTTGAAACACGCAAAAATTCTCAAATTATATTAATTTCGACGAACCGCTGTTTTGAGGCGGACCAGCAAGAAACGAGTGCCAGAGTGACACATGGTGCCAAAAATTGCATATCCCATCATTATCTTCATTTTTGGTAGGAGAGAAGAATCAAATTGTGGGTAATCTTGGTAATCTCATATGCGGGAGTGTATTATAATATGAAGATATCAAATGCCTGGCTATTATCACTAACATCAACAACGAGTAGTTATAAAATACCTGCTATTTTGTCCACAGGAAACTTTTGAGATATCCCTTCAGGAAACTCGTACGTGAGTAAACATGTATATATATGTAATAAATACATAGCGGAACTATATATTATGGAGTGTTCTGCACATGACGTCACTGAGTTGATCACAAAGAAATTTCAACATCTGTGATCTATCACTAACATCATAACAGGATAGAACAGAATAGAAATATTCATTTACTATTTTATGTACATATATGGCACATTTATAGCAGGTCGAGACATTTATGCATGTAAATTTGTGAATGACAAACAATTTTCGTTACATTAAATTACAATCACATTACAAGTACATATTTTCAAATCATGTGAGATATATTCCTTGTGAGAAATCAGCACTTAGGTATTCCTCAATGGAGTAGAATCCGTAACTCAACAATATATTTTCGATGGATGTTTTAAATTGGTCATATTTCATTATTTTGATATTTTCTGGCATTTTATAGTAAAGTCGAAGATTGCGACGGTTTCGTGCAGTTACTTCTGAGCGATATCTATTAGGATTCAACAGGAGATTGTTACTTCTTGTATTGTACTGATGATGCTCATTATGAGCAGTGAAAGTTGCTGAGTGTTTGTGAATTGTAGCAGGGTCATTATTTTCAGATCAACAAATATTAGTTCACATGGGTCTCTAGAACGTGCACCTGCAATAACTCCAACTATGCCTTTCTTCTGCATAATAAAAACACCACCGATCGAAAATCGAAACTAATACCTGCAACAATATTACCTATAACTACCTAATTTTTCAGTAACGAATGCATATACACATATATTCAAAAAAGTCAATGTTAATATTGTTAATTGAAATAATTTTCGAAGTCTTTCATACAAGATTATCAATATAACTGAAACAGTTGCAATATACACTGAACTATGCGCTTTTTCTCAGAGGTTGATACCCTAGACAACATCATATCTTAATTCAGATTATATTGAAAAGGAAATCGAATGACTTAAGAAGGTAATTGCTGCTAGTGAGCTTGTCGTTCAAGAGATCATCGACAAAAATATCCAAAAACCCCACATTATAATCATTGATTCTCATTATCATATTTTTGAATAAAGTGTTGCGACGCCTATAAGATAAATTCGAAAAATTTAATCATTCACGGGCCTCATATTGTAATAATAAAAACTTATAGGTATTCATATAATGACACTTTGGTTGATAAAAGTTTAATAACTTTGGACAGACACGCATTTTGTATTAGGTAATATCTGGAAAGGCCAAAATCTTCGTATTTCTTTGTGCTCTCATCATCATATTCAGATATGTGATGAAAATGGCTCTTTACCGAATGGGATTCCTGATAATGAATGCTTAATAATTATAGCGACGAATCTCATGAATGATAGATCTAAAGACCACACTGGATAATGGCAAATTAATATTTAATGTAGTGAAGGCGCTGCGGGATTAAACTATCCAATCACGCGAGACAATCAATGTTGCCAACCTTGCAATTAAAGATTTATCGCTAAACCTCCACATATCAGTGGAATATTGAGAACCCATCACTCGCTTTGATTTCTTATTTCTTTCTATGTCAGGAAATTCACTTTGTGGTAGAAATTAAACGGGGAGAGTGTTTTTTGCTTAGTACGAAGTCTTGAATTTTTAAATTTTGATTGGCATCAGTTTTTTCTGACAAATGGATAGAATGTCGGAAGCAGTCAGTTCGGAGACATGTAATACAAAAAATTGAAAGATGATGGCTAGTCATGTGATAGAATGAAATGAAATTTTGAAATATATTTTCTCTGTTTCGGCACTTTGATATTAATAGCTTATTAGTCTATTAGTGTATTATAATTTTCGACCTCAGTTGACAGTAACAACGAAACAATGATAGTTCATTGATAGTTCCCAAACTATGACATTACTAGAAATAATCACAGAATAAATATCAACGGAATCTGCTCATATTGTTCATCAATAGTACCTATATCTTCTTCAGATTTCGAGAGAAATGTCAGAAATGGTGCATTCTGGTGGAAATGGTGGTGAAATCTCCAGCAATCATCGAAATTCAAGGAATATTATGTAACGAATTCAGGCGCTGTCCCTCGAAATACTTATAAGAAGGTTTATTTCACAACAATGTTGAGAATCTTTCAAATTCACTGAACTTTCCGCTATATTGTGTGAAGTTTCTGTCAACTGTCAGAGAAACGAATCATTTCTGCCAGTCTAATTATTTCGCCGGAAATTCCCAAAATGATAATTGGATTTTGTTATGAAAATATGTCGGTATACAATAATAACGAAATAACCTAACATTCGTTACAGAAGGCAATCCAAGCATCACTCGTTCATTTCAGACTCGTGCTAGAATATGTTGCCTTCTGTAACTCTGTAGCTATTTTGGCTCTATTCGATCGATTCATATTTTTTTTTCGCAACATATCTACTAAATCGCTAATAACTACTAATGAATATGTTTCTAATTGCAAGTTCCTATATAAAGTTTCAATAAGTACTTTACGAAATTGAATATAGTCATTGATGTGTATATGTCTTAGTATTGGGTTATGAATCAATAAACAAGGTAGGGCATTGTATTTTCAACGCCCTATCAGGTAAACATCTATTGGAATACTGATAAATTGAACATGAATAATGAAATTATCAACCAACCGAGGCGATGCATCTGCCAGCGCGGAATTGTGACAATATAGGAATCAATATTCACCAATACAGTATATGAATAGAAAGGTAGTGACTTAAATTAGTACTCCACCAGAAAAGTAGTTTTAATGTCGCAGATACGAATCGGTGTGATTTATCTAATTTTTGTTGCTCCTATCATGCGTCGACCATTCTCGAAAGTCTTCAAGGAAGTACTTTCAATCGAATTGATATTTAAATTCCCTAGCTATTTACAAAGATCATGTATAGGTACATTCATAAGCTTTAATGACTGAGATTCAACAAGACAAGACCCTGGCGAAAAAAAAAAATGGGAGTCAAATGACAGAAAAGAATATTGGGATTGCTTGATTGCAATTGAAACATGTGTTGAAAGATATTCGGTCACTTCCCAACAGACAAAATTACAATAAATTTCTTGACTGATGGCAACTCATAGGAACCTATATCCTTACAAGACTATAAGTTGATATAATTCGAGATCCCAGATGGTGAGAATCCGAAAATTCACTACACCTTGTACATTATCAGTTATTAATGAACATCTGTCTCAAAAACAAAGACCACGAACCAATGACAAACTACCAAGCCTCATTATCGTTTCGTGTTGCACAATTTCGGAAAGGAATCGAACGGAACGGTATACTTAATAACACACTCTGTGCAAGCAGAAAAAACTAGAAAAAGTCTACTTCTCTCGAATGTATCACTGCACCGGCACAATAGTCCTCAAAATGATTATAATTACCGCTTGAAGATCGGCGAACGCCCGCCTATGGCGCCCGACAGAGGCGTAGAGAGTCAAATTTGCTAAGGGAAGTCACATTATGAATTTCTCATGATAATCAATCAATCAAACAATCACAATGATAGAATAATAATGATTAAATTCTAGTTGACATTTTGGAATATTTTGAAGAAACACATCAAACTGATTCGATCGTAGGAAACATATTATGTGCAAAACATGTGCAAGTATTTGATGCACTTAGCGGAGCTGTAAATCAACACACACACGCACAACATGCGGCGTGCAAAAAATATACACTTTATGCACTAGATACACAAACAACTATTGCAAGATTTTTGAAGCATGGAGTCGGTAACTCACTTTGAAATTTCGAGACGAACTTTTGGATTATCGAATATTTTGTTTGTTGAATTGTTATTTTTCTGTGATGAGAACTTACCACTGACTGACTTTTACTCTATTGATATGATCGGTTTGATCCAGGTTCGGGGTTCAGGCTGGGAGTTATGATAACCAATTACCAATCTCCACTTATTAGGGGTTCCACCCTAGATTGTATCCCTCCAACTTATCAGCCCAGCTCATGAGGTAATGTGATGATTGATTGAGACAGTTGGATAGACAACCCAACGGTACTTACGAGTAAATCCTCATATTCTCTGACCGTGTGTCACCCCTTGGGAACGTCCTGCAATCACTAACTCCAATTCATTTCCATCGCAAAAATCGGATGTGCTGATACAGCAGTCTCAGCAATTATTATGAATGTTAACATTACTTGACACGATGTAAATTGGATACTTCCTGATATTCCACCTGGTATTCCAGAAAATGTTTCGAAAATAAATTTGGATTTCATTGCTTCTCTCCAATAATGTGACACTTGAATAGGTACTCCCTCTTCTCATATCATTCCGAATTTTGGAGCATAGACTTGTTTTCACGACATGCTATATAAACCAAAAAGTGTATGTAGTAAATGCATCATCATATATATATACATATATAAATCATATATAAATGTTTGTTGAACACTTCGATGGAATATTCATTCTGAAAGAGTGAATCGCACGAATTCATTTTATTAGAATGAACTCTTGGAGCACTCCTGGTGTTTCTCGTCGTACTCTAAGAAACTCTGCGCTATAAGAGCGTCTAATTTGTAAGATAACATACTATTTATTTTCTACTAAACGGTCGGTTCTCTCAAGAAAATAATTTTCTTTCTTTAAAAAGAGACTAGGTCAGAGAATGTCTCGACAGTACTTCCGTGTGTACAACCAAATTCAGGTAATCTGATTGGATGTGTGGAAAGTCTCGTTCTGAGAATGATGATCACTCATATTTGCTTTAGTAATGGCAGAGCACAAAATACAATATGACCTATCAATGTAAAATGCAGTCTAGACACCATTTAAACGAAATATTCTATTTGATTATCAACTTGCCACCTATATTTCACTCGTTTATATATATGTATATATAATACCTCCGGTCAGTTTGCTATCCACACTTATGATTTCCTCTGCCTTCCTATCTGACTATAACAATGTTCCTCTCATCAATCAACTTGGTTTCACCGAATCAAAACAATGTATGAATGTACGATGATAGATTAAAGTCAAAATATCAATAACTTCCAGTAAATACAGTAGCTACACGATAGAGTCAAATCATATGCGTCTGATGTATGCACCACGAACGTTTTGATAACTGAGTATAACGCACTTGGTAGGTACATAAGAACTATTGAAAAAACATGATTTCCATGGTCAATGACGATTTATGATAGCCGATGAAGATCGATAACGAAGATAATTTTCAAACCGAGAAAACCTCTGTCTCTCCGCCATTGTCTTGGACCGTCATAGTAGGGACGCAGTCAATGGGCTTGAGTGGAGAGATGCCCTTTTTCGATTCGGATGGTTTTGAATGAAGTCAAATTGGCTCAAGGGACACACTTTATACCTCATCATTAAATTTCATTGTGAGTGTACGTGTGTGTGGACTCTAGTCGGGCAAACGACGTTTTAATATTAGGGCACGTTTCTGCGGCCCCATCAATCGGAAAGATTAGGCGCCATTCGTTTGAGAGATTATGGATCACTGATCTAAGCAGTAAATACAAGGTGAGGTCTAAATGTGGTAAGATCCAGTGCTTTTCTTACTAAAAAATATCGACTTACAGTGTGAGTTGATCAGAAACATTCAAAGTGGAAACATATTTTTGTTTCCAATTTGTTAACAGTTCTCTTAATTCTATATATATATATATATATATATATATATATATGATAGTATTCTGTAGTAATTGGTGAAAGCATGAATGATACTGACAAAGAACATATTATGAGCAAACTCTGAATGACTGATTTGGCTTTGTTGGGTTGAAACAGATCTGTATTTGTCCTGCCTGACGAGTTGAAAACTCACTTACACAGTAGAAAATCGACGGGATATTTGACACCAAAATGACACCCGGCGGTGTCTATATCCATACACACCATTTTTGTGTCGATTTAACGACGTTGGTGCAGTGTTCAATTGACACTGTGATGGTGAATATATTTCACACCGGTAGTTGTTGATATTCGTCTGCGATGGTGTCAATTTGACTTCCGAGAGGTGTAAAACACTGTATAAAGAATGTGTTCTTTGTTTCATATATCATTTTATGTGTCAGAATAATTTTGAGGTATCTGTATCCAGTTGCAGTATTGTGAGAAAAAAACATGGAGATTATAAATAAGTATTTATTCTCCAATGATAAACAACGAAAAACATTCCATCTGACAGATACAAATTCAAATATACAAATTCAAATGAAAGTCAAAACATAAATAACACTTCTTACAACAGTAGAAAATACTATCGGAACAGAACATAAATAAAATATTACGTTTTACATCGGAAAGATGTACAAAAATAAAAGATGAGCTTTTTCAATAACATCGATATTATAACATTATACTTATCACACTGCACTATTGAATTGATTTGAGGTAAAACAAACTAACCTGTCACCAGAGATATTGGCGATTCACCGACGACGGAAAATTCGAGTATAAATGGGAATCTAATTGGTAATTCAACAGGCTTGTACAGGTCTAGTTAGATAAGGACACGTACGATCTCCGACTTCAAAGGGCCTGTTGGAGGGACTGGATTCACTGTTAACCGGAACCACGAACGACGCGTTAATATGGCGTCTTAGTTTTTATTCGCTCTCTACGGTGTTGTTTCAACCACTTGCGGATTCAATGTTGAACACTAGCGGTGTCCAATATTGTAAATGTCTTTGGGCAGGTGTTAAACCATATAAAACGGAGTTTTTCAGACTGACCACTGTCAATGGTGTCACAGTTAACACCATTCGGTGAAAAATGTTTGTACTACTCTAAGGTGTAAAAATTTACACCGTCAAATTTTATACTGTGTATTCATCCAAGATCTGGTCTTGAGTTCTTGGTTTTGGATGTTAGTTTTCAATGTTGTAGGGGCCGTTCAATATTTATGTGAGAGTCCGGAGAGGAGGGGGGGGTTACAAAATCCCTCCCGGAAGGGTAGGCTCGAAGTTATTCTGACGTATTATTTTACAAGTCGAAATTTGCATTTTACATATGGGACTTATCTCGGGATCGGTTATTTCCTTTTTAATGTAGAATTATAAAGTATTCTCACGTTTTTCTGATTGCTATTCCTATAAAATATATTTCAAAAATATTTAATATTACAACAATTTGATAATTGCTTTCTCTCTCTTCTAGTTTTGAAATTATTTATGCATTTTCATTGTATTTTGTGTACGTATTTCTGTAAGTAAATATGATTTGTATATGGCAACATCGTTGATGAATCAACAATGAATATAAAATTTGTAGTTGGAATTCCTACAAGATTCCCTTGTTCTACAACTGCAGAATTGCGAAAACATACACATTGCTGTTATTAAAGTAACAATGCACTGAATTCCTTGCTGATGAAGATTCACCACTTGCCCTTCTGAACTACAATCCAAAATAATAATGTCTGTTTCTTCATGAATATTTCGTCAATGAAACTATATCCTGGTAACCTGTTATCTACACTGAAAAATGTATGATTATTATAATGAATTGATCTATTAAATGTGGAGAAAAATATATGGAAATCACGATTTTTTTCTAATTATCACAGTCCGATGGAAACGTGAAATAAATTGGCTGAATCAGGCTACAGAAAGTGGTTTAATTGCAGCACAACGAATAATCATCATGTACGTATGATATGATTTATAACTGTCGTCTTTAAAAAGAATGCAGTCGCGTATGCAAATATGATTGACAAAATTAAAAGTTTCAATTTCAACGGTTGTTGAATGAACAAATTGGCGTAACTAACAGTGCGGTTTGGCTATTTCGATCATTCTAACGAACGAAAATTGGAGTTATTCCACAGTAGATCATGCACATCAAGTAATTATTTCTTTCATGTGTCCCATACCGTTCATATATTCACGAATAATTGAATTGCTTCTGTACTTTTCATCCACCGTTAACAGATGAAACTAACTCGGAATCAGTTTACTTCCCGATATTATGTATTTTGTGTATGTGTATTTTGATGAATATTTTCGAAAATATATCATACTGATGATACGTGGTTTAGAGTCTTGAAGAAACGATTATCCTTATGTATTTTTATAAATTGGAACCCGCAAAATATGCACTACTATATACGTGTATACAAGTAGTTCATACACGAACTCAATTCCAATGAGTGTTCGATATGGCAATTCTCTGACATTCGACATTCTGTGGAGATTTAGTAATATTAAATATTATTTTGCTATTTTCAATTCATTGCACATTCGCACTTTTGAACATGAAATGATTTTGGTATCTTCAAAACTCTCAACTACCGATCACGAGTAAGAAATATTTTTGGATCCGAAAAAACAAATCAAAAAATATATCCTTCACATTCCTATTTATCGAAAAATCTTTCTAATGCATACTATCGGTACTTTCTATTGACATTGAATATTAAACCTCGCGAATAATACTTTGCACTTGGGATGATGTACGACTTTTTTGCAAGTTATCGAAATTTACGAAACAATATGTGAAAATACACAACGAAACAGAACAATGTTGAAAGCTCTGTTTTCATAGGTGGTCGTATAGGCAACATTTATTAACCAACCAAGTTTCATCATCAAGAGTTGAGAAAAGTTGAGTGTCGACTGTTGAACTCACTATGGAGGTGATAAAGTGCTTGAGATTGTCATTGAATAATTGAGTTTCATAATAAACTTTATCAAATGAGGCTATTCCAATCTATCATGACATTGTCTCACCTATATCACATCATGCCCTCTCACGACATTGTCCCATTTTTCCGCCGCTGAACAGAAACCAATCCACAATCTGATTTTTACTATATATATTGAACATTCACTATATGTTCGAAAATTGTTTCCTCATTTTTTCTTCGAGAAAATACTCAAGTTCCATCACGACAAATTCTTACTTTACTCTATTGATATGTTTATGTTTTCACATATCTTTGATAACTCAGTAATATCTTGTAATATTCACCAATCGCTGTGAAGGCTAGGGGACCGTATTTTATTCACCAAAAAAGCGTTGCTGATCGACCAATGAGAAATTCCGTACAAGGCAACGGATACTGTCCAGTCATGCCTTGCGATGGTATCGAAGTGTGCGTCGAAACAATTACATTCATCCAATCAATCACTGATCACAATTTCGATAAAGACGAAATTGAGTGTTCCAGTCGAGCCGTCGAACGCTCCGGCTGCTCCGGTGTATAATTTTCTCCCTGGTGTACGAAGGTGCACACACCCACCAAGAACGCGAAGGCTTCGGTCTGCAATTCAAAATGGTGGAAAAAATTGCGGCCGAGGAAAAGTCGATTTTTTGCTGTACCCACTATTGCAGATGATATTTTCGAGAGTGCTCGAACGAGGTGCTCGTTTTCGATAATTTATGACTACCATTCTGGTGCACTCTGAAGTTAGCTTCACGTCACCAATGCTGCTCGATAAATTACGAGAAGACTAGCTGATGTCCAATAATCAGAAGGCATATTTGAACTCAGAACTCCACATATTCCGCAGACATTTCCGTCCAAACGAACACTAGAAGTATCCTGAGTCCGAAAATGACACTGATCCGAAAATATGATACTTGAAATATGTAAAGGGCGAAGCCCTGAGTGTTGGCGATATTGATAATTGTTAATTCGTGGACTGACAGGCCAAACATTCTTGAATTTCGAACTTTGACTTTGGCTCTTATGTAAGCATATCAGTGATCAACAAATATCGTCAAAGTGAGATAAGATGATTCATTTCCTGAAGACACACAATAGAAATATATATGATGATTCAATTTTTGAGGTGCACTCTGTTGAGTGAGTAACAAATGAAACCTATTTGTCTGACTAACATATACATAACCTAACTTAATTAGGAGCGTTCCTTCGTATGATACTATGACAGGATGTGTCAGTCATAAGATTGGGGCTGTGAATATAAACTAGTGTCTCTACTCTCTATACCCAGCACTTATAGGAAAAGTTGTAGACTTGCCCCTACTTGATTATGTTGAATCTTAATACCATACTAAGGCTTCCCAATATCAAAACTCTGGAAAATACGATTTGAATTCGACTTCAACAAAAATGCAAGATTTGAACCATTACTGTCAGATATCCATCATTACATCATTGATGTAATAAACTTTTATTACATCAATATTATATCGGTTGAGGCGGATTTGACTTTACAGGATCGTATTGCCATCTCTACTCAAGCGGTGCGGCCTTAGTAAGGTTGTTTGACAGGTCTACATGTTTTGAAAAGAAACATTTGAAGAGTTGTTTCACCATTCTATATCCACCTTGGATTAGGTTCATTGAATAAGGACAAGTATATATATCTTCAAGCATCGACTTCATGGGTACTGAGCTGAAGTCAAAGTATGAATGCAGTAAATCATGGAAGCGTTGAGCACATTTATCGAACGATAAAACTTCTGATGAATTTACTAAATCAAATGTTACATGTCACAGATGTGGTGGTGAGCAATCTGGCTACGAACTGCAAGAGGAATGAGAATGCAGACGATGCGAGGATAGAGTGGAGTGTCGAAATTAAATTCGAACCGTTAGATGGATTTTGGAAGGATAACAGGAAGATAAGGAAAATTTCATCGATTGAAAATGTTACGACCAAAGATAGTGAGTTCGAGGATTATTTCATATACTCTTCGAAAATCAGTCGAGTGAAACATAATATCCTGATGATGAGTCAGAATCTGCAAAATCTGAATGCAGGCGTACTCTAGAGCCACAAAAGAATTTTCCCGAATGTCCATGAGCAGCCGTAGAAACCATCAACTTAGCTAGACTTAGAATAGATAAGAAAACTTCCACATTTGAATGATTTTCAACGCAGTTTTCAAGTCTATAGAATTGTTTTCATATTACCGATTAAATTGTAAGGAGGAAGAGTGTTATATATAGGTTTTATGATATAAACTGACTTGAGGGGTGAATAAGAAATGATGAATATGATGAACATGTTTGAAGTTGTAGAATTTTCACAATTTGCATTATTCTGTTCAATACCTCAGATATACAACACCTACTGACATCAAACTATATAAAGAATTCTACTGAGTGAATGTATAGTTGTTAGTGAGTTAATGTTCGGAGTGGAATTATCCTTTGAAAATTTCATAAATATTTACTGCAGCTAATATCAGAGAAGAAACTGAAGAACTTGGTGACTTCTACTCTATCCGTTGATTCGATATGCAAATAACAGCAGAAAATCACTTACTCTTTAGTGTTTCTGCCGAGTATGCGGCTAAACGAAAGAGAAAGGGATAACACTCACACATCAGGCGCGCACAATCCTCATTACAGTCCCTTTTGCGAGTGTCAGAGTCAAGACAATTCATCAATTTACTTGCTTTTGAAGTGATGTCAGTACCTGTGATATTGATTTTCAAATCAAGGCTTGATATTTGCAGGTTCATATCACTAAACGCATGAATTATGGTATGGTTATGGTTCATTCACCTATATGTATTTGTCGTAATTATCCTGAGTACAAAAAGTTCCTCATAGGTTTTTGGGGAATATGTTGAATAAGGAACAAATCTATGAAATTGATAAATCATAAATCTATGTTACAGAATCATCTGTAGTTGTCAACAAGCTGATCCGATGTTATTACGAGTTTTAATTCTCATTCATTAGGTATCAATACCCGACTAAAAACAAGCCTCCTAGATATTTAGTCGTACTTTCCAGTCTAAACGGATGCATTAAGGCGACGCAACGTATCATTACTGCAATATCCTCAACTTTTATGTAGAATCCGATGGAATTAAAATTAATGCATAAAAATGCAGTAGCCCCGCCTACCCGGACTCATACCGGCCAATGGGAATTTCGTTCAAAGGCACAGATTATCAGCCGCGCTCAGACGGCTATTATTATAGGTTAGGATCGGTGTATAAATATGTATGATCTCCGAAGAACACGCTATTCCAAACGGCTTATACATATAGATATACTTGTAGGGTTGAGCTCCCAATATATTCCGAAACAGACGAGCAAATTATAGTTCATTCAAACTGTAGAACATTCCTGGGGATGACTGCATAAATGACATTCGAAACGTGGGATATCGTCACATTGTCCACAGTTTTCCTATCATATAATGCTACTGCGGCATACGGATCATGGTGGAATCTGAACCACTTCTACTGGACCTAAATTTATCGCTAGCGGGATCGGACCAACCGCATGTGGACTGAAAACTGAAATCAAGAGGATCGGATTCCAAATCATCGATACTCCATTTTTTTGCCATTTCCTCTACCTCCCGTCAAATAATCAATGTGTATGAATTGTCCCTTCCAGAACAGAAAAACATACTGACTGCGACTGGATATACCATCCCATATTATGTATGTATAGTTGATTCATTCATGAATTCTATATAGTGTTACTAACTATAGTCACTATCAGAAAATACGACCATATAATTTGGTCATCTTCCACTATCTTTATCAGTCTGCGCAACAAGTTTTAGTTTTCACCAACGATTTCATGCAAGTGAGAAAATCCTCACAAGGCACCAACAAAATAGTCAATGGATTTGATAAAAGCTCAACATTAATTTTGATATATTGGAAATCAAATCAATGAATACGAAAACAATGTGCAAGACAATAATCGTCAATCAAGATTCTGAATTGAATCATCACAATGAATTGAACATACTATAACCATTGTCTATTCGTTATAAAGAGTTGGGATGGATTATGGAACCAAGTAAACCATTAAATATCTTCCAAGTAAATATCTTCCAAACGAGAAGAACGATGTTTATGAGAATCGGCAGGTAAGTGCAATGGAAAAAAATGCATCTGATGTACATTTTTTTAATAATGATATACTTCCGGTTTAACCGGAAATGCCATCAACTTCTTTAATTGAAATGGGACACCCTATATATTTTTACTGATGTCGAAAGAGCTTGTTATTATCAATTCATACATACTGTGTTTAGTGTAAGAAAATTTCTGAAAACGAAGAATATAGCACTATAATCAACCTCCTTTGACTTTTTTGCATTAGAACGAACAAATTGACGTTGTTTGTATGCATAGTAATGAATAAACGAGTACTCTTTTGTTCTCTAAGTGTCAAATTCTAATTGACGGAAATAAATTTTACAATCACCATAACCGTTCATTAATCATTAAAATTTCAATAACGCTTTTTTTCACTTGATTCAACCCATTCTAAATTGTACAATTTGTGAATTGTACGTTTATTCATTACTATGCATACAAAAAACCTCAATTAGTTTATCTGAATAGTTTTTTGCTCTAATGCAAAAAACTCGAAGGAGGTTGGTTAAAATGCTATATTGCTCGTTTTCAAATTCTTTTCACTAATAACGAGCTATTTCAAAATCTGTAAAAATATATAGGGTGTCCCATTTGAATTGAAGAAGTTGATGGTATTTCCGGTTGAACCGGAAGTATATTATTAACAAAAATTATACCTCAGATGCATTTCGATTCATTGCACTGACCTGCAAATTTTGATAAATATCGTTCTTTTCGTTCAAAAGATATTTTCTTGGTTCCATAGTTCAACCCAATCCTGTATGATCAATGCTATATAATCTATATGTAGTAGAGAAAAGTCTGCCAATTCCAATTCGTAACAGAGGTTAACAATCGATGAAAGTCCTGGTGTCATAAGGCACAGAACTGTGAATTGTCATGTATAAATAATAAGAGGAGTTTTTCAAACTTAGATTGTCGAATTCTATTTCGTAATGGTGCATTGATATAGTGCGTAGAAAAAAAGCTATGTCAAATATGGAAGAACAGAGAGTCTTCTCAGGAATCTGAATTTTTCCTTGGTATATAGACGAACAAAAAGGAGAATTTTATCTGATACGTCGACTTTAATGGAAAGATGGATATTATGCTGGAAAACTCATTTTTTATCGAAATTATACGCGTTTTACGGCAAACGAGAATTTACCTTGCTTGGCTCCCTCGTTATTATTTTTAAGTACCTATGTATATATGGCGCTATTTCAACATCATGCTTATATCGTTTCTTATTATAATTCGCCAACTTCGTTCGCAGAGAAACAAGGTTTTTTGATTAATCAATTAATATTTATGAGGGCAAATTACGTGCGCTAAGAGTTTTGTTCAAGTATTTCCTCTCATGGAAGTATGGTCGATTTATTTCACTGAAAAAACAGGGAAGGTACATGAGGTACATTATTTCTATGTGCCGATCAATATTGATATAATACCTCTTACGCAATATAGTGATTGTATTATCCATATGCCGATCGAGATATTGATTCAGGGAAGTAAGATTCATGGTTTCAGATATTCATCACGAAATCGCATTATCTTGCAATATCAAATGCTGAACATCTCCTCAGATCATAACAAGGCAACCCTATAAAAATTTTGATATATGAGCAAGTATATGGATTTGGAATTTTCACTATTCACATTTGACATCCACTATTCTTGAAGAACTCAGTTAAAATGCTGAAATGATCAACCCAGTATCTCAGTTATTTCAAATGATGAAAAGATTTTCATCATTTCTCAGTTCTAAATGAGAAGTGTCTGCAGAAGACAAAGCATGTTCCAGAAGAAGCTTTGCCAATTTTCCCAATGTGGAACAGATTTGTTCCACAAACTTCCAGAAATTCAAGTAGATATTGATATTTATTTGAGCTTCAAGATTTCGAGAAAAAAATTGTTACCTTATCATCAAGGAATTTCTCTATTAGGTATCAGAAAGTTGAATTCCAAAAGCATTGACATTTTGGTGCAGATCATTCTGATGCAGATTTATTTTCATTTTCAGCAAAACATCTGACTTCGGCCATCATTTGAGATTCAATAACCATAATTTCAGTCCAAATAGAAATTCAAAAATTCTACAGGAGGTCAGCTCCAAGAATTACAATAGATTAAATTTCCTTGAAGATTTACACATCAGCAATGAAATGCTCAACAATAACCTTCATCTCAATTCCCAAGTCAATCTGAATAGAAGTTACATCCCTCTACATAGACGTTTGAATTCAATTAATTGCATTGAAAATGTTCACGCTTCTGTTTAATTTTGTATTCTCCAAAAAAACATTGAACTCCTATCTCTCTGTGATGATAATACTTGTAACCATATTGCAGTTTGTTATCCCTTTCTACAATTCTTCATAACACTGAGAACATTAGTCAATTTCAAGTTGGTTTTTTTTGATTGATACTATACACCAGGGCTCTGTTAGTCACCGGCTCAAGGATTTTGAGTAGAGTTCTCATAAGACTTCCACTCATACCTCCTGATGTCCTCTGACTGGTGACTTGCAGAATTCTGTATATCAAGTTTCTACAGAAAAACACTCTTGAGGGTCTCCATTTATCCATCGATCGATTTTTACATTGAAAAAAAAATACATTCTCATTGTTTCACAAAACACAAACTCACAAATATTTCAGTGAGTTCTCTCTTGCCTGGATGTAATCGATTTCTTTAGAACGGAAAGTTCTCATTAGACTCCTTCCGTGATATTGTTTTAGATTACATTGGTTCAGGGAATAGAGCATCACTAATTATAATCATGATCATGATTGGGCTTTATTGGCATACTGTGACGTACTTCTGATGACAGTACAGGTTCTCATTAGACCGAACATCATCGGATTTGCTTTTCAGATGCCTTGGATATCTACATCATGATTTCACTGTTCTGAGATCTGACTTCAAAATTCATTTCACTTGTCAGTTGAGTCTGTCTAAAATTTTTTTCAATATATTTGTCTGGATTTTTGATGTCTTTTATGATTCTTGTACACTTGACGAGTAAGTAACCTAACTTTTCAACATTTTGATTCTCAATTTTTCAATTCAATTTCCAAATTCATTTACTCACTTGCAGGTACGCACTGATGATGAACTAACGGTCGAAAGCGGTTTGCTACAATTATTAACAAAAAAATTCATGCACGAAATTTCTCTCATCGATTATACCGAAGAGTGCACACAGCTAGAATCTCCACTCATTGAATTTGTCGCAGCAGAAGGAAATAGATTGTAGGAATATTATTTATTTGCGGAAAATATATTTGGATAATCAGAGAAAGAGATTGTAGATTCAACTTTCAATGCAGCAGCGAACCACCGGCCTCGACACTCAATCTAATAACTTTGCTGCCTATTTGAACAAATAACTATCACACTTGTTGCTTGCCATGATTCTAGTCAGCTTGAATGAAGTTCCATCAGAAAATAATTGGCTTACAGCTAGCGTTAGAGCTGATACGGTCACGAGCAATTATAATCAACATTGAATGTGTTTCTCCAGGCTGCCGATGGAGAGTTTGTTGATGAAGTTTGACAGAAAAAGGAATATACTTTGGGTATGCACAAGAGGAAACACCATTATAAACCTACAAAACTTCACCAGCGTCAACCCATCGATTGAAAATACAAAACAATGTTCGGATGAAAAATGAGTCGTAAAATGGATCCTGAGGGCGCTAAGGGGACTCCTAAAGAATATTACCGAAACGCCATGTAGTAAAATGATGCAAGTTGGTGAAATAACTGAAACCAGGGTACGCCAAGTAGTATCTAAAAGAAGTATCTACACTGAACGAAAAAGGTACGTAAATACAATGAAAAAATATTTGAAACAAAGAAACGTGATCATTAAATCTCAACCAAAGTAGAGTTTCATTAATACAAAGTATGTTCGTTCATGACCTTGTGGCTGCAATCACTAATTGATGAACGTTCATTGGTATCACGAAAACCAATACCTTGCTATGAACAATGCATTCACTACTTTAATAAACACTATAATATCATTTCAATGAAATGAAAGATAGCTATGATAATATGCATCCATTGCGGTGATGAAATATTATTATTGTTTGAATAAATGCAATTACCGTTTCAAAGCACATTCAATCTCTATTTCAATACGTAAGTACGTTGATATTATGGAATTCTTACATTGTATCAATGAATTATTCCATCGATTTGATAAATATTTCTACACCATTCCGATGAATATGTTCGTTATTCCGATACCTATTAGTACGTTGTTTGAATGAACGTGTTCACTGGTTCCATAAATATTTCTTCCATGGTTCAATGAAATAATTACGTGGATTCGAAATGGAACGTACATTGTGTTGATTTATTTAAGGAATAACATCTCCCTAACTAAAAATAGTTAATTTTTCAAGTATTCTCTGAACATTATCTGGAATGATATATACAGGTTGATACATATTTTAGAGACATTATAATTATCTTAATGGAACACAGTGTATATATAATATTATAGTTGGTTTTGACCTTCATCATTAAGAATAAATCCATAATGACACTGATGGGGTCCGAAAAGAATATAGGTACAAATACTGAGAATATAATATAGCAAAGTAAGAAACACTTCCGAATGCCGAATGAGTGTAATGATGAAGAGGAAAAGTTGTTATAACTATTATAATTCCGAAAAAACAATCATAGATTGAGTGAAGACAGATTGAATTATTTTCTCGTGATCGTAAGATATAAATATCCATCAAATCGTGTAATATTCTGATATAATGAAACAATCACTGATCGAATTTGAAATAATTTCCATGAGTTGTTCGATACAAGAAACTAATTTGATTTTGCAATTATAGTTCACTCTGTATATCCTCAACTTTAGAAAATACTCCTCCGAAAATAGGAAGTATGTGTCCTATATATGTATTTTCTGAATAGTTTTGATGAGGGAATTATAATCATACAGAAGATGATCATAATAAGAACAATGAATGGTCAATGTTAGTCACAAGTGAATTGATTGAATGTACATCTAGTATTGCCTATAATAATAAGGGAAATAATTCGAATTGTTCTCCATATTGAAACGATTTATTAAAAGACTCATTCTACATAGGACTGTCATAGAAATAAACCTAAACATGAAACCGAATGATCATGTTAAATTAAATAGGTGCATTCAGAATTGTAGCTTGACAGTTCTCTTCATTTTCCTTCAGCGCTTCAGACAATATATGTACCTTTGGGAAAGAAAGGCTTCCTTTCATTTTATAGAAATGATGTTCAATGAAGGACCAAAACATCTCTGATTCAGCAGGAAAAGCAAGATTGAACAAATATATAATTTTGAAACATATATCTACTGCTCTAACTATATGGAAGAAGGTATATCTAATATTATCAAAATCAAAACACATATTTCGGTGGGAGTTGTCATGTCCTCACCTACACATATAATGAATGGCTGGATAGCACTTTTCTTCGACTTCGAAAATCTTAGGTGCTCCTCGACCTCCTGGTTACTCTTCCCAAAGTAAAGAAATGATTCCTGGGAGTCTTTTATGGTATATTTTATTATGTTGCTCTTTCCACCTATATCTTTTCTGATAGCCTTGTTGGTTGGTTGATTGCAAATGAAGCCCATCATTTTCACTTGATATGATCAAGTAACACGGTTTCTCACTTTGTTTCTCCGTCTCTATACTCTAGATTTTTACTGCGATATATAGAAAGAGATTCAATCTGAAAACTAACATCTCAATAATTATCATGCCTAATGATAAAAACATAATAACATACCTTCTGTGATGTGAAACAACAGTTGAATTCAAAATCAATGCTACACTTTCGGCACAGTTGAGCGACCTTTCGTTTGTGTTTCTGGACTAGAAATGACCTGAGCGGGGTGTGATGACTTCATCCTAAAAAAACTTTCCTAGCGAATTTTCTCCAGGCCAATAGGAATACTTCTTTTTGATGTAAGAGTTCATCAATATATTGCATGATACGAGCATTACAATGTACCGTTCATCAATCTATGTACGCGGATACATTGAAACAATAAACGCATTTCGTTAGGATCATGTACTGGGTGATTAGTTGAAAACGATAAGATACATTGTTTCTATGACATCATAAATGAATGTACGTCTACATCAAAACAATGAACGTATTTCTCCGAAACAATGTACCGATTATTCACTTAGGTACATGATGAGCATTATTCTTATGAACCGTTCATCAATGTATGTACGTTACATTGAAACAACGTTCGCAATTCATTATAATGATGTACTGGATAATTTGTCGAAAGCAATTCGATACATGGTGTATATGTTATTCATAAACTGTTCATCGATATATGTACGTGTAGATCAAACCAATGAACGCATTTCTTCAATACAATGCACCGAATAATTATCCACTATCGCTTACATGTATTCAATATTCACTTCTATGATTTGATCTGAACCTTACATTATTTCGACAATGAATGCGTGCATTGTAATGACAAATTAATTTGCTTGAAACAACGTACTTGCTCTCCCATATGTCATGCACAAATTCATTATCCTCATGAAATGAATTATAAACCGATGTATTCATACAATATATTGGAAACCTTGGTTATCACTAGAATGAATACAGTTACTTTTTTGAAACAATTGAACATCAAAGTAATGTTACACATTCATCAGTCGAAAATAGTGATGTTATTGGAAAAATTCATAAATACAATGCTGAAATCATTGAATTCATTTATGAAATGTATCGAAGGGATGGAAATATTCATTGAGTTACTGAATATTTTCGTCAGTACTTGATGAACGCAATTACATTATGATCATGAATGGGATACTCGAGTAATGATCGTTTGTTTGTTCATATCATGAAGATTACTTTCTTTCGATGTAAAGAATTATGATGAATGGTGTTCATTGTTTTCACACACGATAATTTTTTCAGTGTAAGGAACAGAGAGAAAAACATTTTTGAAATTTCGAGAATCTAAGCTTATGGGATGCTTTCGGAAATATTTCCACCTGTGCACTGTTGCCAACTCTAGTGCTACTAAGAGCAACTTTGAAATTTCATATGGAACATCCTACAACGGCCGTTGGATATGGGTTTATTTATGCACCGTACAATGTATATATCATGAAGTTCTACATAGAACTATCTCTCTCACTGTTTTTGACTAATATTTGATTTTCGACGGTAAAAACGGCATCATTATAACTTTTCTGGCCAATAACGACAGGAAGCTGCAATTTCTACAGTGGCTTTCTTGATTATAGGTTTTGTTCATGATTTTTGACGCATTTTAAATTAATATTATACAGAGCATGAAAAGAGGTGCGTCCAACTCCAGTACAAATAAACTAAAAAAATTCGGTTTTTTCAAACGGACAGCCATACACCCGTTCGCAAAATATAAGCGTTCAAATATTTTAGGAAATATAAGTTATCATTCACTAAAGTATATTTAGTTATTCGCAAAGGTCTGAAACATTTTGAATCCATCAAAACTTACATTCAACAGAAGAACAACAAAAATGACGACCATCTTCATTGTGTTTCCTCTTGAAGGTCCTACAGCTTTCCTAAGCATTCAGTACTGATATAGAAAATCATGTGAAGTATTGCTCATCCTTCATCGTGAGGAAGCTGATGCTGATGTTAATGATCACCAAATACCTTGAATCACAGTTTAATAACGTTTGGCGGTTTTGCTACCAAATTCCTGTTTCGATATCGTAATAAATAGGAAACATGAACATGCACACCTCATCGAAATTTTTCCATTCATCATTCATTCGTGGTGCAGATATTTTTCATAAAGTACCTCTCAGAAGTACTTCATTAGCTTTTGAATGAATTTCTGAATTCTGTTCATTGTGTACAAGAGAAAACATGGACCGATGATCCAAATATGTCCCCTGAAACTGATGAGAAGTCCTTGCAAATTCCAGTAATTTCCACATAATTTGGTGTTCTTCGCAGAGAACCTCAATTTCAGGGATTCCACCATAGCAATTTGCTTTTAGAATTCATTATAGACGTGACAGAACTTCGAGCATAGCATTATTATATCTTGTATATCAAAGTTGTATTATTATGTGCAGACGCAAATTATGAATTTTAATATTCATCTTTTGCAAAAACCACTCATTCCGTTGATACAGGACCGTACTCCATTGAATTTTGAATATACTAGTGCTCAATTTTGGCAGGAATTCGTCTGAAAATTACAGCAATATAGTTTTCTTCGGTAAAACGATTGGCTGGTACCTGATAAGGATCTTGGAAAATTGATGTCTGTGGACACTCAATTCAATTCAATTCACCCGGTGATGTCTGACTTCTGCCTTCCAAGAGAAATTTTGTGATCACTACTTATCTTCTGATGAATATTGTAAGTCTCATTAGATAATGTATGGGAATGACATGGTATATAGCCTGGAATTTGGCGAATATTACCACATGTATTAGGTCGTATGGCATTGTGATGAATATATTATCTATGTGATATTCATGTGGATTTATTTGAGTTTATGAACAAATTTCAAAGACTTTTCAAAGAAAAATTAATTTAACCTCGATTTCAACTACCATCTCATGAAAGTAACTATGCCACTATGACCTATTCATTCCTCTCATTCATATAAGCACCCTTCACAGGCTCAGAAAGAAATCTAAAAAAATATGTTTCTGCTTGAATTTCAAAATCGAAATCGCATTATGTATATTTTTTCTTTTCCATTTTGAAGCTCTTTTCGTTTTCCTATCGGTTTTATTACTATATTCATTATTATAGTTACTCTAATCATTGTACAATAAGGGTATGGGATCTAGGATTTTGTAAAAATATGCCAAACCTAGCTACATTTCTCCACTACATGCATTCCTGACGTGTTGCCGAATGATATGATGCTATGTAGGGGGGTTTTTTCCACCGTTGAGGCCTGTTGTCTTCGAGAAGCAGGGTATCAAAAGTTCCCAATCATAGATAATAGACATTCAATGAGTTTTTGAACAAATTATAATATTAATAATAATTAATTATAATAAATAAAATGATCCATTGCTTTTTTCACACGATTCAAGAGCGCATGGAGAGATAGTCTTCAAATTTATCTCTGGAATAAAGCAGAAAAATCATGTTACAAAAAAGTTATATTTTGTGAATTACTCATCTTGAGAAAATATTTTACTTTGAATATGAATTTTTTTATATTATCAGTTGAGTCGTCCCGTAGGAAGCCAATGGAATAATTAAACAAATTTGTCATATCAGAGATGAACATTTTGTTACTTCATGTGAACCTACCATAAAAAACTGTTCTCATCGATAACCGTTCCTCTGTCAAGAGTTCATTGAAGCTATTTTCTGACAGTAAACTCATCGTATTGAGTAGAAATAGATAATGTTAGTGAACTGTCGAGTAATAGAATTGTCTCATCCATTGTTTCATAATGGATGCCGGCCCTGGTGTCGATATCCTGTGAGTTTGAAAACAAGCGCACGTTTATTTCCGAAATTACCATAATTTTGCAAAATCGATTACAAAGGCGAGCGCAGTGTTTGATATCAAGTACTCAATTAACAAAAAATCATAAGGGTACACCGAGTAGGACTATGGCATTATATGCCGTTTAAACCTTTTTTGTTTTGGAACTCTATTCGAGAGATAATTGTGGTATTTTATAACATTTTTTCTGCTAATCTGATGTTTCTCAGACCGGAAATTTCGATGGAAAATTATAATATGGAACGTCGCCATTCAAAATAAAAATTTGTAACTTGCTAAGTGGGCTTGCAGATGAGGTGGGTGGGTTTGGTTTGGATGCATTGTGATTATCATAATTTTAAAGAACCTAATCTTATGATGGAATTTTCCTAATATATGCCAACAATATTCAAATATACTATAGACACAAGAAATTCAGAAGAGTTGTATGAATAATAATTATCTTAGCAAATTTTCAGGAACCATAATTTTATAACACTCACTTTTCATATATTTCAATTGTTGGAGTATCATACCTATACTCTGAGATTGAAAAAATATTTGCAGTAATACTATAATTTGTAAGAGGCAAGACATCATTTCAGATTTGTTCAAAAAGCAATCTTGCTACTAAAATGATTGAGATACTGAATACAAATATGTAATGAAATGATGATGATTTCTAAACCCTACAATGAATCAAATTTCAACTTGAAGTTGAAACTGCCGAACGAAATGAATTTGCCAAAAAAGTTAAATGGATATCTTTTCACGAAAATTATTTTGAAATTTGGCACGAACAATGGGACAAATTTGATTAGGAATCGAACAGCATCTGCATTAACGAGAAAAATATAATTTATGTTTCCCATCGTGATGTTTCTATGACGAACTATGTTACTATACCTGCATGGGTGAGTGAAATTATAAAATTTCGTTAGAATGTTTGATCAGCATAGAAATTCGAGTTGAAAGTCCAACATTTCGACACGATTTATCGCAAACGGTTTCGTTGATATTTAGCGAAAATCTTTCAGAAAAATCTCTAACTATGGTTTTAGATTTTATACCATAAATATATAATACCATATTGTTCACAGTAATGTTTTTTCCTATTTTTTTGATCTATAGAACAATTTCCGTACAGCCATTTTTTGAATACTAATATTATAAACTCACCCATAATAATCATCGATCGAATGATACAAATCATCTGAAGGCAATCAACAAACTACACAAAAATTGTATACTTACTTTGACATCAATTCGAAATTATTGTGAATTTTCAGGAGCCATCAAATATGCACTAAAATTACAGTTCACGAATGATGAAATTAGGAGAGTGGATAACAATTTGTGGAAAACAAATTTGATCAGTGAATTAGAAATTCATAAGTTCCTGCTTATAATAAAAATGGATCGTTCAATCATAAACGAGATGCTTCACTCGTTAAATTTCGTTTCCATCTTGTTAACATTAAAATGCAGGAAAACACAGGAATCATTGACCGAGAATTACTATTTTATCTCCAATAGGAATCTTCACCCTCAACTGAATCCAAACTGCACATTTTTTTAACAAACTTAACTTAAAAGCTACAAAGCCTGACAACGGTTATTAATAAAATTCATATCCTTATGAATTTTCCATACGATTCTCATCGCAATCTGGATATTTATATCGAGTAATAATACATTTTGTCTTTCGGTAACTTGCTATTATTGCTTCCAGTTATGAATCGTTCAGTGGATACAGTTGCGTACCATGGTGTTGAATAAGAGATTTTTTCCACTACTCACCTGAGAAATCACCATTATTAAAGGAATTCCTCTAATGAGAAGTAACACTTTTTCGACCTTGGTAAAAAATGATAAAGCAATTTATCATTCAATAATAAATTTGTAGTATACACACGTAGATACCGATGCCTTTGCAACCAATAAAACATTCATTAATAATCGAGACGTAAAAGGAATATAGATAAGACTGCGAAATTCACTACAGCCCAAAGTGATTAATTATCAATTCTGAAAATGTCCCAAATCATTCGTAAGCTGAGCTGTCACTGTCATGTGCTAATTAGAGATGAGCATCAACTGAGAGAATACCTATATGTTCGAAGTCTGATACGATTTATTACGTATATCAGTACGACGGAAGCGGTAGAGCATTTGCGATGTTCATGAGGTTTGGATATTTTGAATCATTTTGATGAACACTGTATTTTTAATCAGTATCGATATTCTGATTCCGATCCATTATACGTGTCCAAACGCATCCCTAGTATATGTTTTTTTTATCTGTTTAGGTTTTAGTAATATGCATGATGAATGGTATTTCTCCTTCAGTAGATGTTTAGTTGATGTTCAGTTTTTGGAAGAAATGAATCAATTGAACATCTTCATTTCAGTATTGCTCTACTTCAATATCATACACATTCCTACAAAAACCTAATTTCAATGTCCAAATTCTTTAGTACTGTATCACATCACAGTAGGAAATTTTAACACCAGATACATACCACTTTGGTGTGGAATCAACACAGCAGAAGCAGTGTGGGAATTGAATTCATTGCGGTGTTTACACCGATTGAATTTCATACTGTTACCATAATTCATTATGATTCCATAAAGCCTATGGACATATCATCCAATTCGATACGTTCGTTTTATTTTCTTGACTTGATATCATTCAACTGTCAGCCATCATATACCTTAGATATATGTCAATGGCCCCATTTCTGTTGACGCGCTAATATCACTTGTTTAACACCATAACAGAATTCAATTTGATATACATACACATTGAGTGATTCTTCTCATATGATCATATAGGATAAGATGAAATTTTTACTAAAGACAAATGCAACATAGAAGAAATAGTTTATGATACACGTTTTATGACACATATTTTGTCGCACTCGTTCTCTTGGAGCACTTCTCTCTTATACATACAACGACGTCTTATGAAACTTGTATCATATTTATCATAATACACTATTCGCCGTATGAAACGCCACTGGAAATATAAAATATAACCAGCGGAGCTTTGAAATTCGCGTGAATGGATACGTTGTACTCCCAAGTTATCATTAACATTTTTACAGAGAGTACAGAAAATACAAGCTGCGTTGAAGTAATGAGTCCTTAAAACTAACCTCACTTTATAATTATTTTATAAATTTGCATTGAGTCCTTCCTTATCTAGCTTCCATGGAATATAGGTATAGGTAGGTAGGTACAGGTATATGCGGTTTTGTCGAATAGAGTTTCGTGTTTTATTGAGCAGTGTGGGAAAAGATTTATAGAGAAAATAGGCGTTTGGCACGGCAGGTTACTGGCATCATTACTTGCCATTACTCAAAGAAGGGAGGGTGGCTCGAAAGTTTCCGAAAAAAAAAACAAAAAAGATAAAACTCAACTGAAGGAGTAATACTGACAGGTACTGAAATACACGGGAACTGACTTCATTCGATAATTTTATACTCACTACTCTTTAAACAATAAGATTACCTAAGAAACGAAAACAAATAGGTATGTACAATAAATCTTTGTTATTGTGATGCAGTGATATGAATCAATTATCAATGATCAAAGGTAGTTCAACTGGATTACAAAACGAGTACTTTTGACCTACTCATTCTCTCTGGCATTAAATTCACCACAGAACATGTCACTCACGGACGGTAATAGAATCCGAAAAAAATAAATAATAATTTTTATAATCCTTCATAATGATTTTATATTACTATGTTAATGATTGGCTTGCATGTGGTTTATTCCAACGGTAAATACCAGTGACTGCTCATACCCTCAGAACCTGGGTCAGCCAGGGTAGATTTTGCTCTAGTAAGTAAACTTATTTTTTTGTTCTTGTTCAACATGATGAAATTAACAGTTTCAACTAGAATGAAATGACTCAAGCAAAAATTATTTTGTCGAAAACGTAATGTCAACTCAAAAAATGAACATATGATTCTCATAATTCCCATGATGAAATTAACAGTTTCAGTTAGAATTAAATGACATGGTTCTCAAACAAAAAACCAAAATCTTGAAATCATACCTTCAACACAAAAATGTATTTTGTGTCAATAGCATTCAAATATTTCATCACCGCACTGTACTGCTGAAATGCAACACTGACTAATTATCCATTCACTCGTTTTTCTAAACAAACATATGCAAAAAAATATCTCACCCTTAGTGGACGATGCCTTAGATTCGGTTGTCGACTACGGCTGGCCGTCCCTTGTCCGAATTCATTCATGAGGTGCGAAATAATATATACTATAATAGATTTGCTTTGCAGCAGAACAGTTCTGGATGTATCTAAAATTATTGTCGCTCTCAACAGAGAGTTGGCAGTAAATCAACACGGATTTTAACGTTGTATGAACATTAAATTATGATTATCTGGAAAATCGAAAATTTGAATAGGTATGATGGAAAAATATTGGGATGCTTCTTAATAAACGTTGAATATTGTAATCAGTTTTGAAAAAATTTCTATTTTATCAAATAGTTCCGTTCAGCTGCCAACAAATCAGGTACTGCCCGGCCGTCCCTGACGGGTCGTCACTGGAAAATACACTTCATTTTATATTACATTCCATATATTATTTTTTTTATATTTCTCTGATATCCATATCGGCCGCTGCTACTATAGGGGTGTTAATCATGCTGAGTCAGCAAAGGTGAATCTGATGTTTCGTTCATGTATAATAGTGTTGACAGCTAGTGAAACGTGTGAGTGGATACTCCAGTTATCAGTAGCGTGTGCGAAGAAAATGAAAAATCCTGTAAAAAATATTGAGGGTTGCGTTTGCAGTTTGAGGGGATATCTAGAGGTTATATTTCGATATATTCTAATTTTTTATGTTATAGTGTAAGTATCTCATTTCAGCTCTTCAGAAGATGCCTAAAAATATTGTATAATGTCAATCTAATCTTCTTTCGGTGAAAAAAATTTCGCACAAAATTTTCATTTTCCAAAAATCAAGAATTTCGGAATGAAAAGATGTGTGCTAATCACTTGATGAATCGATTCGAAAAAAAAAGATCAAAGAGCCGAAGGTTAGTAATGAGCAGCATTATCTTCAATATTTTCTAAACCAGCATCCAGAAGCAGATGTTTCTTACTTCATCAAGAACGAATCCTGAAAATAGCCCCATAGTTGAATAAAAAGAGTTTCAGATATCATACACTTCCTGTTAGGCTCCAAGTGACGTATAGAGTGTATTGATGGAAGAATATTTGTACATACTGCAAGGGTTCTTCAAATATATTTTGAGCAATACCAGAATATTTCTATTTTCACTCCGACTTCATACTTCCTGCTCCTGAATATTGCCAATAGGAGGGAGAAACTTTTTAAAAAATAGATGCTTAATTATTTTTCTATTGCTGATTCATTCAGAAAATTCAATCTGAATTCTTTCAAGATAAAAATTTTGTTTGAACGTCGCCCAAAAGACTTCCAAGATTTCAAATCGAACTATTAGTTATATTACTAACAGTTTTGTTATGATTTGATATACATGAGATACAAATGAATATACGAATGCCTAGATAAGCCACCGTTGTGTTTTATACCTATTTTTGGAATTCAAACTTTATTCACTGAATTCCGACTTTTCTCTTGAAATTCTGATCTTTTTCTGTGCATTCCGACGTCATTCTTTAAAATCGAACCTTTCTGTCCTTTGAATTGAGATCAGTCTGAATTCAGAGACAAAATCCGAATTCAAAGAAAGAAATCAGAATTCACAGAAAAAAAATTGAATTCAGAGTACAATTTTTAATTTTGCAAATAATAATCTGCAAATGAACGGTGTCACATCGTCCGAGATATCGTCTCAACTTTTCTTCGAAAATTTCACTATGATTTGTAATTATGTAGTATAATACAAATGCGAATATAAGAGAGAAATTTCTCAAAGCGGTGCGTATACCGATCTAATTTGTTGAAATTGAGTTGTTATATGAGAAAGACATATTTTCACCAAATGAATATCTACTCCACCGATCACTATTTTTACGAGAGAATGAACATTTGATATGGAAATCAGTGTCCAATTAGAAACGCAAGCTTCTGAAAACTTTTTCGTCTAGACCTAACCAAAATGAACATTGTCATGTTATTTAATGGCGCCTCGACTCAATAATTATATCCCAAATTATACGGAAACCACGAAAAATAAAAGAAACTAATAAAAATTTCACGGTACCTCTATCGGGCTCATGTTTATTAAAATCTAAAATATTTCCGAAGTATCTTCATTTGCATTCATTATCATACTTTTCGAGAATTTCTCGTTTCGAGGCCTGTTTTTATGGAGAAATCCACACTTTCCCTATTATTACTGACTGGCTTCTTGATCTCCGAGTCACTGTGTTTTTTCAAAAACGTATTAATTTGAATACACGATAGCTATCAATTATTGCTAAGCCCGCCTGAATAATATTATGTTTCGTAGGTACCCGGTAGTCGATTTTCAATAAAAAAATCATTTTATATACCATTAGGTTTCTTCGATTTGAATAAATTGAAATACAGAGTTAAGCGATGATAGATAGATAGATAGATTCTCGAATGAAACTAGAATCATCAAAAAAAAAATAAACCGCGTGACATTGGAAATGGTCAAGTATTTTTTCAAATTCATGAACAAGGTGAAAGAAATTTTTGGCCTATTTCTATTTGATGGTGAATGAACAAATCAAAGGATACAATTTCTCCATGTATTCTTGAATGGATGATGCTTCTTTTTTCTCAAGTTTTTTTTTTAAACTGTGTTTAAGAAATTGAATTTTTCGAGAGAGTTATTTCGCTCTATCAATACTTTCCAAACATTATGCATTGTTTTTGATGGAATGAAGTTTCTGACATTGAAACAAATAGAGCAATGAGAATTTTGTTGCCTGGACATGCACAATACATCACAATGACAACCGAGAAATCAATACTATTCAATGCGATCATTTTTATGAAGGAAATGAAAAACGGCGAGTTACTACATTATTCAAAACAAAAACTCAACCAAGAAGGAATGCGAAATATATTGTGTACTTAGTATATATATCGCCAGTAAAATTAAAAAGTTATCCGAGGAAATTCATAATATTTAATGAAAGTTGAACCAGCAAAAAAATGTCACTGCATGTATGTACACGAATCCACGCAATCACCCAGTGTGGCCAACTTCAACAAAAAAAACAATACTGACGCGTTCGACGCGTTCAAATATATACATATATAGTTGTTTGCCATCTTTGAGTGAGAATACTCACAGTCGATAGAAAAACGTATGCTACAGAAAATAATAATTTCCTATTGAACCACAAAAAAACAGTGTTGACATATTTCGGGCACAGACGACAAGACCCACCTATAATATTTAAAGATACAGAAAAACAATGACTCTGTTCTGGAAACGTGAAACTACTAGGAGTTATTTTTCACAGGCAATTATCGTGGACAGAGCATACGAACCAATTATGTAAGAAACTTCGAAGTGCCTGTTACAGCATCAAATACTTGAAAAATCATTGCAGCAAACACATTCTCATCACACTGTATTATGCCAATTTTCACTCCAACATGAGATATGGAATACTAAATCGGGGAAACAGTGCTAATGTAAACAGAGTTTTTATTTTACAAAAATACGTGATACGCATTATTGAGAATATTGATAAGCGGATTAGCTGCAGAGAACTTTTCAAAAAACTAAAAATCCTGACATTATTTAGCGTATATATTCTGGAGGTGTGTATATATTTCTATAATAATTATAAAAACATTACAATGTGCTTGCCAAAACATGATCATAACACTCGTTACCGCAATATGTTACAGCCAAATTCTCATTGCTCCGCACTTTACCAAAAAAGTTTTTATTTTATGGGGTGCAAATTATACAATAAATTAAATCCGGATATAAAGTCAGCACCAAATGTCAGAATATTCGAAAATAGACTGAAAGAATTCTTAATTGAAAAGTGCTGCTACTCACTAGATGAATTTTGATAATTTTTATGGATGCATGTGTGTGTATGTGTACTTATTTATTTATAGTATAGTATTTTCTATTATTTATTTGTTTTCTCTGACATAATACGTACTAGTCAAACTGTTTCGTCCAAAGTGTACTCCATTACATGGTTTTAGTTTTCCTTTTTCTGCGTTACTATGTAACAATTTTCATACTGTGTTATATCTCATAATTTTGGTATATGCATTCTGTGTTTTTTTGACATGTTTGTCCATTTATATTTCCTTGTGAATATGTAAAATGGTAAACGAATAAAGTATCTATCTATCTATCTATCTACAGAAATTAATCAGCTAGCAATGTTTATATTCTCATTAATCTTAGCACACTGAGTTTCATTGTCGAAATTTCGAAAAGTATAGGAAAACTGCGACCTCAGTTTGAGTGACCTCAAAATCCTTGCAATATGGCCGCCACCCTTGAACAGAGATATACTGCTAGAGTAACCAATCAAAATTATTGCGAAAATTTTCCATTCATCATGACATACGTATCGAGTATATACTTGTATGTCATACTCATAGTTTCTGACAGAGATAACAATACTCTTGTATGAACTGGACTGATGGCTAGAAGCGTTGATTGAAATAGACATCAGAAGAAGAAACTTTACCAAACTTTCGTGGTCTCGAATAGCTGACACATTTTTTTTTATTTAGCTTCAAGATTATGATTGGACGATGAAGGTTGATTGAACGTCTGGATGCACTAAAATTAGTGATCAACCAACGAAGACATTTTCATCTGTTCCGACAACTGTCAATCGAAGAATAAAAAATAATTCACGGCAGAGAACATGGACCTCCTCATTGGTCAATTTCAAAATCAGAAGGTGTCACCAGTTTGAATGGGTTTGTGGATTGTGCTGTAATTTGAATTCGAAAATAAAGCCTTTGAGTGAACTTTCAAGAACGAATGATGGCGTTGAATGATGTTTTTGTATGAGAATATTATTCCAAAGGTGTGATGGTTTCAGTTGAAAATTCGATAGATGTGTACACCCTCATTGTGCGTTGACGGAAGACAATTTCAGGCAATCTGTAAAAAATATAGCGATATTGGTAAGGTCTCGGCCTTGTCGATCCAAAAAAGATTTCACTGCTTCATATCGTTACATAAATTATAGATGGATGGTGCATTGCTGAAAATTTGAACTTATTTTTCATGCTATTTTTTCAATTTCATTTAACATTCATTAAACTCAGAAATAAGGACGATATTAGTTCAATATTGGCGACGCTTGATGGCAATACTGATTGAATCATTGAAACATTAGAATGGTTTGACCACACAATGGTTTGAACACATTGATTGCAGTGAGAAGAGTATCCGAAATGGTTCCGAAAGATGCGGTTGGATTCATTCATTTCGTATTGTTTTCTTCAGAGAGTGAGATTGATGGAATTAACTTAAGATCCAAAGGATACTTCGCTATACTTCGATACGAGTCTGCGTCTTATAATTACTGTAGCTCGTACAATCCACTTCCCAAACAAACACCATGTGGTTGAGTTAATGCAGTATATGCACTATTTTTTGCGAAGTCGATGTTGAAATTCAAATTGAATTGTCAATTTGAGTTTCAAGTAACAGCTGAATATTCAATCACCTTGCTTTGAAATTGCATGAAATTGATGATTGCTGCTTAATATTATTTCCACCGAGAAATCCAAGACTTTCTCTGCTTCAACAACTTGACCTCATAATTCCATGCTGAAAAAAAAAACACGCAACATTCACAAAATTAAGAATAATCATGCATCAGCAAATTTCACAATGTGAAAAAAACCTCAGTCTGTAGGGTTAGTTTCTGTTTGTAATATAGGAAGTGCAAAGATAGAAAGTAAACCTTCTCATATACTTATAGTGGCGTTTGTATTTTTCTTTCCGAATGATCATTTCATTCGTAGCTGTTCAATTATCTTCTCGAATGGCGAAGATAATAGGATTGGATAAATCCCCGGCGTTCATATCGTGGAGCTTGTTGCCACTAATTCTTTCTAATTGCTGAACCATGAAAGTTCACACAGTGTCCACACTTTGAGTATGACGGAGAATTCAAGATTTACATAGAAACCACTGTTCCTTCAATCAATCCATAATGTAATCATAGCTGTATGACCTCCCATGCATGCATTCAGGATTCCAATAGTATCAGGACAACACTATTATGCAAATGATCAATTTGTCATCAACTTGTTTCAGGAAGGGAGAGTCGGAACTGTTAACTATACACAATGGTAATTTTCTTGTCCAACTGATGATGATAGGAAGTGATGTTTTGTCGTCGGAAGACAGCGTGAGATTTCTTGGATTCATTTGTGTCATAATCAAGACAGTATAAATTCGAACCAGGCGTGAGAGATTCCGTGATTTCATATTCAAGACGTGCATCGGAGAAGTAGGACGCCATTGACCAATCCGGGTGGTTTTCTGGTATCGTTGGCAACAAGGTGAAAATATTGAGTTATCCGAGATGGGGTCATCGTACACATAGGTACAGTGAGGACGTAGATGTTTGCATAAATTCGATATTTTCCTAACGAACACACTCTGGAAAAATCCTGGGATCCGTCAATTTTTATTCTCGACTATATGGATAGTCCATGCGATGACGTCGAACTTTTTTTAACGTGAGTTGGTGTGAAAATTAAATAAATATCTCTAAAACAGGCATGTTTTGGCAAGTATTTGGCAACTGGCAATAAATTAACTCTGATATGAGTGCCAGAGCAAGAGGGAATTAAATGAAATGGCTCCCAAAGAACGAGCTTCATGAAGTGGTTAATAATTATCTACCAATTTTTTCTGTAGTTAACGAAAGCCAATTTTATATACTATTTGTCGGTTCGGACAGATTTATGATCTGCTCTCGAATGTCACTGCGCTTGGAACTCAACATTCAGAGACCTAAAAGAGAAATTCTCTATTTGTTAATGACGAACGTGTCTTGGAAGAAAATGGGAAGACAAATATATTCGATAAATATAAAAATTTCTACTCACCCTATTTTTGTGGCCGTTCCAAGAACGAATCTGCTCACGTTTTCAACACAGGAGAATAATATTTTCCTTCATTTCTTCATCAATAAATGAATAATTTCGCTGTTGGACTGTTAGACACTGAACAGTGTAAAGTTCTCTGACTCACAAAATTGTTGGGTACCTTGTGTTTCTCCATCAATTTACGTTGAATTTATCAATTTCATATTCAATTTTGAGAAGTGAACGCCAAGTTCTATCTATACTGAATATTATTATTGCCTCCGTTCAGAGAGCAGATTATTTCTTTCTTGTTTTTATCTTCTTTTCTTGTGATCTCAAAATCAATCCAGGTGGCCATGTGTTGTCCATCTTCAGTAAAGATAGTTCAGCTAATTTTGATTCTTCCATGAAATTATCGTTATCATACATACTGTGAGTACAAGTTTTTGATGATTGTTCTCCATTTCTTGGTTTTTTATGAGTGAGAATTAGGCTCACTTTATTTTCAGTCTTGTTGGTGTTGGCAACACTCTTAGTTTTTTCAGATATTTCGGGAATGTACGGGATCATATTCGTTATCTTTGTTGTTGTTGTGTATTCTGTTCGTTTTCAATTTGGTGTATTGTTTTATCAATTTTGGATAGAAGTTGAGCTGCAGAACATCTTTGATATATGGTTGACTTGGTTATTGAATTCAGATAATATGGATTTAGTTCTGTCATGGAGTGATTTGATTATTCGCCTTCAGATACTTTTATGATGATTCGATTGAAAATTGAGGAATCTGTTGGTATGTGTTCTATTTTGATACGAACTCTCAAAATGTATACATTCGAAAGACTCCTTCCCAATTCCTATATAGAGCTGTCAGAATTGTATGCCTTTTGAAATTTCCATAATTCAGCATCGGTTTATAAAGAGATACCGAAGAATATGAAAATACTTGAATACTTGAAATACTAACCCATTCAAAATATCTCATTTGTTCCTGAAGATATTTTGAATTTTTATCATGTGAAAAAACTATGACAGGTATAAAACTTATTTCATTCAATAGATATTCGAGATTATCAAGAAAGTAAAAGAGATATATGCGTTGTAGTTTTGCAAGCAAGGTATGATATCAAGGAAGGGTACAAATGAAGTAGCCATACATATCTACGATAGTTAATAATATGTGGATTTAGTTTTTAATCTACTAATAGCTGCACTTCTAGAAAAACATGATATATAAGTATGTGGGGAAATATAAAAAAACAGACATATCACATCACATCACCATGTAATATCTTCCCAAGTGTATATGTTCCGCATAACAAGAATGATCTACTAATGGCTTCATCAAAATCAACGAGGTGGTATGATATACTCTGTTTTTAATTAAGTATAATAGATTATTCTGAATGAATGAACACGCGACTATGGTCACCCGGATAGTTATGAATTGATGATATTTTTACAATTCATCAATATCATGGAACCTGTCAAGATTCTTCGCTGGATTCTTCGCTAACAAGATAACTTCTGAAGACTCGACGTGCATGCGGCAGGAGTACAGGTTGACCGTAAGGAAACTCATTTGAGAAATTTGATTTCGGTAATATTTATCATGATAATTGTCAATTGGTGTTCAGCTTACAAACATACGCTGAAGCTCTCAGATTCCATTCAGAAGAGAGCTAATCGCCTAGTAGGTGATCCTATACACTCAAGAATTCATTGACCTTTCTAGAACATCGTGGAAACGTGTGCAACCTTTTAAGTGCTTAGAGGAAATCTCATCTGATCCTCCACTAGCGATTCGAGGTAGACAAACTAGACGAGGTCAGGCTGGTCACTTCTAGGGTACCTTTTGAAGCAAATATTTGACGTATTTGTCATCTTATCAGGGTATGGACAGATCGAAGCCTCTTTATTTTTTAATGATCTAGTGACATTAGTTGTGTATACTGTCATCCATCCATCCATGGGCGCCACAAAATTAGCACCCAATACGAATTTTCAATTGTGTTTTGGAAGAATGGCGAACTGTGCTGCATAAGAACTTGGACAGTCAACTATAAAAGAGACCGAATTCGAAAATCGGTAAATACAGCGATGTGAAAATAATACAAAATTACGTATACATTTTTATTGTGCTTAATTGTTACTTCACAATACTTTTATATGTAATTTACTAGAAACAGTTTCGATACAAACGGTCGAATGAAACAAGAGGCATGCCCTACCATTTGTAAAACCATAAATTCGGAAAATATCGACTGTAAGCAAACAACTACAAAAGATGACAACATGAATGAAATACTGAAAATATTGAAAGAAAATCAGAATATTTTCGTGGCAAGGTCGGACAAACCAAAAAAGCAAGTGAGAAAATTTCCAAAACTCTCACTGCTTCCACTCCATCAACCTGATCTGCTTGAAATCGAAATTTATCAAAACTATTTCTTGTTTTCCAAAATTCACTTGAAGAATCATTTGACAATGTTATCCTTTGATTTGGCCAGAAATGTTTACTGCTGGAAATACAGTAATGATATGAAGACAACTGGATATACAACTAACAATTGTACGGACCTTGGTTGGGAATTAGGAATAAGTGTGTAAAGGTACTATCTCGCACTTGTCTCATTAACTATATTTCGCTTCAACTTTCAGTTCCTCGCAAACCCGAAGTTGGAAACTTGGACATGAATTGAAATCCTCCTCAATTTCCTTTCTAATCCACAGATCTTGAACCTTAGTTGTAGCTCTTCAATCCATTATTCACTTTCTACTTTATATTCCCTATGAATTTCATTCCGGCTGGTGTTACCGTTTTTCCATGAATTTCAAAGACCTTCTTGAAATATTACTTGAAAGTCTGAAAATTCTGTAGTCAACTAGGTGCTATGTCGAATTCAATCCATTCGGTTGGTTACCGTTAAAATTTAAGTTTTCCAATTGCAATCTGTGTCTACTGTCAAATGTCACTCAGATATCTTGAGATGACTTGTTAGGTTGGATTATTAATTCTTGAAAAAAATTCGAATTCACAAATATTAGTGGTGCAGGAGCATTAGCAGCAACAGTAGCATCTGTTCACAGCATCATTGTTTGTACCATATATTTGTTCATCGACTAATTATACCGAGAACATTCAAAGATTGAAATATTGCTCACTAATATCTACTTCAGATCAGTAGATCAAATATTCACCCATGATATTTTGTCAATGTTAAGAACTTCCGGTTCATTGAATCCATAAAATAAACGCTGATCCCAAAGAAGATGCTCATCAACATGAATTGGTAACGATGCCACTGTTCTCTTCCTCCAAAATACCAGATGTAGCATTTGGACTTCAAAAATAAAAAAAATGAAAATCGCTATAGATGGTTCCGCAACCTTCAATCGTCGAGGTGATATCTAGAGAGCTCAAGAATCGTGAACGACCGGCAATATAACTTTCGTCATGAGAAATCAGCAGGACAGGTAAAATATCTGACAGGTATCAATCGAGAAACATGTGGAGTCTCTGGCTGTAGCAATGGATATCTCCAAAGCATTTGACCGAGTTTGGCACCTGGCAAGGTTTCCTAGAGAAACTTCCATCATTTTCCGCCTCAACTATGTCGGTTATCATCGAGTTTCCTCACAAATAGATCACTCTTCGTGGTGGTTAGATAGTCTCACCTGATGACATGATCATCACTGCTGGTGTTCCACAAGGATCTGTCCTGGCACCAACGTTGTTTTTGCTCCACGTAAACTGTTGGATGTGACTTCCTGCCCAGTCGATAGCTTTGCGGATGATGATCCTATATATAAAGCCCCTTCATCATCCAATGAGGTCAGAGGTGCAAGACGGAGACAGGTCGATATTTCAAATTTGGTTTATTCTCATCTGAATATATCTGAAACTGAAAATTATTCGATACTGAATTCACCGGCGAGTGATCTGAAACTCTCCCCTCAATCCACCAATCCAATTATTTCACATTTTTTGCGAATTTAACGTTGTATGTTTTCTTTGCTACATTTTTGAGAATGTAATTATCAATGAACACCTTCTAGTGCATCTGACGCAAAGTTGATATAGAACAGCGTGAAATAGAGAAGACATAAACAAAAAAAGAATGATTTCATAAAACCATCACGGTGCAAGTGGGTGAAACCTTTTTTTCGGATCGTAAGTATGGCAACGCTTACACAGAGACACAGGATCTCAGGTATAGCATTGAACCTATGCTTGCTTCAGAAATAACGTTCGAAAATCGATCGTCGTATGTGAGTCACATATTTCAATTATTATAAAAAACTTATCTTTTGAATAGGATTCGAGCCACAAGACACAACATGAGAAGCAAGCTTGATAACCACTGGGCTATCTAACATATATCTGTATGTATCGCTGCCTTCATTTATATCACTATGAGAAAATAATTTATATGAACAAACGTTCTAAGTTCCTCAAAAGGAACTATATGAAGTAGAGCAGTACACCTATATAACAAATATCTACAAATCGCGCACCATACAGAAAAAAAGCGAACACAAATTGGTTTGGTATCTGCTCGGGAATTTGGAACCCTCAGACGTTTCTCCTCTTCTAAAATTTCCCTATTTCTTCTCAGAAAGGGAATTTGAAAATTTTTCGTTTGGTTGATTCAGGGTTGATACGTCATACCCTATCGCATTTTTGCTCTCCCGATACGAATATCCGTTCTCGACGGGCTAACGCGTCACGCGATAGATGGACGAAAAAATTCAGGCGGTTCAATTAATCTTTTGCTTGAAAATTAATATTCTTTCTACCCTCCGAATTGTCGCATTTGTCCAGTCCGGCTATATTCCTCGAAGTTAGTTTTTCTTTCCCGCTGTTTCACTAGAAACCTTACTATCCAACGACAGTGACATTAGGTAGCAGAAAAACTGAAAAAAATCCACTGAGCCGCATCGGGAGCTCATCCAACAACTCCGCTAATAACTCACTCTTCTGGCTTACCGACCGAAGACGATGCCAGAGCATCCAAGTATCGAGCGATACTCGTTTGGCCGCTAATAAATGACGTTCGCAATGCGAATCAAAGAGTGCGTCGGTCGCTGCCGCCCTCGTTTTTGCTGCGATTCAGTGTGTGAAAACAATGGCACATCGCTGAGACCGCATTCTGGCTTTGAGGACGCCGAGCCGATACGAAACTATGCGCGCCGATGCCGACGACAGTTCTTCTTTCTTGGTCGGTTTTCTGGGGTAACCACCTTTAGAACGGTGAATATCGACAGACAATTAATTTCAGACCTAAGCTTTTGCGATGGAAAAATACGAAATTGTCGTGATGAAAACTCGGCTATTTTTTTTCAGTTCAGGTAATATAAAATAACCATGAAGTTGACGAGAAATAATGACGAAGTTTCCGCTGAGGCCAAGAGGCATAGGCCAAAAATGAGTGTTCAGCGGGAATAATTAGGTGATGACATGATTCTTCCTCTTCTTTTGATCGAGGAAAAAATTTTTATATTTCGTGCACATGATAATTGAAATATCATGACATGGAATTACGGAACTATTGAAATGCAATAGCTCGATCAGCAGCCAGCTTGGCCATGATATAGGACCTCAACATTTCTGCGGTGCTGCCAAAACAAAGAAGGAAATATCTATTGAAGAATGGATGGAAACCAAATAATTGAGAATGGTGGCTGTACCATCCAGGACTGAGACAAGCTGATAGGTTCATAGAAGAGGTATCAGCGAAATTCACAGCGTACTGTCGTTTGATTATACACATGAGCGTCATCAACAGAGCAGAAGAAGCACAAATATGCAGGTTCTGTAACGAAGAAGAAGAAACATCAGTCCATGTCTTATGCCAAGACGAGACTCTTCTCATCTGGGTGAAGAGAAACAGAAGCATCCAGCTTCATAGAAGAGTGACTATTCAAACTAGTGAACATAATGTGAATCACAAAAAATGCTAGAAAACATACTCTAAAAAAAAAGAGTAGTTTTCGATATACTTGATCTGGAAAAATCGGAGTGGACCAAGCAGAATTACCAAACTCTATAACAATAATCTGAATCTTAAATGGATAGATTATACACTCCATATAACTCCATTGTTCTTTCCTGAAGTTTTGGTGGTGGAAGTTCTTCTTGGAACTGATGAGTTCTGAGTTCATTGGTAATTCTTCAGTTGTAAGGTCTACCCATGCGGCTTACTATAGGCACTGTGCAATTCTTTGCGGTCAGCAGTCCACAATACGGAGGGGTAACTCGTTATTGAGATTAATCAATCAACCATCAAGATCATGATGATCATATGACTGAAACTTCTAGCATCTCACATCTTAGGAGCTCAAGCTATGAGACATTTGACAATTTATGACGTGAGTATGATGATGATGAATAAAATGGAGAGAGTGAAAGAGACAAGACGAAATTCCGAATTTTCGGGAACAATTCCTCTACAGATCAGCTTTACTATGATGGACAACATTATATGACTGAAATGTAGTGGTGGTATGGGATTATGCTCCTATATTATTATCATTATTGAAGAAGTCAATCAGTGTTAAAGGTGCAATATATTCATGAGAAATTCTGAGTGAAGTAGACGAGAAACAGATATGATGTAGAATTTGTTGATACAATAATTCTGGCAAATACTCAACTATGCCCCAAAATAGAATGTATTGAATAGAATATATGTATATATAAAAATTTCACAATGGTTTACTGACTCTTCTCACATTCTCTTGATATCATCAGGTGAACCATTTTAAATAATTCATACCACAGCAAAATAGACTATTCATATAGTACCGGACTTAGATAAAGAGGTCACTAATCATTTTTAGTTCTTGTGTTCATGCATGGACATCACAGACTTACACCAAAGGTGAATATAATTGAATTTCGCACGGTACATATTGTTTCAATGGATATAATTTATTAAATATTAAAAAAAATGTTCCCATGTTTCTGCCGATTTTCTATGGAAAATATCGCACGTGGTTGTCTGTAACCACAGATCCAGGTATTTCATTTCATGTCCATAGTCGATATCGAGTTTTTTGATTTTTTCATTTCATTCGATTTTATTCGAAATTCACTGCATCTTGCTATAAATAATTTCGGACCAACTTATCATTATCAATTTCTATTCCTTTTCTACTATTTAAGTCTGGTATCCGTTGGAAGAAACTCACTTTTCTGTCGTCCTTACATCTTGACAACTACTGAGAGCCGCGCACATTTCCGGCGGGAATGAAACAATCGATCTTACGGACGCAACGGCGCATGCAAAATTGCTCTCGGCCCGGAGCCGTTCCTACATCGTGGAATTTCCTTCCTCTTCTCAGACAAGAAAGCCATCAGCTAGCAGCAGCCGCTTTTCCATCTTACTGATTTTCACGAATATGAAGGTTTGTTCGAATTCAGAATTCTCAATCCAAGAACTCTCTAGTATAGCTACCGTGATAGCCGTTTGCCAGAAATTGTCTCCCATCTACACATTTCTGCTTGGCCTCAGTACAAAAAAAGGCTATGTATGGAGTTGAGCTCCCAAACATACGATGAAGCGCTTATATTGTATTCAGATGAGGGCTTTTCTTATGGTCGGTAATATAGTTCCACGGTTCCATTGAACATCGTAGAAAGGTGTGTGCTATAGGTATGTAGTATTTCTGTTATTCTGATGTCTATGTTCAATGCCTAAAGGAAGCAGCAATGGGATAGATAGAGCTAATTGTAAAATGCCAGAAATGTCATGTTTTGCACATGTCATGTTCAGTTTTTTTTTGATTGTTGTAGGTTTGCACCCAGGTGACATGCGGTTTTTACCATGATATTCGAAGGAATTCATTATCCAATAGTCTTATGATTCATAGGTTTGCTTATCTCGTCAAATCAGATCTTCATTTCTTTGATAATCATTGATTATTCATTTCAATTTAAATTGAAAAAAAAATATCTTATTTATTTCATGTGTCTACTGTAAAATGTCACTTGCTGACATACACATTTCATGTAACACATATCTTGTTGGGATTGGATTATTCAAACGTTGATCAGTCCACAAAGCCGGCAAACTTGATATTGATAAACAAGTGATTGTTTTAAATAGTACATACTTTTTTTCGGAACGTTATTCCAATTTGTAGATATGAGTGAGATAAAATCAATATTACAGAACTCTAAGCCCTGAACAATTCGTGTCCCTTTATCACGAGAACGAATTCTTTCATCTGCGCCGCTGGTCGCAATCGTTACCACGAATGACGCATCAAGATGGTAAACAAAAGAATGTTAAAACACTGTGTAGCTTGTATTTTCCCATGGCCACTACACGAAACTACTGTACAACTTTCCGTATGTCTGTAGATGTGATTCTTTTTTGTTTCATGCCTCCCTGTGAGTGTCTACTCAAGCGACTGACCGTTCAGTTTTCCCCAGAATGCGCAATGGACAAGCCGATGATTTTTGAAGCGATTCAGAGTTATTTATTCGACGATTTTTCAGATACAACAAATATTGAGCATACACCCAAGATTATGGAATTCTTGACATGAAATGACCCGTCTAATAATGAAAATGCTATAAATTTATAATAATGTTTTAACATTCGCAATATTGTTAAAACATGAAGCTGTTTCCTCAAATGAAGAGAGTTTTGGGAATATTAGATTTGGGAAAAATATATATCTGACTGTATGAAACCTTTTCGTCGTGACAGTATATCCTCCTTCTTCCTTTTATTCTTGAGTACCTATAGCATGAATATCCCGCTCTTGAGGGTCCTCTTCATATCTCCAGATCGCATGCTATTTTCTTTCTTTTGTTTTCATTTTTGAGTAGTTCCTCTATAATTGTTGCCTTTTTGCTGAGAGCGATATGAAAGAATACAAGATGCAAGAAGCCTTGTCATGCTGGTGAAGCCGTTTCGGCGCCTCCATCGAATATGACGAATTAATGAACAGATAAAAATATAGTCAGTAGAAATATGATGCTGGCAGAAATATGATGCTACATACCAACAATTCTGGTAGGTACTGAGTGTGACAGAAATAGATTATGGTGAGCGAAATATTCTAAGTATATAAACATAAAGTATTTTGGGCAGAATAAGAAAATATCGATTCTTAGTATTATATATTTCTTTCTGTCTAACGGAAATGTAGAGTAGTATGTTTGACAAATGCATATATTATCTCTATCATGAAAATGTGTTATTTTCATACCGCATCATTTCATATAATGAGTCTGCCATGAACTTCCTTGTTTGAATGAGATATCTCATAGAAAATAGTTACATAATTCAGATTAGATATCACAAACGCCAAAACATTCGCTTGAATAGGCACATTCCAAACTTTGGATTAGGTGCGATATTTTGAACATATTCTAAAAAATCATTTATATAACGATGAATATGAACACCAAGCATTATTCCTACTTGACTCCAAAAAAGAAGACAAATCATTTTTGTTAAGCCTTAGCATACAAACTGTTCTTTCAAGAGATAACGTTACCTCAGTCCAACAGGTAATTGTTCATTGATTTCATGGTTGACAAAAGGATATTAATTCGGATGGTTAAAAAGTTAGTTACGAAGAACAAAATGTGCATGACATGTTTCATCTCGGTAGAGCTCATCATGTCTCTACAATAAAACTTCTTTTCCATATTCAGGCAATAATTTCCACCGGCAATAGTTTTTGAATCATTTCTAAAAAACTAGAAGGGGAACAACCCATAGTGGATGAACGACACTCATCATATTATAATAGTTCCAGTGACTACCAACATTTCTTCTCAATAAGTGGAGTAACATTGATTCATGAATAATATATAATTCAGGCCTGCGCGAAAATATTTCGAAACAAAAAATATTTCAGCCTCTTCAGCTTCACACCTACCAGTGTTTTTGAGAAAGTTATAGCATCAGTGGCCAAGTACACCCATTGATTGATATTGTTTTATTGATACACTCTCAGGTGATCTGCATATATTTTTAGTATTTTTTTTACTCACACTTCATTAAAAAAAAAGACTGATATACCTATTTGATGATATCAAAATTTCTACTTTTCTCAGTGTACCTATAGTGGAAGTTTCAGGAACGAATCTGCTGCCGTTTTCAGCTCATTGGACATGATGTTTTTCTATGCAATATTCGGAATGATAGTCTTTGACACTTAACAGCTATTTAGTATCAGCTAAACAGCTCTTGGTACGTGGATTATGTTTATTCTCGAAGAAATTGTTTCATCACGAAAAAGAACAGTTTTCATGTATAAAATAATATATATAATAAATTGTTCTCCAGAGTTTCATCAACATGAATAAAGCTAATTATAATGAATTCCGAGTATGATTGATTTTGTAAAATGCATATCCATAGGTGATACTGTTCCCCATAAACCCGAATATTTTTTCAAGGTCTGAGTGATCTAGACCATGTGATTTGGAAATATGTCCTTTATCGTCCACAAAATTCTATGGATGTTTTGATACGAGGAAACTGATGATATAGATCTCGAGGTTTTCATCCAGTATCACATCTGCTACAGTAGATATCGGGCAGAGAGAACAATAATTGACAATGAGAAATAGCTAGTGCCATCTCTCGGTCAGGCGCCGAACAGTTAGCCACCACACCGTCGCCTCACCTCCAGCAACATTATAACAGACCGCTGTAATTCCGAATCGTTTTCTGTAGCAGTTCCCTTTCCAATAATTCGAATTTAATACAGGGTAATTCGGTAATTGATCGAAATTACAGCAATTTCATTTTAATTATATAGACTAATACTATCGTTACACATTATATCATACGAAATTGGTATAAGTGAGTAGAAAATTAGGTATGCCAATCAAGAAGGCATTGACTTTGTGTTTATATTATTAAGTTATTACGAAGAAAGTTTGAAACGTTTTGCTTCAATTTGTCATAATGATTGTTTGGATGAAGAATTAACACTAATCAGTGAGACCGATTATTGTGATTAAAACCTAACTGCGCTCATTTGAATATAAAGAATGGCCAATCGTTGGTTGTATGTATACCCAAGGTATTTAATAGGATTTCGTGGTTTTGATTGATTTAAAATAATATATTAGTATTCCTTATCTATCATTGTGAGTTAACTATATGTGAAGTATATCAATGTGGGCTATCTCTCCTCGTTTTTTAAGATATACAAAGGCATGCCGATAATGTATAATGAGTTTTTAACAATAATAAACGGTACATTGTCAATGAGCTAACATGTTTTACCTGGACAAGATGCACTGAGACCTTCACTGGGGTTATCTATTTCCAAATCATATTGTCATCATGATGATGATAACAATATGCATGATGATATTCTCCTGTAATATGAATTGGAGAAATACGGAATTCGTGGTACTTTAAGGTGGGTTTGCCTCATTCCTAACAGATATTATACAGCTGCGGGTTCAGTGTGATAACTACAATATATACCTACAGTAATGATTTTGGAATTCAAGGTGTTCATCAAAGATTACTATTTTTCAATAAACAGTGATGTATCCATAGTGATTCAGGAACAAAAAAAAACATATACTTATAAATGAATCATGTTGTGAGCGAAAATTCGTCAGCACTCTCAGAATAATGTGAAATTTGTTACGTATATATTTTCAAACCTATAATAATTTGAATGCTGTGTGTGAATTTTAAGTAAACTGTGTCCAAGATAAGAAGGGCCATTGTGGGCATCTCGGAAACTACGAGAAATACAGATTTGGTTGAGCGGGAGAAAAGTTGCAAGATTGAAGGGCCAACAAAATGACTTCCTCATATCATCTTCAGTTTTTAAGTTATTCTCAAAAACTGAATTTTCGGATTTTCCAATCTTATTCTCTTCTTGAGATAATATTGGAGTGATGACAAAGCTGTTGGATTATCTACATGGCAAATTTTGATGTTAATTATCGATTTTCTAATCCTCCGTATCGTCTTTGAGCAACCATCATCAACTTCATTCTTTCAAATACGGCTCTGAAACCTCGATGTCAGATTCAAATAGCTCTTTCCATTCTGATTTCGACAATATGCTACACATTGTGGTTTTGATGCGTTTCGAGCTTATTTTGACCGTCATCAAGACATTTTTGAAGTGCTCTTTTGGGAATCTGTAGATTCAAAGGCCTTTGCACTTAAAAATAACGGTGTTAAAAGAGCATAACCAACAAACCGTCTTCTCATTCGCTCTCATAATATAGATGCCTGATTATTCTGTTTATAGGGCTCAATTATTCATAAATTGAGATTATTCTTTGAGGTTGACAGAATGTTGAATGAGGCTGACACTTAGATCATTCTTTCAACTTACATGTTTGCAAGAACTTTCTAGCAGTCAAAGATTAATTGACAGATTCGTATATTGTTTTTGAAGATCAGTTGACAGATGGTTCTTGCATTTCAGCGAACTGTGAGATTATTCTGTAAATCAAGATGATTGCAAGATTTATTAGATATCAACACAATAATCATATAATCAGCTTGAATTCTAGATGGATCTGGCAATCTTGCTTTCACTGCCAGGTAAATTCAGCAATTAGGCACTAATCGTATGATGACTCTTAAGATCAGCCTTGTTGAGAGATTAATCTTGCAATAACAAAGAAATGGTATGTCGTCTCAGCGCCTTCGTATGGATCAATTGCGACCAGTGGGACAGAGACAGTGGAAGAAGTATTATTTTGTGGTAATCGGTTGTTCCGACTGAATGAAAGATTCAATAATGAATAGAGATAAAAAGAGCTTTGTTGCTCATTCGATTTGCTTTCATTTTGAACAACACTAAAAGTGTGTGTCGGTCATCTGCCATACCTAATAATTCAAACATGTATCATACATTTCCGATACCAATTCGAACAAATTGTTCGACAATCATAGGAAACATGAAAACTATTTTAAAATTTTGCTGCTCGCACAAGACCGCGGTAGAAATGTTATGTTCAATGTATATCCACATACCTATAATATGAGTTCGCGTGAGCGTGAAAAATTGTACTTTCCTACTGAATAATGAATTGGTAATGTGAGGTTAGGTACGCGATCATTGATTCAGAGTTGATAAGACTAAACGATGCAAAGATACTATCATCCATTTGAGTATCAGAACTTTCACGATGGAATATCCCAATTCTATACAAGGTGTTTCGAAAGATTTGGCCATTTTCCCCTGGAATCAGAAATGGTCACAAAAATAATAATATGACGACGTACGAGTTACGGGCATATTAAGCAGGGATCTGGAAGTACTGTCTGGGTGACATGTTATTTTCGAATCCATTTTGAATGTTTTCATCTTCGAAAAAATCGAGATACCGACTTGCAGTTTCGATTAGTCTATTTTGTTGTTTTTGTTGTTTTTCTCATTGAAATTTCTGGCATCAGAAATGAACATCCAACTTCTCAGTATATATAGGGTGTAATTTTATCATTTCATGAGAACACCCTGAACGAACATTTTCGCTCAGAAAACCGTACAAGGTGTTTCCATGAAATAATGAAATTACACCCTACTGAGAAATTGGATGTTCATTTCCAGTGTTGATGAAAAGGTATACAGCAGAACCACTCAACAACCATATAGTTCAAACCCCATGTTATCACGAATAGTTTGAACCATTCGAAATGATAACCGGTCTGAACTGAAATCATATTTTGTAAATATTACTCCAACGTAATCTAGGTACTCTATAGCATTTGATGGTCCACTCACAAATGAAATAAAGATATTCGAAGGAAAATGTCTGGTTAAGAAGTACTTTTCAGCATGAAAATAATCAGAGATATAGATTGTCCGACATCCTTCCTGAAGGAAAGTGTAAGAACGAGTTGAACAATAAAATTTTCTGATTATGTCTGTATATAGCTCTGACTTCATCATTCTGGTGACATCGTGACAGTGATTTCCTGAGCTTAGTTCGTTCTACGAAATGGAATTTTAAAAAGGTCATCATTTATGTGACTTCTCAAATTGGCTTACAGTGATCACCTATCATGCTCTCTCTTTGAACATGAGCTATTTTTCATCCAATGATAAATGATACCCGATTGTGTTGAATTGTAGATACGTACCTACCTACAACTCGAATACCTATGTCTCTAATGGAAAAATCGTGATAGCTGCTCGCGATCTTACAGGGTATCCAATTTCAGATAGTTGGATAGTTTTAGCAGATGAACGAAACAGCGACTTCACCAGATAAAAAGCAAATTTCAAAATTATTCAATTCAAAATCGAATTCTATCAACCAGTATTCATAAACGGAACGTTTAAAGTGATTGTGAATTTGAAAGTATAGTATACTAGTTATAAAATGATATAAACTTTCTGAAGTTGAATTTTGTTGATTTGTTTGTCACTTCTTCAACCTGAAATTGGGCTCCAGAGAAGTCATTGTCAGATGAGAGAGATGTTCATAATCACAATTCTTTCTCGAAAGCTGATTTCAATGTGCTATCATGCATATTTATAGTGGGAAGTTCAAGACTTCATTTTTGTGCAGCATCCATGGTTCTGATTGAAAATTTCCTCTGGAAAAGGAATGAAAAAATTAAAAAAAAGGAAGAGAATTTCGAGTCTAGAGTGGATACCTTCATCAAGCTTTTGGAAGTATTCTCTTTCGAAAAGTCATGCAAAATATTGAACATTTCTCTTTGTCCCAGAAGAATACCGGATCACCAAAACTCAATCATTTTCATCATACATAGTCTGAACAACGTATATAAACTTATCTGGAAACTCGAATTCGCCTTACTGGTTTGTTGAAGAAAGTCAAATAATTAATCGCTGTCATGTAACAGAAAAATATTGCACTTCAAACCTAAGTTTGAACACTATTTGGAGAACTTTTCTACGGAAAAGCCACCTGAGCTATATGTGTAGTAAAGTATGCTAGTGTGCACTGTCTCTATTTCTTCTTGAAGAGACTTGATTTGATTTGACGAAGTTAACTGATATATAGTTTTTGTGATTCATGAACTGCTTATCTAAAATTTTCAAAGAGTATATGCTCCTATTTATATTCTTCTGAACAGAGACGATAGTATTGCTTCTAGTTCAATTCAGCTGAGATACAAGAAAATACCGACAACCTGCATTTTCTGTTTCACAACTTGTCACCGAAAAGTGTCTTTATAGACAAAATATAATTGTCATATTCATTATATGTTGCATCATCATGAAACATCATATTCGTTCCCGGATCATCCACATATAAGAAATATAAAAATTGAGGAAAGAGAAATTCATTTATAATAAATGTTGAAAATTCGAAACAACAATGTGTCTCCATTATGAATCTTTTAGGAGATTTTCTGAAAGTTGAATTCCAGACTCAGTAACATTTCGGAGCAGACCATTGCTCTGATGTTCTTACTACAAATATACTGAAATCTTTATGAAACAATGAATATTTGTCAACAGTTTTTCAGGGTTGATAGTCCAAGGAACTTTGTTCCAGCGTGGACTCTCAGACATATATCGTTTTTGCTAAAGTCCCCGCAGAACCGCCCTGTATGTTCGTGAAAAGACTGTTGCTTCGATTATAAGCCTTCACTTTTGATTATACCCTTTGATTTTTTCCGTAATGTATCTCTTCAGCAAGACAGTGTAATGATCGTGCTCTAGGCAGGGTGATATATTCGACGTTTTCTGGAAAGAATCTCATCGCGGGAATCCGCAGGTATAGGCCACTGAAGGGTTAAAAGCATTTATTTATAGAATGCGATCAATGAATCTTCATCAGGTGTTATTGTTCACTACTACTAGAATGATATATTCTCAGTCTTCTCTGTGGAAATACGTAACCAAGAAATATATAGTGAGAAATATATGCTTCTCGACCTACATTCACCAACACGTATTATATTTATGTATCTTTCTATCGGAATATTGAACAAATTGAATATTTAGTCGTTTATTGTGAATGCTATGTGAATTGCTACATGAAAACCTGAATCGACCATATGAACATACAATAATTATTTTCATTCATTTAGGTATGTATATACAGGGTCGCTGATATGTATGGAAACGGTCGATTATTTCCTAAAGTAAGATAGCTAGCGAAAAATGTTAGGATACAAAAGTTGTAGGGTTTTTCGAAATCCATTGAGCTAATGAAAAATTAAGTATACAGGATGAGTCAAAAAGTCAGGACGAAACAAAGTTGCTTTTTCTCTAATGGGACACCCTGTATATTATTCCACATTTCAATTCTGCCCGAAATTCTGAACAAAATTGAGGTAGCGCATCATTTCCTAAATTCAACCGATTTCGAGATATCGAATTTTGAAAATAACTTATAATAAATTATCCAAAAATGTTAGTCCATCAAGTTCATAGTCCATCAAGTTACCTTTGAAAGTTTCCAGCTCCATAACAACGCCGCGTCGTTCTTTTGTCTAACAGTGATGATCTTGACAACACATGTCAAAAATACATTTAGTGTAAATAAGTTTCGCGCAAAAATGGCACGTTCAACTAATACTGAGCGTATTGAAATTTTAATGATCATAGGATTCGGTGATAGAAGACGAAGTTGTGACCAAGTAGTGAATATTTTTAATGAATTGCATCCAAATCGGGAACCAATTTCTAAATCAACCGTTTCAAAAACATTGCAGCGTTTTCATGAAACTGGAGATGTCAAAGATCGACCAAAAAGTGGAAGACCAGTAAGCGTTACAAATGAAGAAAATGCTTCGAATGTCATGTTAGATGTGGTGGAAAATCCAATGAATTCGGCACAAAACAGAGGGCTTTGAATCATAACATGAGTCGATATTCCATTCAAAAAATTTGAAAACTGCAAAAATTCCATCCATATAAAATTCATTTGGTACAAGAATTGTGTGAAGACGATTTTGATCGTAGAATCGAGTTCTGTGAAGTTATTATGGATAAATTAAGCGAAAATGTCAACTTTGTCAACCACATATTGTTTTCTGACGAATATACATTTTGTTTAAACGGGCACGTAAATCGACACAACTGTAGGTATTGGTCAGACCAAAATCCACATTGGATGGAGGAAGTTCACACTCAACGGCCACAAAAAGTAAATGTCTGGCATGGCATTATTGGTGGACACGTCATAGGACCCTATTTTCGAACGATATTTATCACTTTCACAACAGCATATTATTCCAGAGCTTAGACGATTATTCCCGAATAACAACAATCCCAATTTGCCGGCAGAACAAATATGGTTTCAACAAGATGGGGCTCCTCCACATTTTGGACGTATGGTACGCGCATATCTAGATGAAACTTTTCCTAATAAATGGATTGGACGCAGGGGAGCAATTAAATGGCCAGCTAGGTCTCCCGATATGACCCCACTTGACTTTTTTCCATGGGGTCACATAAAAAATGTAGTCTACAAAAATAGGCCGCCAAATATCGAAGAGTTGCAAGAAAGAATAAGGCAT